>OY757935.1:31324180-31504180 GCA_963585895.1 Sepioteuthis lessoniana
AGCTGCACAAATACTGGACACTCCCGTTGTCTATGTTAAAGCATAAAATAGATATTGTTGAAAATTTTTAAGGATACGAAAATCACTGTGAAACTCGAATGTTTAAAATAGTCAAATAAATCTAAAAAGATAAATGATTTGCTTATAAATCCATGAAAAAGATACAAAATTATAACTTAGATTATAAGTAGTAGTAGTACTGAAGTGTTTAAAACATTACATTTCGTAGCTGAGACAAACTCACTTAGGCACACAAATAAAGGGGAACAACTATTTACAGCATTTTTTTTTTTTTATGCACACCAAATTTCAGCACACAAATCGAAATATTCATACAAAACAATTTTTTTAAATCAAAATCCAGAAATCAGTTAAACTGAATCTTGTGCTTGCCAATTTCCTTATTGCTAATTAGACGGACACAAAATAAGGGTCCAGATTATCGAGTTCCTTTTCTATTCCAGTACTTTAACCTTTTGATACGACTTTAATGTTCATGGGAGATAACCTCTTCATCATTTAATAACACTTTTACTACTGTCACAAGTAGTAGTTGTGACGTCTCGGCAACAATCGAGCAGCATTAAGAATGTGTATCATCATTCATATAAACTACATTGGATGATAAATCTGACGGTTTATGAATATATAAATAAAATAAAAAAACAATATTCACAGGATATATATTTTATTTTTATCAATGCCAATGTTTCAGTCTATCCAACCATCATATATATATATATATAAAATTGGGTATTTCAATTCAGTATTTGGTACAATGTTACAGTTAGTCTGATTTGTATGTCATTGATTTTTATGTTGAGTCCTCTTCCATCCAGCAGTGAGGCTCATGTTCGAGATTTATTTTAAAATTATTAGTATTAAATAGGAATATTTGAAAGCAGAGAACTATACGCAAATTGTTTGTACTAAGAATAATTAATAGGATTTAGTGTAATTGTTTGCAAAGAAATAATAATTAGTTACTAAAAACCATATAAGGTATATAGATTATTAGTGTTAAGAATAGTTGCTTGATGCTATAATTGTTTATAAACAATTATTAGTTACATAAAACCATATAATTGCTTGAAAATGAACCAATAAGGGTTGACATGCTGTAAAACCAACCATCTAATCTGTACTACTACCTCTCAATGCCGTTTCTTATTTGAAACCATATAAATGTATGCAAACGAATTATTAGATCAAAATAGTTATTTGAAACCATATAATTGTGTATAGATTATTACTATTAAATAGGAATACCTGATATATTACTGTACAAACAACTGATTATTGACTAGTAAGTGCAATTGTAAATAAAATTGAACAACATGCAATGGAACATTGAAAATATAGTTATGATTACAATCAAACATAAACGAATCAAATTTAAATAACCCACTAGGAGTTTATATGCTTTTAAATCAGCAAAACCTAAATTACTTGTATTTGATAGGAAATTGTAAAAGATAGAAATACATAAAACAAAATTAAACCACTGTTGTTGCATGAAAAGAGATGTTTATTTGAAATCATATAATTGGGTAGAAATTATTTGTATTAGAAACTCTTGATTATTATACAACTGTGAGCAAACAAAAGATTAGGGGGGAAAAAGTTCAAATTTTAAAAATGCAATGAAAGATGAAAAATATTGTTATGGTTGTAATTAAACATTTACTAATGAATCAAATTTCAACATTAAATAAACCACAAGGAGTTGATATGCCATTAAAAAAATAAATTAGACCAACCAATGGTATATTTGTGATCCTTGTATCTGTGGTAATTTCTTTGGAAAAGTTAGAGGCTTTATTTTCAAAACATTCTTTGTATCTTGTATCTGATTTTAATTAAATATATTTGTTCTCATAATGGGTATTGAATTTTCATTAAAAGAAAAATTAAATAGTTATTTAAAATATGGAATGGTACTAGAAATTACTTTAATTTGCTAAAAACTAAAATACTGTTGATATATATATATATATATATATATATATATATATATATATATATATATTTATTATTATTATTATTATTATTATTATATTTTTTTTTTTAAGTACTTTTGGGTAGTAATTCTTAATGTGGGCAGTATGCCTTTGAGGGTGAGTGGGGTGGAGAGTGAATTCTTGTCATCTTCATTTCACCCATTTAAAGCTATAAAAAATGATGGAAGAATATTTTTGGGTGATGCAATATCCCTGGTACTACATTCTACAAGAGGTTGCTTTTCAAGAAGATGAAGACGTAGAAAGAATTGAGGAAAATTGTAATATAAATCAATGTGAAAGTGGAGATATTCAATGGTTAGAATATACTAGAAGACCTAAATCATTTCCACTTACTGGACAAGACAGATTGCTAAGAGACATATCACTGAATAGTACACCTTTTTTAGATGCATTTTCTTTTCTTTTTGATGATACTTTAATAAATCACATTGTTCTTGAAACAAACAGTGTCTTGCATCAACAAAAATTTGTAAGGCTTAATAAATGGACAATTTTTAGATTGACTATATTTATGGTTTTTTTTTTTTTTAAGGATAAGTCTTCTGTTGAATTACTTGGAGAGAGTCTCCATGGCGTAGTGGCTAATGTGCTGGACTGTGACATCATAGTAAATGTTTCAACTCCTGTTGCAGTATTACATTCACTTTTGGACTAATGCCCTTGGGAAAGGTATGAACTCCCGTATACCTCTAGCTATAGGTTAAATTGTTCCTCTACTATCCTTCTATAAGGATGGCTTTAGCACTAAACACCCACATAGGTTGATATGCTATTAAACAAAGAAATCGAACCAAACTAATCCCTGGGTAACACAAGGAATTTATAAAATGGAGATTCCTCTGGCAATCCTGTCTTGGAATTGATTCCAAATGCTGTTCAGTATGATTCATTTCATTAACAATGAAACAACCGAAAAAGAAGGTCATTGTTTTGCAAAAACGAAACCTCTTCTTGATCTGTTGGAACATAATTCTAATTCATTCATTCATTCCATTCTATTCATTCCAGATGAAGAAATAGTCATAAAGAAATCACTGGTTCTATGAAAATGACACTTGATTTTTAGACAAAATATTGTAAACAAGGTTTATTGTTATTACATGAAAATATTAAAAGTAGGTTCAATTATTGGTTATACATGGGGTATGAAAGTTTAAGTCATTTGATAAACGGTGCTAGGGATGTTGGGTCACCCTAAAATATTAGCTTGGGACTGAGTCTATTTCTCAATCAAGAAAGAGCTTTATGCACTTATAATTTTTATAACAGGTATAAGCTAGCATAGTGCCTACTTGAAAGACAGATGCATACAGTAGGAAGTCTTTTGGTAAACAAAAAGTACATATTGAAAGATATAAGTAAGTAAAGTTGGCGGCAGTAGTCAAAGGCTACTAGAAAGCTCCCTTTTTAATAGCTACTACACCGAGGTGTTGGGGAGGGTACTACTCCTTTCCCTGGATTGCTCCACTTTACCCTCGAAACGTACCTTATAATGCTGTGGGTTAAGTAAGGAGGTATCAAGTATCACTTTGAGTCTTTGGTATGATTCGACCTGAGATTGAACCCAGGTCACCTAGGCCATTGGCAAACACTCTACCACTAAGCCAATGGGCCAGCAAAAATTCAAGAGAATATAAATGACATTGAAAGTGAAAGAAAATGGAATTGTTGTTCTAAAGTACAAGAATATTTGAGATGTGAGAAGCATGCACCAATCATGGTATCAATTGATCAGATATAGACTCAACATGAGTCTTCTAAGTAACAACCTTCCCATAGTCAAAATCAACAATTATCTGAACCAACTGCATGTAACCTTCCTCAAACTTCTATTGTCAACACAAGAAAACTGCCTTCTATTGCTAGTAGACAAAGGGGGTGTCCTCGTGGTGTAATGGTTAAAGCGATGGACTGCAGAATTGTAGTAAGCGAGTTTGAACTCCAGTTGTGCTATTACGTTCACTTTTGGGCAAATACCCTTGGGAAAGGTATGAACCCCCTTATCCTCCCAACTATGGGTTAAATAGTACCACAACTGTTCTTCTAGGAGAATGGCTTTGGCATTAAATAACTTACAAAGGTTGATATGCCATTAAACAAAGAAACCGGTCTCAAAAAGCTACATCTAAACCATTAGTAATTTTAACTTAGCATAAAGGCAAGTTTGGCTTTGATCTGTCAGATCAAATGTCCTCACACATTTCAACTCTTCACAAAGACATGAACTGACACAGAAAACCAAGTTTTGAAATGGTACTTGGATTTGCCATTGTAAATTCCTTGGGCATTTACACAAAAGAAAATTACAATACATTCTATTTGAGAAACACTTGCATCAGGTTTGTTGTAGATTAGACTGCAAGAGTGATATGTTCTTCTGAAGTGACTTAAAAACAAGCATCAACTGATTGAAAGGATAGACTTGAATGGAAAGAAGTTGCAAAGAAAATGTAATGAGTGCTATGCTAAAATCCATGCAAAAAAAGGTTGTGAAGAAGCCAGAAAACAAGCTATAATGGTTTTTACTTATTGTGACAAATGCCCTGATCGGCCCTAATTCTGTTTTTAGTCTTTTAAAATATAAAATCCAAGAAATATTTGTTCCTAATTTCAATAATAAAAGAAATATTTTAATTTTAAGTAAACTATTAATGAATATTATGTTTTTGTGAAAAGAAAGGAAATTTCAACATTCTAATTTTATAACACAAAGCTCTTTTACATTTTTTTTTTTTTTTTTTTTTTTTTTTTTTTTGAGGGGGAAATATGAAAGAAACTTTGGTTGATATCAAAAAGAACTAGAAATACAACCGAGACAAAATCAATAATATCAGAAATTCTGTAGAAGATAAGCAATCCCAATTAGCATGGTAGACAGTAAATGAAGTTTGTAGAAAGAAAAGCACCTTGAGATCCAAACTAAAAGCTGCCAATCAAGAAAAACTTAGAAGTGGAAAGAACATTTCAAGAATCTACTTGAAAACCCTCCTGAAACCACAGATAAACTTACTGAAGAAATTATTTGTCAACTAAACATCAAACTTGGATACTTTACAGAAGATGAACTTGACAAACTTCTGAGAATAATGAAAAGGAGAAATGCTGTTGACTTTGACAAAATATCTCCTGAAGTATGAAAGACAAGAAAATTTGACAATATACTTCTTGGATTATGCAATGCTATCTATAAACAAAACATAATAAAAAAAAAAAAATTTTTTTAATGGATGAAAGGCTGGATCTTTCTTTTCTGGGGAAAGGCAGCTCTCTGAATTACTGAGAACTACAGAAGCCATAACTGCTAAGGTTTGTAATGCTTGCTCAATCGTATCTGAACTAAAGTTAAAAAAATTCTTTGGAAAAATCCAAATGGATTTTTTAAAAAATCAATCCAAAACTTTGTAGATTCTCGTTATTCGTTGAATCATTGAAGGACTAAAAGCAAAAATCTCCAGGTCACACTCGTTTGTAAATTTTTCCAAAGCATTTCATTCTATACATAGCTCTATGCAGACACTAGATGCTATCTTGAGGACCTTACCAAGAATGGTGGCCTGATAGGGACAGATGGCAAGTGAATCTGTTATCAGCATGTTGTGATGATATAATTTTTCAAAACGTATTACTTTTTATGCTTATATATTTTTATTCCATCTAATTTTATTTTTTTACATTGTTCAACTAAATCCATGTATAAAAGATAATTTCCATACATTCCATGCTTGAAGCTCATCTCTGGATTTGTGAATAATGTCATGCATATTTCTATGATGCGGCTCCAGTGTGAATACAACTGTCTTACACATATGAATGACATGACACTTAAGAGTTATAGATGATGTTTCTTATTTTTTATTTTTTTTTATTTTTTATTTTTTTTACTATTATAGAAGAAGTTTGAATCTACATCAAGAAAGTTATTGGTTTCAATAAAGAAATTTAATCTTATTTTCTCAGTTACCTTTTGTGACTTTTCAGGACGTTAAAAAGGTGGAGTGGGTGACTAAAAAGGGTTAAATGTAAAAAGTAGTCATAAATATAGTGGGTGCTACTTAGGTATGAGATCTACCTTACCAAAGTGATCTACGAGAGTTAAATCATACTTTGTGATTTATTTTATTTATCTAATATGATTAAATAAAGTATTCAACATATATTTATTTACAAAAAATAATTGCCATTTATATATAAATCTTTATTTACAAAAAAGAAAAGTCAATTTATACATTTATTAATAAAGATTAAGTTGAAATGAAGCAAATTTTAAACACTTACTGATTTTTTTTATGGTGGATCAAACGAACATCAACTTGAAAATCTTTGTAGAAATGCAACTGCTTTTGTCTCGTCCGTTATCTTGTTATAAAACTCTTTAGCTAACATCTTAAGAGCTCTTTAGATATTCAGATGTCAATGAGCAGGTAAGATCACAGAAGAGTTTGCAAGTCAGCTATCAAGACTGAGGTCTATGCCAGAATTAAGTGTGTGTTGCCACATGCACCTTGTTGAGTCAAGACCAGAGCTTCCGACACTCAAACATTCCTGCTTCATACTCTCTAACTAGAAATTCTCTTGAATTCAAGACAAGTGTTTACCTTGTCTCTTGATAATAAAAAGAAAAAAGTGTAACTTTTGCAGATCACAAACCCAAACAGCTTTGTGGCATATAGATCGCACGCCAAAGTAACTTAGTTAGAATTTAAGATTCAAACAAGTCATATCCTTTACATTTAAAACCATGAAAGTTATAAAATGTAAAACTTTTCTTTAATGATGTACCATTGCATTTGATATTACTTAGTATAGAACATGGTGTGATGTACACAATTTTTTTTGTTTGCCCCTGTCAGATTATATTAACTGTAAAACCTGCAACCTCATAAAAGGTGGGGGTGCCCCTAGATATGTTACTAAACTTCATCTAGTGGTGAGGCTTGAGCTTTGGGGAGTGTCGTGTACCCTTTCATTACTCTCAGATCCACTCTGACCCAGTGTAGTAGGGTCCTATTTATGGGTCAAACAAGGCCTTGTCTGATCAAGAGTAAAACTTGAATGATTTCTGTGGTTGAATCCTTTCTATGCCCAGATAAATAAGGGACACCTGAGGAAAGCTGAAAAATACAGCGGCTGAAACATTGTTTCTACTAAACATTATAAAGGTGAAGACAACAGTTCGAAAAACCACAACCAAAATAAAGAACACAATTCCCTAACCTCTAGGCATAAATTAACCCATGACTGGGTGAAATGCTGTTAAAATTAATCAATTTTTAGTTCTGATATTTAACTTCAACATCTGATATATTTTGCGTTTTGTTAGCTTATGATTTGGATAATCAACAAAAATCAAGAACCATGTCAAAACCTTTTCATGAGAGAAAGTAAATGAGTTTTCATCTTGAAATAAATACTTATTACTTTATTACATGATTCATCTAATATCTATGGTCCCTTACCAGAGCAATTTTAACATGGGGAGTCCTAGTTCATGAAAATATATAAAATGGAGCACTGGGCCAATTCCCTAACCTTATGCTCTGTCTTTAGGGATTTTTAAGTTAGTCTTTAGAATGTTCTTATACATTGGTCACAATTATTGGCACTCATGAAATTTTATTACATAATGTGGGATATCTCTTCAAAAAAAAAAGAAAAAATCTAGTGAAACAGCTTTGGTCTGTTGACAATTAATAGTTGATAAAGAACAGTTAATGGAAAAAGTTTTATATAAATTTAGTTATTTTATGTTTATTTCAGAAGATAGAGCCCTCCCCCCTGTGAGAACATCAATAATAGTGATCAGGATTGTATATATTGAATGTGTACAAATATTTGATTATCTTTATTTACTTATATTTTTCAGAATCACCACAACGGAGTCTTAATCGAGATGACGTTGGAAACCAGGCACGATTTTTGCTCAATAAATTTATCAATGAGAGGATGGTTGCTGATGGGTTTGAAACACCTCTCGAAGAATCAAACCTTGTTGAACCAGACACACCCACAGGTAATATATTTCTTGGTTCCACCACAAAATTAATATTGATAATCTAAAAAGAAATATATTTGTTTATATGAATGACCCTTTTTTTAGGGTCCTATCTATGAGTCAAATCTGTTTGAAAATTGTTAATATTAGGTTGGGATATTTGAGACCATATGAACATATGCAAACAAATAACTTATTCTTTATTATTTTTATTATTAAATAAGAATAGTTTCTTGAAATCATCTAATTGCTTGTCGATTAATAGTATTGTATTGGAATATTTGAAACCATATTTGTATTGGATAGGAATAGTTGAAACCATATAACTGCAAATTATTTATATTGGTTGAATGGAAGGTTTGTTTGGACTTCTGTAAATCTAATATTCTGTAACTCAATTGGCCTCATGCCAGACATTAGCTATTTTTGAAGATTGTTTATGTAATGGAACATGAGCATATTCTTCATCTTGAATTTTTGGGCAAATATACATTTTAAAACTTTTGTTTCTAACCTGTTTTCTTGAAAAAATGTTTTAAAGCTTATATTTGAATTTAAAAAAATGAATGGTAAAATTTGTGAATGCTAATTTATCATCAAAATTAAAATGCTTTGTAGCTCAGGTATGTGGTAATTTAAGGCAAAATGCCTCCATGGCTTCCAGAAATGTTTTTTTTTTTTTTTTTTTTTTTTTTAATGAAAGGATTAAGAGATCTCTATCTATGGGTTTTGGTCTATATTACATGTTGAAAGTGAGTGTTGTTATATATATATATATAACCAATTGACCTTGTGTTATATTTCCTTTTATTTTCTTGCATTTTTATAGGTATCAGAAGTCTAATAAATATTAAATTCCTTCCAACATAAAGCTACTTATTGGTCATAAATGGATCCCTGGTGAAATTTTGGCCCCACGAACATGTCTATAGTGTAGTTTCATATGTTTTGTCACATTTGCACTGTTCAATCCAAATGTCCATGAAACAGCCAATTTAACGCACTATGAGTTGAGAGGGTTTTTCCTCAAGGGAAAGGGAATTTGAATCTCATCAAGAACTTATTTTTATTTTTGATCTATGCTATTTCTTTATTATAGATTAATGAGCCAAGTGGGTTATGATTAAAAATTTCAGTAGATTTGAATCAGACATAATTAGACAAACAAAAAATGTCAAATCTCTACAAGTTCTATTTTACATGGTGTCTATTTTACAGTGTTTGTGAATAAAATTGATATGGAGGCATTGGGAATGATATTATTGTGAAAATGCTTTGGGAATTTGGTAACTTTATATCAAATCATTTGATAGTCAAGATGAATCTTTTTTTATTATTATTATTTCCATAATAATAAAATGCATTGGAAATGATCTTACTATAAAGATGTATTGCAAAAGATTTTTCTATGTATCGTGTATGTGTGTCATTTGCACAGGATAACTTCACAACACTGGATCATTCCAAAATGTACATATATTCTCTATTGTGTTCTCAAAAAGGGAATTTTTTTAACAGGAATCACAACTTCATTGTCTTTCTTGGTGTGTGACTGGTGTGCCACAGAAAAGACAGTCCTTTTGGAAATTAAAAGTTGATGTTCAGGATCATTGATGCACAAACCAGTTTTTTGAGTTTTTATCTGTTTTTATGCAGTTAGGGTTGCACCACCATCTCTTATGTGAGCACATTGCTCTGCATTTGAGGATGATCCATTTTATGCAGTTAGGGTTGCACCACCATTTTCTACATATGCATCTTATGAATATATTTCCCTCCACTTCTACGAATTCTGCTTTCGGGTTTCTCAGTTTGTTTTGTTCATCCTATCTCTTTCTTTTTTGGTAATAATCACACTATCATCATAATTAGTAGTAGCCCCCCCCCCGGGAATGCAAATGTCTCTTCTATTTGCATCTGACATTATTCAATCTGGAAGACAAAAAACATTGACAGTAACAATTTTTTGTGACTCCTAAATCAGTATAGCATATTGTGTTTGACTAGTCATTTATTTAGGAATCATTATACGCTTTACACCCTCTGTAGTATTTTTTTTAGTCCTATGTAAGATAGATATTTATTACAAATGGTTAAATTTACAATTGAGCACAAGGCTCTGATCAGTCCCATGTAAAATAAAACATGATTTTGGTCATTTGTTGAAATCTCTATCAGATTGAATAAATTTTATTTATGACAATATGTGGTTTTTAAAACATTGACTCCATATTTAGTTTTGGAAAAAAAAAAAAAAGATTCCAATAAAGTTGGCATTGCTAGAAATCTTTGGATTTTCTAATGATACTATAAAGTTATTTATCAAGGACAGTTCAATTCTAAAGTGTCTTTGACTGTTTTTGTGTAATTTTACATACTTCTAAAAGCAAAATTTGAAAAAAAAAATTGATTTATTTAAGCAAAAATAATGTAATAATAAACTTTTGTTCCGAAGTTATCCGAGTTTTTTCAAAAGTTGAATCAAGTTTTTTTTTCAAAAGTTTTTTTTTTTTTTGTTTTTTAAGTTAAATCAATATTTCATTTACCTTTTAGCCTATAACTTGATAATATCTTCTGGCTCATCTCAATCTTTTCTTCAGAACTATTAAAAAAATGTTTGCAGTGTGAACTGAACTAACTTAGAAATGTAACGTTGTTTTTAAAAAAGTAACTGAAATGGAATCAAGGCTCTGGCAACATGAGAAATATTCAGCAGACAATATACCAACTAACATGAATAAAAAAAAAACGTTGATAAATTTCAATGAAATTTCATGAGTTATCTGAATAAAACATTTGCCCAGTTAGCTGGGGCTGTAGAATACACTGACTACACCTCTGCAGAGGGGTAAGACCCCCCCCAATGAGTGTACTAGATATGACACTAAACAATCTGATGGTGAGGTTCCAGCAGTGCTGAAGCTTTGGGGAATGCGGAGTACCCCTTCATTGCCATCGCTCTGGCCTGGAGTGGTAGTACCTGATAGGGCCCTATCTATGGGTTAAATAGAACTAACAGCATACTTATGCTAAACGAAATTGTTTGAGTAAACTGAATAGCTTGAAACAAATGATTTTGATAATTAAACCGTACTTACATTTAAACTGCATGCTTATGCTTAACTGAATTATTTGAAATAGAACTGTTTTTCGACATTAAAACTGTATTTACACTTAACTGAATTGTTACATATAACTGCTTGAATAGTTTGAAATAGAAATGTTTTTGACAATTAAACTGTGTACTTATGCTAAACTGAATTGTTTTCAATAGAACAGATTATTTACATAAAAATGGATTTGGCATTAAATAACCTACAAAGGTTGATATGCCATAAAACCCACCAAACCAAATGAATAAAATGTGAAAATAAAATCAATATCTTATGTTTCCAACAACTAATTTGATGACTTTACTCGCTTGATAAACATTGACTTCTTTGATATAGTCGCTGGAGATGCATTAGTGCCATATTTGTTTATACTCTGCTGAGACTTTGTACTTCGAATGTCAATAGATTGAATAAAAGAAAATGGTTTCACATTAAAAAAAGGCAAGGTGCAGACTATGCAAATGACCAAGTGCTTCTTACAAATACACCAGTCCAAGCAGAATCCCTACTGCGTCGCCTAGAGCAAGCAACAGGAGGCATTAGCCTCTATGTTAATGCAAATAAGATAGTTTGTGCGTTTTTAAATAAAAAGTAGCCATTTCCACTTTAAAATTAGTGGACCAGTATACACTGACACTACATTTCCTGGTGAAATGTGCCTTCTGAAAGAGTACAAGACATTTATTAAGATGAATGGAATTTGTTTTAAATGTTGCTTGTCAATTTGCATAACAAGAGACTGCAGAGCAAACGCTGTGTGATGAATGTAGCAGTGAGGAACACAATGCTGTCCCCCATCCAGGGCCACCACCTTGAGGTAAGGAAACAAAATCTGATGTAGAGTATGGCAGGGAGGAGAATTTAGAATATACCAATTGCATCCTCTGCTGTGGGGTAAGACCCTGTTCAAAATAGGGTTCTGGGTAAACTGCATCTTGTGGTGTGGTTCCAATTCCAGAGCGCTGGTGACTGGAATATCCCTTCATTGCCATTACTCCCATGCCCCCTCTCCACTTGGTATAGTAGTACCTGCTATGGTTTTATTTATGGGTCAAATAGATATGTTTGAAAATTATTATTGGTTTCTTTTGATTTTATGGCATATCAACCTCAATGGATTATTTAATGTCAAAGTCATCTTTGTCATAGAACAGAAATGGTACTATCTAACCCATATCTTGTGGGAGGTGGGTGCAAAGAAGTTCATACATTTCCCAAAGATATTAATCTGAAAATAAATATAATAGCATGACTGTAGTTTGAACTTACTATGATATTACAGTCTGTCTGCAAACAAATGATTGCTCTTAAATAGAAATAGTTACTTTAAATCATAATTGTTCAAATATTATTTGTATTAGATAAGAATACTTGATATCATGATTGTGAAAACATGATTATTATAGTCAGTGTAATTTAAAAAATAGTGGATGGAATATTGAAAATATAGTTATGATTGCAATCAAACATTTACAAATGAATCAAATATCTGAATTAAATAACCCATAAGGAGTTTATATACTATTAAATAAAAAATTAAAAAAAACAAACCATTGACCTATTCTTCATCATAAAGGACATATTTATGCTTTTTTGTTTTTAAGTTGAAGTTCAAAGGTGAACAGTGATAAACCCCATGGTGAATACTACTAAAATTTTTGTTTTGAATTTTAATTTCTTTTCATTACTATCACTTAAGCACCAAATAATCTAATTGAAAAATTATGTACAAATTATTTTGAGGGTACTTATTCTTAAAGTATGTAGGATGGAGATTCAATTTGCTATAAATATATTACAAAATACACCCTGACTAGTACTTATAAAAAAATCCACTTTATTACACTTCCACAGTATTTGCCTTGGGGTTGCCATAGTTAATATTGTTTTTGTTTGTTTGTTTTTTTTTTTTTGTTTTTTTTTTTTCAAATGTACTTATCTACTCAGTTAATTTGTCAGTTTTGAAAAATAATGATTGTATATGATTTTATTTGGGGGATACTCCCTCTTATAATATTATATAAAACCAGGACCCTGTATAAATACAATGTCAAAAAGAATCTTGATTTTTTTTTTTTTTTTTTTTCAACATGCATCAGTTGGTTTTATTTTCATATTCTCTTAGAGAATTAAATCCTTAATAGCAATTGTGGGAGAAAACTGTTAGGGCCAAGTTTCAATGATGTTAGGATCATTTTAAAGTTGGCATTTCAAAATAAAAAATCAAGAAAGATAACTGGTATACATGCATGTCAGAAAATCATAGATTTTCAACCTAGTATCTATATTATAAATGGGACTTCTTTCAATATTTTTCCAAACTGATAAATTGCCCTAGTAGAGGTAGGTAGAATATGCTGACTGTATCCTCTGCAGTGAGGAAAGATTCCCCTACCAAAAGGGGCCTTCTGATGCTGAGATTCCACATCTGGAGCTCAGGGAGTGTAGAGTAGTCTTTCATTGCCATTACTCTCGGGTCCAGTCTGACACTGATCTGAGACTCCTGGCAATGAAGAGGTAAGTGTCTATGCAGCTGCTGTTTTATGGGGTGTTGCTTCCAGGGTCTGTTCAAAATGGCCTGTAGCATTCTCGGGTAGTTCCTATCTAGTTTTTTTTCTCCATGCATTTTATTGACATCCATGAGGTGCATCGATATGGTAGCATTGGCACAGCTTGGATAAAAATCTTATTTTATTTTATCAGATTTCCATTTGATTGGCTGTTGATAGCAGTCACCAAGTGAAGGTACATGGTGACATCACTTTTAATAGATGAGATATTGCTGCTGAACTATGTGAACTTGTCTAATTTTAAAAGTGGAGATGGTTCCTTCTTTTTAAAACATAGGAACTATTTTATGTGTGTTCAAATAGAGGACAATACCTCCTGCTGCTTGCTCCAGGCTATCCAGTAGGGATTCAGCTTGGGCAGGTGTATTTGTGAGAAATATATCATCTGTATCTGTTACAGTTTCTGCAGGATATTGTTTGCGTCTTGGCTTTTTTTAGTGTGAAGCCATTTTCTTTTATTAGATCTATTGATGTTAGAAGTATGTAGTCTGGGCAGATTATAAACAAATATGGTGCTTAAATATCTCCTTGCAAAATTCCAGCAACAATGTTGAAGAAAAAAATATCTACCGACAGTATTGTTGCCTTGATATTTTTTTGCATGTATACTTTTGATTATTCAGTTTGTGAAGTTGTGGAACAATTTCTTCAAAAACTGTTTTGATTTTTTCTTGAGTATTTTCTCAATTTCAGTTTATAATAAGAGTTATGCCTCTGAAGTTCTTAGTGATTCCAAAATGACTTTTCTTAGGAAAATGAGAGAATGTTGCCATATGTCCATTTCTCGTGTTTTGTTCATATATAATTTATATATAAAGTTGCCTGAAAATTTCTTAGACTGACCAATATATGCTCGTGGAATGTGACTAAATGAGGTTGAATTTTCAACATACTTCCTCTTGCAGTCAACACTCTCTTTCTATCATTGTTGCACTACTTGGATCTCACTGGTAAAAAAAGTTATGACCAGTAGATATGTCATCTGAACATTTTAGCCCATCCTCATGTATGTATGTGTGTGTGTGTGTGTGTATATATATACACACACACACACACACGACTGAACAGTTAAATCCCCCAAGTACATATTTAACTAGCTAAAATCCTGCAATCAGTCATATTTCTCTAGTCTGTTCCTCTCCAACCACTAAAGAGGTGTTAAGGGCAGTGGCTGATTTGTATTAGTTTTTGTAACAGTTGAATACCAAAAGTATGTCTTAAAGTTAGTACGATTAGGTCATGAGTCACGTTTCTTGAGTCTTTCTCTCCCCCAAACACTTTAAATGTTTCAAGTTAAAAAAAAAAAAAAAAACATAGAACAATGAAGTAAATTATTTAAACTTATTCTTATCTGGATAATGAATGTATCATGTTTCATATGATTTCTTTTGTACCTTACTGCAGAAATAATGTAAAATCATTATCTGGCTATTTGAGATATGCACCAAAATAAGTATCTAAGTACATATTCAATATGCAATATTTTTTTGTGTGATTTTTCAGACTGTTGTCCTCATCTTTATTGTTAGTTGTAACACAACATTTTGGCCGTTGTATTCTCCACATTTCCTCAAGTGTCCCTTGTTTATCTGGGCATAGAAATAATTCAACAATGTCTTGCTAATTTTTTTTTTTTCTTTTTCCCCTGAAAATGAACATTCATTGACTTAGTGGGTAGAGTGTTTGCCAATGAGCTAGGAGACTAGGGTTCAATCCCAGGTCGAATCATAGCAAACACTAAAAAAATGGTACTTGATGCCTCCTTGCTTTACTCTCTGCATTATAAGGTACATATCAAGGGTAAAGTGGAGCAATTCAGGAAAAGGAGCAACGCCCTTCCCTACACCTGTGTAGTAGCTATTGAAAAGGGAGCATTTGGGTCACCCTTGACTATGGTCGCCAACTTTACTTTATTAGTATTTACTGCTCATTTTTTTATATAGACGTTATGAATAGTTATAAACACACATAAATTAAGAAAAAAATGACAATTAACCAGGTTTCCTGTGTGCATTTTCCTCCTTTTCTTTTTTGTGTTAAGGTCCACCTATGGCACATCTTCAAGAAATTGGACGTGCCCTCCGGTGTATTGGTGATGAGCTGGATGGAGATCAAAAACTACAAGAGTAAGTGAAATTTGTCTTCCAATCTCTGTGTGAGTGTATATACCCATGTCTGTTTTGTGTATGTGGAACATTATATATAAAATCATTATTATGTATGATTCTGTTCTATGTGTGTGTAATATATATATCTCTTCTGCACATATATTATATGTAAATTATTATATATAAGTAATATTCAGTCTGTGTCCGAAGACTATGGGTGTGGATTATTCATGTATAGAATATATGAGGTATTTCATATAAATCTCTGGGAGTGCTCGATGTATGGCTATTGTTATATATTCCTTTTCAGGTTTATGTAAGAAAACTCACATTCAGAGTGTAGAAATGTTACTGGAAGAAAACTCGACCATAATTAAATTGTTATAAATTTATTTCGGTGAAGAATATAATCTTTGTCTCTTCGGATTACATACACTCTTAATTTGAGACCCTCAAATTAAGTATGTATGTCATCTGAAGAGACAAATTATATTCTTCACTGAAATAAATTTATATCATGAATAATCTTGTCAAAACCCGTCAGTGGATCTAAATTAATATTTAGTTATAATTTTTTTCTCATCCGTTTATGTGTATTTTTCTTTCCGTTTTCTTTATACGAGGATCATTAAATAAGTTTCCAGACTTTTTGTATGGGCACTTTTATTAATAGTACACACATGAAACTCTAGTCCACTTCAAAGTAATCTCCTCCGGCTGCAATGCACTTGTATCGTTCCAACAACTTCTGGAAGTTCTCTTGTGTGAGCATGTCAATGACCTTCGTCACAGCCTCTTTCATCTCCTCAGTTGCCTCATAACAACAGCCTCTTAGCTTAGGGAATAAGCAAAAGTCACAGGGAGCAAGGTCTGGACTATAGGGAGGCTGAGGAACTGTCTTGATGCCCATCTTGGTCAAATAGTCTGTGACAAGGATGGAGTTGTGGCCTGGTGCATTGTCCTAGTGGAAATGCCACTGACCCGATTTGAAGAGTGCTGGCCTCTTCCCAAGGAATCTCTTCCTGAAGTCCCTTAAAACCTCAACATAGTGGCCCTAACCCTAACCCTTTGGCCAATCAACTGTGGTGTATTGACTTCCTTACTCTTGCATACCTCTCATCATCCCTCACAGACTCCTTGCCTTCCTTGAATCTCTTATGCCACTCAAAAACCGATGCTTGATTCATGCAAGACGGTCAAAAAGCAGTCTGAAGCATTCTATACGTTTCTGTGGCATTTTTTCCAAGTTTAAAACAGAATTTTATTGTGTATCGTTCTTCTAAAGTGTCCTTACGTCCAGATTGGATTTTTGAAATTCACCAGCTGTGACAATCAGTAGGGTGTATTCCAATTGCTACTGTAGCTGTTCATTTGAAGCTGAAGTCCTAAAAAAAATCCTTGTCAGATTCACCAAAACCTACCATTTGTCTATATATATATATATATACACACACACACACACACACACGTGTGGGTGTTGTTACATATATATTTGTGATGTTTCACATAGTAACAGCCAACGGACGTACTGGGAGAGGAGTAGGGGGAGGTTGTTGACCAGAAGAACCTCTGGAGTAGAAAGAATGAGACCCCATTTGCCTACTGGCGTGTATGGGAAGGTGGGGCGGTTTAGTTTGAAAGGATACAGTTGAAGCATAGACCCATGGTGAAACCGTTTAACACAAAAATTTAACATTAACAGTTGTAAAGAAAATACAATGTCAGCAATTGGGAAAAGAAGGCGTGACCATGTGCTAAAAAAAACACACCTTCTAAACAACCAAAATCAAAACCTCTTGTAACCACCTCCTCTTCCCTAGAAAACATCTAGGTATACCTAATAACATCAAAGGAAAGAACATCCATTCTCACAGAGGGAGGGGAGGAAAATAAACCCCATTATGGACTCGGGGTGGGGGAGGTAGTTTTTCAAAAAAACCAATGAGAAATTTCTCTCTTGAGAATCTTCCTTAGCTTTTTTTTTTTTTTTTAATTCTTAAAAATTCATTTAAGCCTGAAGATTATTAAATCAGAAACACATGTAGCATTGAAAGAATTTTTAAAAAGAAATTTAAAAAAAGATTATTTAAACTATTTTGTGGACCTTTATTTCAAAGTCTGTGTGTGTATTCTATTTATTTATTTTCAGTTAGACTGATTAAAAATTAATATTTTCTTTCACAATTAGGTATAATAAAAGAAATATAAATATGTTCTTAAAATAAAAAGAAATAAGAATTAAAATTGTGAAAAATTTTGTATTACAATTTATTTTCTTTACATTTTTAAAAAAGGTTCCTCTTGGTTTGAAACATTTTCATTTTTTCTTTTTTTTCTTTTTTGTTCTCTAGAAAATTAATTTTTTTTTATTACAATTTATACTTAATTACCCAAACTATAAGTTTTAAGAAAGCATTGAATTCAAATTTTGCCTCTGGAATTCTTGTGATATTTAAACATACTGTGTTTTAAGAAGAACAGAAGAATTGTACAGTCTTTTTTAATTATGAAGAATTGTGAAGAGTTCCAGAAAACAGTTGATTTTTAATTCTTGAATCATATAATTTAATCATTAAAAATCATAAATTAAAGTTTATATCTTCTCTTTTCTAAGTTATAAGTTGACGCATACTTAGAAAAATAGAAGCAAGTCTCTTTTATATATATATATATATATATATATATATATATATATATATATATAGTTGTCTGGCTGTAACTGAGGACAATCTGAAGGGTCCCTTTTCAATAGCTATTACACTGAGGTGTAAAGGAGGGTTCTACTCCTTTTCCTGGATTGGTCCTTTTTTTTTTTAAGTCTTTGGTGGTATGACTACCTGGGACTGAATCCTGATCTTCCAGGCCGTTGGTGAATACACTAACCATTATGCCAATAGGCTGGTTTTATATATATATATATATATATATATATATATATATATATATATATATATATAGTGAAATCCTATGTAATTCAGTTCTAATAAATTATTTTTATTGCTTTCTTTATTTTGTTATATGTTGTAAATTTTAACTTTTGTAATTTGTTGAATTTGTTTCTTTTCAGGCTGATTTTAAGAGTGGAACCAGGAGATTCACACACCACATTTCTTAGAGTTGCCAAAGCTATTGTGTCTGTTAGCCTAAGTTGGGATACAGTTGTAAAACTGTTTTTCTTTGCATACAAAATGGCTATCAAAGTAAGAATTCTTTGATTATTCTACTATTTGGTAAAATTTGCCCATCTGACAATCTTTATAGAAAAAATAAAGAAAAGATAATTCTCTACTATTAGAGGGTTGGGGTCTTGGATATACACCCAACAAAATTCCTTTCAAAATATTATACTGGTGTTGGCTGTAAAGATTTCTGTGCTTAAAAGAAATTGCCTTCATTGAGCCAAGTGACTTTAATTTTTTAAAGGTTTTATTGTCCAAACCTTCAACTACATGCTCCTAAAATTTCACCCTGAAGTTCTGCAGTGCTCATAATGTTATTGCTTAAGTATTGTTGGGATTTCATGACAAATCAAATCTGTCAGTGCATCAGTTGTCTGTGGTTTATGTTTAAAGACTTTAGCCTTGAGATATTCCTACAGGAAGGAATCACAAAGGGATAAATCTAGTTTGCAAGTCGGTCAACCACAAAATAACCACTGCATTGAAATGATAGTCACATTTTAAAAATAAGTTTCAATTGTAAATGCATGATATCCTCCATTCTGTGCTATGATCGCAACTGAAATGCTATAGTTGCTACTACTGTACAAAAACATACCTTAGTTGCTCATTGTTACTAGTGCTTATGTAGCGGCAATTTTAAATCTAGGAGTTCTGCTTTACCCTGTATAATTGTTTTATGCTTTCAGTTAGACTTGTCTTGCCCATTTAACAATAATTTTCTTTCTGATTTTCAATGAATTTTTATTGTAAAATCATTAGCATTTTATTTACAGTATACTTATGATAGCTTTGTTCTGTTTGTAGTGCTTACTGATTACTAAAAATTGCTTTCTTTGGGATTTTTGATTAGTTTCTATTGTAAAATTCAAATTTTTTTTTTTTTTTTTTTTAATAGTAAAATTATAACTAATATGCATAGACATTATACATAAAATAGCTTTATTTTTGTCTACAGTGCTTGCATTAATTCCTGACTATTGATAACTCTTTTTTCCTGTTTTTCTATAGTAAATCTATTTTTAATGCATTTTTATGATAATTACAGCTTTCAATCGCTTTCCTTGAACATTGTCAGTATTTGATATTTTGGTAGTTAAAACAGTTCATGAAATCTTTTTTCTTTTTCTTTTTTTTTTTCCTCAAGAAAAAACAAAAAACAATTTTACCAGCCATTTTAGTTTGTATAAAATATGTTTCTCCTAACTCATACTCTGTATCATATCTCTTTTAACACAGAGTGAAGATGAAGTTTTAAAATTTCAATGATCTGTAGATAAAATTTGAATCATCTTTTCTATCTCTTGACAGCCCATCTTTAAAACTTGTGTATTTCTCTTTTCAGGCATTGGATAAAATCCCTTTAATTCGTGCAATAATCAATTGGGTAATTAATTTCATAGTAGAACATCTTGCTGATTGGATTCTTTCCCGAGGAGGCTGGGTAAGAATATGTCAAATTTCTTTGTTATCCATTACTTCTTTTTTTTTTTTTTTTTCTTACACTATAAATCTGCATTCTAGAGAATCTTGTGGGAAATGGCAAATTAAGTTCAAATTCTGGATGAGGTTCTCTTGGGGAAAGGCATGTACCTATCACTTCTTCCCTTGCTTAGTTTCAAAGGTTAAGATGTTTAATGTTCACATTGAAATTTGTTTTCTGATAAGGTCAAACTCAATAAATTTCCTTGTCCAGTTGGCTGGGGCTGTAGAATACACTGACTGCTTCTCTGCAGAGGGGTAAGACCCCCCTCCCCCCACCCCAACGAGTGTCCTGGATATAACACGAAACAATCTGATGGTCAGGTTCCAGTATTGATGGAGCTTTGGGGAATGAGGTGCACCCCTTCATTGCCATCACTCTCAGGTCCACTCTAGACCAGAGTGGTAGCATCTGATAGGATTCTATCTATGGGTTAAATTGAACTAAACTGCATACTTATGCTAAACTGAATTGTTTGAATTAAAACTGTTTGACTAAACTGGATAGCTTAAAATAGAAATGTTTTTGACAATTAATCTGTGTACTCATGCTAAACTAATTTTTTTAAAAAATAGAACTATTTGTATAAAAATGGATTTGGCATTAAATAACTTACAAAGGTTGATATGCCATAAAACCCAACTAACCATTATTAACTTTCCGGTAGGTTTACAGCTAGGGCTGTAGAATATGCTGACTGCATCTCAGCAGAGGGGTAAGACTCCAGTGAGTGTCTTGCATCTGTTGGTGAAAGTCCAGTCCTGGAGCTTTGGAGAATGTGGAGTACCCCTTCATTGCTTTTACTCCCAGGTCCACTTCGATCCAGAGTGGTAGTACCTGTTAAGCTCTCATCTATGGGTCAAATAGAACTATTTAATCATTTACTAGACTTGAAACCTTATCCACTTAAAAACCTATAAAACTTATAAACAAATTTTGGCACTAAATAACTACCAAGCTTTGATATGCTATTAAACCAAATAATCAAACAAATCATATCTATTCAATATATAAATATTTATGAATAGGATTTGACATTAATTAACCTACAAAGGTTGATATGCCATGAATACCAACTATTTTAATTGAGAGCAAATAAAACTATTGGTGTTAGATAGATTGCTAGAAGCCATTTAACTTTGTGCAAAAAAATGAGCTCTGGCTTATTTAAAATGTTACCTACAAACTATTCACTTACAAATCACATCTATTTTATTTATATATATATATATATGTATGTATGTATATATATATATATATATATATATATATATATATATATATATATATATGGATTTGGCATTAAATGAACTATAAGGGTTGATAAGCCAGAAAACCAAACCATAAGTATTCAAACAAATGATTGATATTAAATTGAAATATTAGTATTAGATAGCAATACTTGAAATAATTTAACTGCGTGCAAACAAATGACTTATATTGAATTGTTTGAAATAGAACTGTTTGATCATTTAACTGTGTAAACAAATGTCTAATTGAATTGTTAGTGATACATAGCAATACTTGGAGCCATTTAACTTTCTTGACCCATACTAAATTGAATTGTTAGAAATAGAATTGTTTGATCATTTAACTGTATCTACAAAATGTGTTTACAAGTCATATTTTTTATATATATATATATATATATATATATATATATATATATATAAACAGGATTTGACATTAGATAACCAACAATGGTTGATATGCCATAAAATCAAACCAATGTAATCATGTATGAATTATTAGTATTAGATAAGAATACTTGAAAGCATAACTGCAAACAGATGATGATTATTATTAAATAAGAATAGTTACTTTAAACCATATAACTGTATGCAAATTATTTGTATTAGATAGGAATACTTGATATATAACTGCTCAAACAAATGATTATAAACCAATTTTTTTAAAAAAGTGCAATAGAACATTGAAAATATAGTCATGATTACAATAAACAATAAAAATTTTAGCACTAAATAATCAATAAGGAGTTGATATACCATTAAGAAAATAAACTAAATCTAAAATCCAGGATAATCTAATTCTTGCTAAACTGTTGCTTTCTATCAAACAATAAGGAAATAAACTAATAAATACTTTTCTATTACTAATATAAATCTATTTTCTATTTTCTCATTGCAGTGGCAAATGACAATATTATTTCTGTTTTTTTTTTTTTTTTTTTTTTTTTTTTTTTTTTTTTTTACAGGAGGCTATAGTGGAATATTTTGGAACTCCCAGAAGACAAGCATTTGGTGTACTCATAGGTGGTATTGTTATTACTGCAGGAATTTATATCTGGAAAACTATGTAAGGGCAGATAACTTTGCTCGATTGGCTTCAATATTCAAAAAGCCTTTTTTGATCCTCTTCCTTGTTTTCTCTGTGGCTGGCTATCTCTCTCTCTCTCTCTCTCTCTCACTCACACACACTCACACACAGCAGTAACAATTATCTCATTGAAATTTATTTTCTTTTAGATTCTTTGATGATTTAAAGTAAATGTTTTCTTGACAACAGCGTAATTTTTTCCTTAACCCCTCCCCCATTTCTTTCTCTTCCCCTGTAAATACATTTTTTTTATCAACCCTTCTGCACAATCAAAGATTCCTTTGTTAGACGTTGGGATAAATATTTGAATGTTACTACATTGTGGTAACAGCTTTTTTAATGGTTATTTTTCATGGGACTTTTTTGTTGAATTCTTTTTCACTGATAAAGGTTAATATCCAATAACTGCAAAAAATGAATAAATACCCCCAAATTTGAATTATGACTACAGATATAAAACTAAAACTTTTAGCTGTTTTTAAAGCTAATTTTCAAGAAAAAAAAAACATGATTTTCCTTATGACTTTGTAAAGATATTTTTAAAACTTGTTTTTCAGTCAAATTATAGATATTATTTGATCTGTCTTCAGTAATGTTGAATCATTTTAAGAATTTGTATAAACCAAAATTTGGAAAAGTTAATGAAAGAAAAAAAAAAATATTTTAGCAATATTTAAATATGAAATTTTTTTAAGTCTTTTAAATCTTTTCCTTAAGACCCTTCCTATATATTATTATTATTATTATTTCTATCATGTTTCCCCATTGTCATGTTTTTTGGTTTGTATTAATATTGGGAAATAAACATCCAGGAATGGACAGGCCTGTCTTTTGTCGAGTCGCAGAGTACAACTCACGACCGAGATGGATGGCGGGTGATTGTCAGAGAGTCATCAGTGGTGCCTCTACAACCCCTTTACCCACCTGGGGTTATGAGACTGGTGATGATGATGATTATAGGCAGTATAATATAGAAATAGTCTAACCGTTTTACAATCATTTTGCAATATTACATTCTGAAGACATGCTGAGCTTCTTCTGATTATAGTATTGCCTGATACCTGAAATCATGAAATAGCAATACGTGGTCTTGATGTTTGTGCTATGCTGCTCTATCTCAGACATCAAGCATTCTTTTTATAGATACCATAATTTTTAAATACAGTGTAAACTAAAGTGAAAATTTTGAATGATTTTTTTTTTTTTTTTTTTTTTCCCCCCCCAAGCTTATTATTTTAGAAACACTGACCAGTAGTGATCATTAGTCTAAAGGGAATTTTAATTTAAAAGCGTTCATTGATAGTTTGTTAAAAATTTAATTGATTTTTCTAATTAAAAACAGTCAAGTCTACATTGTATGAGAAAGACCAAAATTGTCTGATTTTAAATGTGGTAGAATTATTGAAGTTAATTAGGAATACTTGAAACCATATAACTGTATGCCAACAAATGATTATTTAATAGAATTATTTAATACTTGAAACTATATAATTGTGTATAAGTTATTAGTATTAAATAGAAATACTTGAAGCCATACAACTGTTTTTCAAATTACTTGTATTAGACAGGAATGCTTGATATCTTAATTGTGTGTGCAAAAAAACTCTTTAAGAAACACCGACACAAAAAATGTAAATATAGACATACACTGAATGTGATTCTTTAACCTTTAAGCATGAAATAACTCTAGATGGGTTGCCATGCTGTTAAAATCAATCAATTTACCTTTTGAATCAACATGGATAGAGGTAACAAAACATTGTTGCCTATTTGAAATGAAAGAAAAGAGGTTTTGTATTAAGAATAGTTTATTGTAGCTATAATTGTTTACTAAAGATTATTAGTTATTTGAAACCATATAATTGCTTGTAAATTATTGGTGTTAGTTATGTTTTCAAGTATTTCAGTCTATGTAGTAACAAATTATTATTTATGAAATAGGAATAGTTACTTTAGACCATATAATTGCCCTTTTGTCTATTATCATTTGTTTGCATGTAGTTGTGATATCAGCTATTCTTGTCTAATGTTCATAATTTATATATAATTAAAAAAAAAAATACCATAGAACATTAAAAATATAAAATGCACCCATAGCCAAATGAACTAATTGAAGCCCAACACTTCTGAACATCTTTTTTTAGTGATTCAAAAAAGTTATAATGATAAGAACTTAACTGTATTAACAAGAACATTTTTTTCCACCAGAAAAAAAACTCCAATAAAATTGCTCAACCCCAAAAAAAAAAAAAAAAAAAAAAAGACACTAATGAATTTAAATACCAGTTTTAAGTTCTCCAGGATTAACTGATGGATCTCATCATCATTATCAAGGCATGCCGACAGCATAATTCCCTTGACTCTCTCTCTCTCACCATCCGTCCTTATTGATCATTGTTCATAGTAAGTTATCTAGACAGCACCCAGTGATTGCACAAAGCTGATGAATGTGAGTTTTTACAGGTTGGCCAACACTGGTGTGTCCATGTGCAGGATTCTATAGGAGAATGTCTCTTCTGATTTTGTCCTTACTTCATCAGCATGTCTTGTTCATCTTACTGGGACGGTTTTGCGAGATGGGAGGTAAGTGGCCGTACAACTGCTGTTTTGCAGGGTGCTGCTTCCAGGATTTGTTCAAAACAGCATGCAGCAACCTTGTGTAGTTCCCATCTAGCTTTTTCTCCAAGTGTTTCGTTAGAGTCCGAGTGGTGCAACCATACAGTAGTACTGACACGACTACAGCTTGGAAGAATTCCTATTTTATTTCATCAGAGATCAAATTTCCATATGGTCAATAACCCATTGATAACAGTCCATGCTTTACCTATGCATATATTGATATCACTTTCTGTAGATGAGATATTGCTACTAAGGTATAGGAACTGGTTTATGAATTTCAGGATAGCCATCAATTAAGACATTTTTTAAATTTTTTGATGAATATTATTTTATTAAATATTGCTAAAATACTAATTAAAAAATATTACAGAAAGATATCATGTTTACAACTTTTAAAATTCATTGAATTTAAAAAAAAAAAAAAAAAAAAAAAAGTAAATCTATTGCGATTTATTCTGCATTCATTTCCATTCAATCATGCCAGCATTTTTTTTTCTCCTCTTTCCAAATTTTATTATAAATTGATGATTTATTAGGAGCAGAAATGTTTTCTATAATCATGAAGAATATCCAAGATTTGTTTTTATTTTATTTGTCCAAACACTTTCTGAAGATCTTTTTTATTTAAAAAAAAAAAAAAAAAAAAATTCCTTTGTATTTGAGGCCATCTAAAATTGTGTAAAGCACTTTTTAATCGAGTAAAAAAAAATTCCTTTCAGCAATTTCAATTTTTAAAACCTGTCATTTCCCACAGATGGAATTTACCAGCTGAGAGAGAAAAACTGGTCCACCAAATAAAAGGTGCAAGAAATTGGTGTCCTACCTAATTTTAGTGTATACTCTTCCCCTCCTTTTTTTATTTACATTTTTTTTTTTCTATTAGAAGAATAAGTAGCTATAAGCTGCTATGATGGTTTTTGTTGTTTTTGACATTTTTATTTTTCATTTCAGAAAAAATAATTATGTTTAAAAAAATTTTTATCCTGAGAAATAAACACTCCAAAAAAGGTCAAACCATCAATTTATTTCTACATGATAACGGATACAGAGAACATAACTACTTTATTGGATAGAGCAAGTTTTCTGCTAACAAACACTATTTTTTCCACATTCACTGTCATTGGTTATGCATTTTTGCCAGTGATGCATGCAGCACATATAACTCAGCAGCAGTGGTGGTAACGTCAGGAAAATGTTTTCTGTCTAGTCCTTTTTTTTTTTTTTTTTTTTTTTTTTATCCATCTGATTTGTGCAGATGAGCTTTTCATGGGTTGACAGTTGTGTTGAACATAGTTTGTCACTCACATCGCTGTCGCCATTGATGAGATGCATTACCCACTACCTAACTGTGTTCACATCCACTGTTTGGTATTCATAAACATTCAGCAAGTGTTGATGAATGTCTATGGGTGCAATTTTTCTGCATAAAGAAATTCAATGACACACCTCTGCTTTCATGTCGGACACTATTTTCCCTGACTGTCACTCAGCTGCTATCTGTAATAAAAAAAAAAAAAAAGAATTGCAGAAAGGGAATGTTCAGTCTTTACTTCTATACCATCAACATCCATTTTTGATGTTATGGGTCAACATATTATAAACTTTTGAAGTAAGTCCCTTCTGACCACAACTGGCAACTGTTCATTAGTGGCAAAAATGCCTAGCCAGTGGTGGTGAAATAATGTTTAGTAGCTGCAAACTTGCTCTATCAAACAATATTATTGTGATCACTGTATCTATTGTAGTTTCCATAGAAATAAATTGGAGGTATTACTTTTAGAGCACTCCTTGTATTTATTTATTTATTTATTTATTTTTCACTTGGAGAGAAAGGAGGATGTTCCTATTTCTGTCTGGGAACAACAAGCCACTTTGTTTGGCAATCAACTGCTGTCACCACTGCCAAGGAAATGGGACTTTCTATCAAAAATTCTACTTGTTAAATTTTCCTTTTATTAATGGACAGAACAAACAAAAACAAAAAAGATTTTATTTCAGGCAGCCTCTCTCCCTTTTTTTTTTTTTTTTTTTTTTTTTCCCCCTCAAATCAAATCAACTATTTTATTCAAATATTTACAGTTTGCAGATAGTAAATGCTAGTTGAGGAAGGCAGAAGAAAGATGTGAATCCAAGTTTGCTGCAGAAAAGAATTTACAGTTCTTAAGAATTTTTTTTCCCACAATTCTTAAGTTCTGGAATGAGAAACACTAGGCAGTAATTTGTTGGAGAAAGATAAAGTGTTACTTGAGATATAAAATCCAAATGTGATGAGTATTTTCATCGCTAAGCAGCTCATGGCATTTTATTGATCAAAGGTGAGATTGAGTGTATATACCAAGTAAGCAATCGTTAATTTTTTTTCATAATTTTCTTAAGTGGATGGGTTTCCTATTCCCAATATTTTATACATATTCTTGAAAAAAAATTCCATTTGTTTTTGTAGCCTTGAAAATTTCTCTTGATAATCATTTCTGGAAGGTGATTGTGTACTATAGGGATGAAACTGAGCAATCAATGAATTGACACTAATAGGAAGAGTGATATTATAAGTCACTTCAAGCTTAAGAATAGCAACAAATTTGAAGTATAATATTTTAAGAATTACAGAACACAATATGCACATGTTGTAATTACAGATGTGAGGTGCAAATATCTATCATTTAATTATCCTTTTTTTGGGGGGGGTTACACCATGTTCATAAAGTTATTTATATTCTTTCTTTTATCTATCTATCTATCTATCTATATATTAACACTAGGAATGTAAGGTATATATCACAAGGGAAAAAAATTACATATATATAAAATAGTGTTTCAGAAAAATTTATAACTTCATAATCTAATAACTTGACCAATTCAAATGATCTCAAATTTTAGCAGCATGTGTAGAAAAAACTAAATTTTCTATTTCAGCTGATTTTCCATCACATTTGACTGAAGAAAAAAAAAAAAAGAACCTTTTTTTCTTTTTTTCTTATTACTACAAATTTTAATAGAACTTCAATGTCTTAGACACACATAGGAAGTGATTATTTTTCTATTATTGTTATCAAAGTTCCCTTAGTTATAGTGAAGAGTCCTAATTTTCTAAAGAAAATTTCTTAGGATTTTCTTTTCCTTGATTTGTTATCTTCATTTGTGATTTGTCCTTAGGTAATAACTAGTAAGTAGTTGTATTAGGAAAATAATCCCTTCCTATGTGCATTTAAGACATTGAAGTTTCATTAAAATTTGTGGCAATAATAAAAAAAAAAATGTGTCTATAGTTATTTTCTACACATTGCTGACTGCTATATTCAAGTTTTGGCTGTTGTACTCTCCAACCTTTTACAGTTCTAAATTACCAGATGGTTACTGAGTACAACAAAAGGCACCTGAAGAAGGCCTGAGAGAAAAACAACAAAAATGAGTATAATAGTCCACAATATGTCAAGAATAATAGTGAAAAAAAAATTACCCCCCTTTTTTTTGTCTGTTTTGGGGTTGTTTGCCTAATACTTTATCACTTTTCTCAAATATATGGAAGGACCTAGAATACTAAATAACATCTTGGTGGTTGTAATTTTTGAAATTCAACACATTTATTTGGTTTGATGTTAAATTTTTGCATCTTTCAGATGTTGTGAAGTATCATATGTTAATATTTATAAAACTTAGAGTGGCACACAAAGAAACCACAAAATTTGCATTTTTAAGTTTATTTTCTAACAAGACAACCTGTGAACCTGTTGTCTTCCCATTGTAACAGGTCTACAATGATGATATTAGTGCTTCTATTGAGTGGTTATCGGTTATTGGTAACAGTTGGTCCTAGGGAGGATATTTAGTTGTCCCTACTAACCAAGGTCCAATATTAGCTTTAGTATATCCAATGATATGCTAACACTCAACAAAATGGAAGGAAAGGCAACCTCATTTAATACACACACACACACACACACACACAGTAATATTACGAGAATACACGAACATGTCCCAAACAGATAAAATGTGTGCATTGTTTCAATGCAAGGAGTATATTAAGAGAAGTACAAAAAAGTTGAAGAAATCTTTCTTGTTATCTTTGGTGGGTTTCATTTTAATAGCAAGGTGAATGACAATTTACCAAGTGGTGAGATCAAACCAGTCCAATGAACGGAGATACAAATAGAGGTCTTATCCATTTGAAGAATGAAAACTAAAAGAGAATGGGAAAGGATTCTGAAATCTTAACGTGATGTCCAAAGACATGCCCACAAATCCAAGAGAAGATATTTGTCTCCCTATGCTTCTATTTAGGAAAGAGTGAAGGACTAATTTGTATTTCATAGTTATCTTGATTATATCAAGAATTTAGTCATTTAAAAAAAAAATGACCCTACAAAATTATCATTGTTACAATTTGAACTAGAAAATGCTTTATTTCTTTAAAGTGTTTTGCTATGATTATGTAACTAACCAATCAAATAATGAAAATTTTATTAAAGTTCTTCAAACTCTTAAGTTGAAAAAGTTAAATACAAAAAAAAATCCCCCCTCCCTTGGAGGGAAAAATGAAGGTGATAGATCTGTAACTACTTTGACCATTGATGATAGAGAGCAATAAAAACAAAGAGTGAGAGAGATTGCAAGTGAGAGAGAGAGAGATAGAGAATTTATCATGGACAAATCTTGTTAGATCTTCCCTGTCCCCACAAAACCATATCCCATCATTGCAGCTTAATCGAGTGATTTAAAAAAGATTGCTCTGCTGCCCCAAACTAATTTTTAGTCCTCCCTCTTTTTTTTTTTTTTTTTTTTTTTTTTTAACTAAATTTGAAAAACAAAATTAAAAATTTACCCATCTAAAAACCTGGGTAATCCACCTTTATTTGTGGATATTGAGATTTGAATGGTCGTGTGTGTGTGCATGTGTAGCCTACCCCACCCCACTAAACATTTTGAGGAGGTTGCACTTGAGTTTTTTTTTGTTTTTTTTTTTGTGCACAAAAGTTTTTATTTTATTTTTTTTTTTTTTGTTTTTTTTTTTTTTCTAATTATATTCAAAATGACTTGAGAGCTGCTGATTCTATTTGAATATCCTTATTATTTTGAATCATTTGTTTTTCTGTTTCAAAAATAACAAAAAAAAAAAGTCATGAACTTGGTTGAAAAAAAAAAAAAATTATATATAATAAATTTTTCAAATCTAAAAATGTTTTGTTTTAACTCAATGATTTAATGTATCATCAATGTATCCCCAATTTCCTCTTGTACTGCAATCCTTGGCTTTCAGGTAATCTATACTTCTCCTTTGAGGAGAAGCTCAAATTTCAAACCATCTCTGTTCCTATCAAAAATTTGATGAATTTTATTTTTCAACCTGCTGGGTATCTTGTTACCTACGTCACCAGGTAGAGATTATTCAACTGTAGAAACATCTGTGCATAACATGTAACCCTAACTTGGGGTTACAAAATTTAGGGGAAAAAAAATCTCATAATATACACTGACTTTTAAAAATTTGTTGCAGTTAAATTTAAGCTAAATTTGATATTTGTCAAACTAGGTATCTGGTTTGTATTGACCAAAAATAAGAATTTATATAATTTTTTGAAATACAAAATTTACATTTCAGACAAAAATGTAACGATCTTTCAATGAAAATAAACTCACATTATAATAAACAAACACACGTTCCAATGGCTAATTCTCTATAGCTTAGTTTGGGCCATAGATAGAACTTACTTTTGGTCATGCTGTCCTGAAAATGGCGACACAGCTGGCTGAAGAGAGAAAAAGAAAAGGTAACATTTAGTTCTCGCGTATAATATGTACATATTATATTTGAATAATAATTGTGTATTTACCCAACCCCTCCACCAAGGGCAGAGATATAACATGTTCAACTTTTAAGCAGAGTAAAGCTGGTTTGAATTCAGTTTGCCCTTCTGGTTGTCTATCCAAGACGAAAAGAACCCAGTCTGCTCTGCTATTTACCCATAGCTGGAGGAGAATTACAGATGGATTCATGCCTTTCCTAAGTACAAAGTGAAACGCAAGCAGCCTCATCAAAGATTTTCACTTGAGTTGCCATGATTCTATTTTCTATTATAAAAATTGCAATAAATGCACCTTCATGGGTTTACTTAAACATGACTTTAGCCTCAGCACTATTTCCTTTCGGATGTTTGGTGGGAAGTAGTGTCATCAACTGAAGAGCAAGGTCTACATCAGTATTCAAACTTACTATCAGATTCTTGATATCATCTGTAAGATTATTTAACAGATAATCCTGATTAGAAATGTCTTCATGACTACTGTGTGTGTGTGTGTGTATGAGATATTGTCTAGATGAGCAGTGAGCTGGGTTTTGTGTGTGTGTGTGTGTGTGTAAGTGCAACAAACTTGAAGCCACAGGTTTTAATGGCATATCTTTTTTTCATAGTTTATTTAATACCAAAGTCATCTTCATAGAATAACGATAGCAGTACTACTTAACCCCTAGATGGGAGGATTAGGGGGTTCATACCTTTCCTAAGGGTATTGGTATGAAAGTGAATGTAAGGGCATGATTGGAGTTTGAACTCGCTTACTTCGAGGCTGTAGTCCAGTATTTTATCTATTACACCACAAGGAGCTTGCAAAGATCTAGCCTCTGGTACTTGCCAATTGAGTAACAGTATATGACAATCATGTTATATACAGTACCCTTTACAAACAGACTTGTAGCTCTCACAAAGGATACAAAGTTTCTGATTTATAAATTAACAGTATTTAAGGAAATCATCATCATCACGTGCGGCTAGCACGGATATCCCTGACCCTCTCTCTCCACGTCTCCCTATCATTCATCGCCTTTGGCAGGTCTCGGAGTTACATCCCGTATCATCACATAGCTGCTGTATGAATGTTCGAGCTGGTCGTCCTGCTTTTGATTGGCCATATGCGGGGGTCCACAGGAGCACATCACTTACGATCTCGTCTTTGCTTCTCCAGCAGTGTCCGGCATGTCTGGTTCGTCTAGCTTGTATAGTTTTCGTGGTAGGTGGCCGTACAGTTGGCGCCATGTGGGGTGTTGCTGCCAGGACCTGTTCAATATTGCTCGCAACATTCTTGTATAATTGCTGTCGAGCTGCTTCTCCAACCGTTTAGTCAGCGTCCAAGTAGTGCATCCATACAGCAGTATCGACACGACCGCCGCCTGGAAGAAACTGCGTTTCATTTTATCGGTCAGGTTTGATGTCTATATGATCGAAAGCCTATCGATAGCTGTCCATGCCTTCATTAGCTGTGTGTCAATGTCTTTTTTGGTTGATGAGATGCTGCTTCCTAGGTAGGTGAATTTGTCAACCAGTTTCAGGGAGGTTCCGTCTAGTGTGGAGATGTCGCCTTTCTGATTAAAGCACATAAATTCAGTTTTCTGTGCATTGACATGGAGTCCAATGCCTGCAGCGGCTTGTTCCAAACTATGCAGTAGTGTTTCGGCTTGGTTGGTGTATTGGCCAGTAGCGCTATGTCATCGGCGTAGTCAGCGTCGGTAATTGTTTTTGTAGGGTACCTTCTGCTTCTTTTCTTTGTCAGCTCAAAGCCGTTTTCCCTAATGTTATCGATCGATGTCCTAAGTACGTAGTCTAGACAGATGATAAAGAGGTAAATCGTTTTTTTTTTTTTACATTTTGATTTGTTCAAGGTGTACTATATTTGGAGCCATTTCACGTAGAAAAGGATCAGTAATCCTATTTACCAACCCCTCCGCTCGGGCAGGATATAACACAAGGTCAATTTTTTAAGCGGAGTTCAACAGGTTTGAATTCAGAGTTGTCCTTCTCCAAGACTAGTTGCCTTACCAATGCTGAAGAACTTAGTCTGTCCTACTATTTACCCATAGCTGGAGGGAGAATAATTGGATTCATACCTTTCCCAAGGGTAATAGTGCTATGTGAAATGCAATCAGTCTTGTCCAGGAATTGAACTCGTATCGCCGTGTTCATATCCTGGGATGATAACCATTACACCACGGGCACCTCCAAAGAAAAGGATCAATAATGGAGGATGTTTCTAAAAGTTCCTTGATTCAGTGAAAGCAAAGTATTCTAGTTTCAGTTTGAGACTGCTACTACTGATTCCTGTGGTTTAAGAAATTAAAAGAAAAATTTTTAAATTTTGAATAACTTTTACCTTATTTGAGTATATTTATTTCATTATTGATTGTTTACTTGGCCACTGGCCTAGTGAGTAGAGTGTTTGCCAATGGTCCAGGAGACCAGGGTTCAATCCCAGGTCAAGCCGTACCAAAGATTAAAAAAATGGTACTTGATGTCACCTTGCTTAATACTCAACACTAAAAGATGAGGATCAAGGGTAAAGTGGAGCAATCCTGGGTAATAGAATAGTGCCCTCCCCTACACTTCAGTGTTGTAGCTATTGAAAAGGGAGCCTTCGGATCACCCTTAACTGCAGTTGCCAACTTTACATAAAACTAATAAAGCAAACTTTTGGGTCTATAATTCACTAGAAATATTGGTCCTTATTGCTGGAAAATTTCAGTCTCTTATTTAATAATTTTTAATTAAAGTTTGTTTAACATTAAAAGTTTATGAATGTTCTCAAAACAAATACACATCCATGATGAACAATTCTTTATGATAACTATTTATTTCTAATTGGTAAAAAAAAGTATTTTTTGTTCTTTGTATTGTACTGTATCTAAAAGAAAAATGACAACTGAATAATAATTTTATTAAATAAAATTAATGTCAATATTGTTACTTTAACTGTCATAAGGCTTAGATTTTCTGAAGACTCTTTTTCAACACTTGTTTTTACTGCAAAACTTATATAGAATTAAAATAAAATTCCATTATTGGTCAATGGTCTCAAAGTTATTTCGATATTTTTCTTTGATATATTAATTCATAAGAATTATTTGATAAAATTTGATTCTTTTATGAATAATTGGTGTTTTTATTTTAAACATTTAACAATTTTGGATTGAATTTTAGTTTAAAATCTAGAATTAAAAATGTAAAATAGAAGCAAATATATTTTTATATTACAAAATGAATGAAAAAACATTTGAGGATATTTCTACATAAATTTAAATATTCATTTTTGATATCATAAAAACATTGAATTTGGTATAAAATTTAATTCAATATTTTTATTGTAAAATCACAATGAATGAAATATTGACCATTGTTGCTTGGTCACTTCCAAGTTTTTCTATAAGTATTTCTTTTTGCTCTGTCACATGACTTACTGGGCAAGACAGGTGGTCAGAGAGGCCTGATCTGATCAATCAACTGGTCATGTCAGTCCTCTTTCAGATTTTTGCTAAAATCTGAATTAGCAGGTGATGGCTGTAGGGTCAATCATGCTGAGGAAAGACCTATACTCCTTCCTGTCCCTGGGTGAGTATCTTGGGAATGAAAACCCAGGGACAAAATTAAACTGTCTACCCTCAGCATGAGTATACTATGTAGCCCTGATGTTACTAACCAAATGGGTTTCCCCCTAGGCCCATCCCTGTGTGGGGCTCCATGGTGGATCGGAAGCATAGGCAATGAAATTCATAGTCTTTCTTTATGGGTCTTGAAAATATGACCCAAGTAAAAACAAAAAAAATTTCAAGCAACTATACATAGTCAGACAACTCTGATGAAGAAAAAATACATCGACCACCCTACCCAGAATTCATAATATTTGAATCAATCAAAGATACTCCATTAATTAAGCTATCTCCGTTTCTTATACAGAAGATCCTATCTTCTGACATCAACCCAAAAACAGTTAAAAATTTAAGGAATGGCACAATTAGAATTGAAACTGAAAATAGGACACACAAAATTTCTACTAAATATGAAAAATTTCCCCACTCTAAAAATAGAAATGTATCCCCATAAAACCCTAAACTCCACCAAAGGAGTTATAAGAAAAAAAGAGCTCTCCTGGTGTTCAATGGAAGAAATATCAGCCAAACTAATAAAACAAGGCATAACTGACATAAAAAGAATTACCTTAAAAAAAGAAAATCACACAATGCAAACAAACACTTATATTATTAACCTTCAACTTACCTACAATTCCCCAAAAAATAAAATTCAACTATATTAATGAAAAAATTGAACAATACATTCCAAACCCACTCAAATGCCAAAAGTTTGGCCACCACGGAAATATATGCAACGGATGCACTATATGGGGTAAATGTGCGAGAGAAAACCGAATGACACCACTACCAACTGCAAACTCAACAACTGATGTGCCAGCTGTGGTGAAGACCACCCATCCTATGCCAGAACATGCCCAGTCGGCCAAAAAAATAAAAAATGAATAAATAAAATCTAAACTATAAAACACTCCAGAAACATTTCCTATCCAGAAACCTGAGAAATAGTTGAAGGCTACATAAAAACAAAATCTACTCCCAAAACAACTCAAAATCAGCTAGGAAAAAATGATAAAGAACTAATCTTCAAACTACTCCAATTATGGCCTCAAGACTGGCTAAAATTCATACAAGAAATAAAACCCATACTATTAAAACTCTCCGCCAACAGTACAAACCCTAAACCAATGATGGAACATAGTCAGGAAAAAATCATCCCAATACATTGAAACAAATCCCTCAAAGTAACTTCCAAGAGAAGAAATAAGAACCATCTCTTCACACAAAAACCCCTAATAAAAACCAACCAAACCCCAAAAACCCAAGTAAAGATTCTACTTGAAGTAGTCCAAATAGACAGAGCAAAGTCAAACCGAAAACAAGACCCATAACTGAACCTTTAAATAAAACATACGATATAGGAAATGTAGACCAAAAAAGGAGCAAATCAAGCAAATAATTAAACCTCCAAAAACAGAACTAAAAGCAAAATAAAATCCACCCCAGAAAAAGATGGAACAATCAGAAAATTATATGAATATAACTGAAAGTACCCACCCACCAACCCTTAGACAGGATGGAAACCCAAGACACTTTACCCACCAACCACAACCAGTCCACAACCCATACATGACTCACAAAACATCTCCCCTACAAGGAATTACAATGGGACCAAAACAAACTTACAAAACAAATAAAATCATACAGTGGAACATCAGAGGCACAAAAGCCAACCTTGACAAATTAACACTTATTAAAAACTTACACCCAAGTCTTATATGCCTCCAAGAAACCTTTTTAAAAGAAAACAACAAATTAAACATAAAGCAACACACTATATATAATCAAATTAACAAACACACAAGAGCATCAATAGGTACATCTATTATCGTAAACAATATACTACCACAAAGCCAAATAAGCTTAAACACAAACTTACAGACAATAGCAGTATCAGCAACTCTACACAAAACAATCAGCATATGCACACTATACATACCCTCTAATAGCAACATAATTGAATTAAAACTCAAAGATTTAATACAACTCCCCACTTACACACTCAGTAATAGATCTGACCTTAAGCAATTCTATGATTTATTTAGATTACAATTGGAAAACCAACAAGAATAACTGCGGAAGTGATCACATGAGAAAGACTTGAACCTGATGTAGAAGAAAAAATATGCTGGAACCTACCAAAGGCCAAATGGGAACACTTTAAAAGACTGTCAGGTCAATTTAACACCAAAAGCCAATACAAACCAAGAAGACCATATATTACCAAAAACTATACAGTTGGTAACCAGGCTTATGACTGGTTAAAGAAAGGTCATTAGTAAAATGCAAGCATAGCCAAATGAAGTGGGTGTGTGTATATATATATATAAGTTTAGGTTATATGATATTGAAGATTTTTTTTCACATGAGTAATGCAATCTTTATAAATGATTACCAAAACATTATATATTTGTTTCAAATTTCCCAAATGTTGGGGAACCAGACAAATGGCTATAAACTCAAGTTCATTAAAAATAAGAATGGAATCCCTTCAGATAAAAATAAAATAAAAAAGATAGATGGCATAACAGATAGAAAACAAACTCAGAATGAAAGGTTGATAATATTTTAATATAACGATATGAAGAAAAAAAACATATATATATATATATATATATATAAAAACACAGAAAAGGAGAAAGTGCAGACACATGAACTTATTACTTACTTTAGTGTCTTATTGAAATGACAACTTTTGAGATGTAATGTTCTGGGTGAATTTTTTTGTTTTTAGCTTCTCCCTTTATTCTTTTTCTCCTGCTTGTTTTGAAAGCTTCTCTCAGCAGTACTGACAGATATTCATTTTTTTTTTTGTTTTCTTTATAGATTTCAACTAATCTATCCTTCATATATTCTGAAAACATTCAGTTTTTCATCTTTGCATATTACCAGCTCTTCTACAAGCTGACATTATTCCTAACAGGACAGATGATTATAGTCATGTCTCTGCCATCTGTTCCTGTTGAACATTAACTTTCTTTCTTTGGAAAAGTACTCTGTCATTGTAATTGTCTCTGTTCCTTACCTTGTGTTGGTCAATGGTTGTGTGATTTTTTGAAACCATGTGAGATATGTTTGACCATTAGTGAATCATTTTATGCATCATTAAAAAAAAAAAAAAAAAAAAAAAAAAAAAAAAAACGAAAAGAAAAGAAAATAAACCAAAAGAGAAACAGACGAAAAGCAAAGAAAAGAGAAGCTGAATTTCCAGACTTCGAGTTGGGGCTCCATGAATGATCGACTTTTCAAATAAGTCGATTTAATTAATGTCGTACAGAGGGTCATGTCACAAATATAGATGTACATATTTCATGAGAAAAAATCCTCAATATCAAATTCCAGGCAATTAATATTATTGAAAATAGCTTGTAATATGTTTCTTGTCAGGGCCTAATTATAACATTACATTACTGAAGAACACCTATATTCACTAAATTTATACTTTTTTCAAAACAATTAAAAAAAACAATCTTATAATACACACACACACACACACACACACATGGAAGTAAATTATGGAAATGAATCCGATGGTATGAAGAAAAAAAGAAAACAAAGTGTTTCAAATGGGATGAATTTATTACAATGGAAAGTCAACATTAAAATGTTTCACTTTTAATAATTTTAATAAAAATATCCATTGTTGTTCAAGCAATATTTTTCACCACCTTAAAGTCCTGATGAAGGTATATTGAAACGGAAATGTTTTAATGTCAACTTTCCATCATAATAAATTCATCACATTTGTAAGAGTTCATTTTTCGATTCTGCCACACATCCAGATATTTTTCAATTCACATTTCGCTGTTACACTTCTGAGTCAACATCTAAGCTAAGCTTAGTAAATAACTAATAGGGCCTCAGTGATATATACTTTTATATTCAGTGAGTGGGGACCCTAATACAATTTTTTACAAAAGAAAAGGATTAAAGCCAAAACTTTCATTCAACAAAGAAAATCCTATTATGTAGAATTACTCTGTGGAATGATAATGGCAAGAGTAGCATCTGTCTGTCCACTCACTTTTGGGTGAGTATCAATTACTTATTAAGTAATTTCTTTCTTTTATATATATATATATATAAAATATGAGAAACAAAATATTCTAATATTCTTTTCATGCCATTACATAACTCAAGAATGATAAGAGTTTTAGCCAGTAAATTTTCTTATTGGACCCAGTTCATGGTTTCAGAATAGTAGTTTTTGGAAATTTTTAAGACCGAATTTTTGAGTGGGGTGCAATTTTCAATGTAATTATAAATCTAAATAAGGCTTGTATTTTATGCCCATCAGGTTAGCCAAACTAAATTTTTATCTTTTGGTTTAGCAGTAAAGTTGGCGACCATAGTCGAGGGTAACCCGAAGGCTCCCTTTTCGATAGCTACTACACCAAGGTGTAGGGGAGGGCGCTACTCCTTCCCTGGATTGCTCTACTTTACCCTTGATCCATACCTTATAATGCTGAGTGTTAAGCAAGGAGGCATCAAGTACCATTTTTTGAGTCTTTGGTATGACTCGACCTGGGATTGAACCCAGGTCTCCCGGGTGATTGGCGAACACTCTAACCCCTAGGCCAATGTCCGGTAGCAGTATAAAGCTGAAAATTTCTTAGTTGGTAACCAAAGCAATGATCTTTTTCTAGAATTTTTTTTTTCACAGTCACTGAAAATGACTTTTAAAAAATCCTTGTTTATATTTGTAATAGGGCAAGATTGATGTCACCAAATTTAGGTAGCGGATGTGTGGTGTGATGACCTGGAAATTACACCAGTGTAAAGAATTGCAGATGTCATTGAAAAAAAAAAAAACCCCCAAAAAAAACACCTGAAGAGGAGTTGTAGAGTTAACAGGATGTCCCATACATGGAATCATAAATATGGTATCCATATGCTGATAATCAAAGAAGAGAAACTTGTGTCGCTAGGAAGGAGGGAACTCAGGATGAGAAGACATTCTATTTGGGTTTAGAATTAGCAGTTAAGAATTGACCTGAAAACCTTCAACTCACACTCCAGACAACCCTCTGAAAATAAGCACTATACAGTTTTCGAAAAGACTTCTTGTATGTTTCTTTTTTAACATGAGATAATCATTAACAACCAGAAGGCAACCACCTCAGTAATTTAGTTCAGTAGTGGTCAATGCAAAACATTTGTAAGTATGAGATATTGAAGGTTTTCAGCTCATAAGGTCATATTTCATTAATTCCGAAAGAAAAAATGGTTTAACACAAAAGAAATTTTTAAAAATACAAAGACTGTCAAAATTTTAACAAACAATATACTTGGGCGAGTCAAAGGTTTTGCAGTATTTTGGTAGTACGTGAGTCACAATTCAGCTACCTTGGATGCTTTTACCAAAGTCATGAAGGTGGCAAATTCAAGCTCGCCTGACACTCTCAGAAATCTACTCACCAAATTTGTCTCTCTGGTTGGGAGCGCAGCCTCATAATACATGGTTTTTGGCCTACCTGACCTTGCTTGATCATCAAGGTTCTTTCAACTGAAGTGAAATTCCTTCAACCATCATCTTGTTTACTGTACTGTGATCAGATCCTTTCATATAAGAAATGTTTCTGGTTACTTCCGTGTTGTTATAGCCCAGTTTGAACTCATAAAATGTAAGTTTCCGCGAATTGAACAACATTGCACATTTGTCTGTGCAGCTTTCAAATCACATGAAATGAAGCTATACACAATATATCAGCACACCAATTACTATGATACTGCCAACTGCAGTGGGTACATTCCACAGTTTGACCTATTTCAGTCACATAATATATGAGCTGCAAAATTTTTGACTCACCCTCGTATTAATGATAATTCCTCATCTCAGAAATAGCAAAGATGACGAAAATGATCTGAATAGTTTGATGTATAATAATTTTCAATTGTCCTGAATTTCTTGTCATTTGGAGAAAAGAAAAGAAAAAAAGAATTAACTTTTCAACCTTTTTCTTTTATGATAAAAATTAACAAGAAAAAAATGCACTTTATAATATTTTATTCCTTTTTTTTTATTTCTATTTTTTTTTTTAATGTAAAAAAGAAATATATATATATATATATATATATATTATTGATTATAATCTTACTAATCATATTAACAGAATCGATTGAACTATTTTATTGTTAATCCATTTTTATAACAAATACTTTTACAATGAAAGCATTTTTTTAAAATCTCCACCTTCCCAACATTTACAAAAAAAAAAAAGTTAAATTTAGGGAACTTCTTCCAGAAATGATTAGAATCCTAATCTCAAAGTCTTAATTCCTTTGGGAGAGAAAGTTCCGTTTTCTCATTATTTCAGAATGTCAACTTTCTGTGTTTTCTTTAATTCTAACGGTTACATCCAAGCCATTTGGTTCAGGGTGTCTTCCTCACCCATCCCAATCAGGCCCAATTGTGTGCTTGGATGCTCTTTGACCTCAGTCCAAAACAGAGGTCAGTCCTAAACACAGTATGAAATTGGACCTCAAAGCTTGAATGTGACTCTGGGGGGTTTTTTTGCCAAAGGCAGGAGGTTAGCCACATCTGTCGAAAATGTTCATATTGCTTTATGGTACAGATGCTTCTCGCATTACGGTAACCCACCTGGGAGAAAAAAGAAAAAAACAATTTTCAATAATTGTATACAAAAATGCACAATATAAAAGATTTATAACAAAATTTGGTCAATTTAATTTCTGGGCAACCTTATTTACTCGTGTATAAAAAAATGAGGAGTAATGTTATACTGAAGTGTAAAAAAATAACAGTTTTGCTGTATTATGGTAAAAAAACATACAAAATTTGAATCTTTATCATATTTACCCAACCCCTCCACTCGGGCAGGATATGACATAAGGTCAATTTTTAAGCAGAGTTTAACAGGTTTGAATTCAGAGTTTTCCTTCTCCTAGACTAGCTGCCTGACCAAGGCTGAAGAACTTAGTCTGTCCTACTATTTACCCATAGCTGGAGGGAGAATAATTGGATTCATACCTTTCCCAAGGGTATTAGTGCTATGTGAAATGCAATCAGTCTTGTCCAGGATTTGAACTCGTGTCGCTGTGTCCATTTCCTATGACAATAGCCATTACACCACGGGCACCTCCTCAAAATTTGAATCTTTATATCATTTATCCAATTAATGTGATACTGGAATGTAACAAAAGGTCAGCTTAAAGTTTACCCCACAGGAAGCAAGCCTCTTAGAGTGTTGTTTAAAAAAATGTCTCAATTCTGTTAAGATTTCCCTTTTAGGGCACAAGAAGCACTGGGCAATACATCTCTAACTAATCCCAGTGATGATAAACCAAAGCTCCTCTACTTTGACAGGCAGCCCTTAGGAAAGGAGAAGGCCTCTGGAACAAGGTTGATTAATCTTTTTTTTCTTCACCACTCAGCAGATGACAGGTGGGCCCCAAAAGAAATCAATATATATATATAAAATTAACTTAAATCGCGAGTCGGAAATCTTCTACTAAAGTTTCACCTTATCGGATCATCAGGAAGCCTAACTCCAACCAGTTGGAGTTAGGCTTCCTGATGATCCGATAAGGTTGGAGTTAAGATTTCTGACTCGCGATTTTAGTTAATTTTATAATTGGCTCCACTTGTGTTGAGCACTCTTGTAATTGTAGCATTGTAGGATTCACAGAAGGTTTTAGTTTTCTTTTGACCAACTGACTGCGTATCCCTTGATTTTTTTCAAGAGGTCGGACGAGGTTGGCCTTTTCTTTCTTTTTGACCTATAATTTTTTCTTTTTCCCCCGGGCGGTGATTTGAGATACTTTTATCTCTTGTTCCTGGCGTTTTTTTTTTTTCTGGTACTGTGAATGCTGGTAGATATTAGATTAGTAAATATATATATATATATATATATATATATATATATATATATATATATATGAAATAAAATTGTAATGCTCTAAAATACAATGCTAATTTAGATCTTGGCAGACTACATAAAGAGTGATGTAATAATATTCATACCAATGCACAAGTCTTCAACATATTGTGAAAAAGAAAAAAAAAAAAAGAGGCCTGTGTTAACATTTATGGAGGATATACAATGTGTTAATATCTGATCGATTGATACACACCTTATTTTAAAACTTGTATGTGATCATTTATTGTTTGGTTGGTTATGTTTTAACCTCGTGGGTTATTTAATGCCAAATCCTGTTTATATACATATATGACTTGGAAGGGAATAATTTGGAGGTAAGATTATTTTTATATGAGTCAGAGTTCATTTGTTTGCAAACAATTAAATGGTTTCAAGTATTGTTATCCAATAGTAATAATTCTATTTGATATTAATCATTTGTTTGCACACAGTTAAATGGTTTCAAGTATAGTTAGTGATTAAGCAGTACTGTTTGACCTATAAATGGGGACCCTAAAAAGGTACTACCACTCCAGGTCAGAATGGACTTGGGAGTAATGGCAATGAAGGGGTACTCCACATTCCTCAGTTTCAGGACTGAATCCTCAGCATCAGACGCAGTTTAGTGTCACATCCAGGATACTTCTTGGGGGAGGGGGAGAGTTCAACAGTTCCAGCAGGCAGAATGGATCATTTACTGTAATCCAGCAATATTACACTTAATATTGAGTACATTGAAGAGCGTTGCAATAGAAAATAAGATGCATTATGCAGAGAATCAAATTCAAATCAATATTTTTCATTGATTTCAACTTTAAACTCATATTTAACAACACTTGAAATGAATCAAGTTGTTGAGAGAAAGGAATAGATTTAAGCTTTTTATTCATCTCTTCCACCCCCACCCCCACCAAAAAACCTACATCTTTTTCATGGTCACTGGAAATTAAGAGCTGGAAAACAATTCCTATTTACATTTGTAATGGGGTAGATTGATGTCACCAAACCCAGGTGTCATCACACACAGCAAGGAAGTGCAGGTGTCATTGAAAAACACCTGAAGAGAAGTTGTAAAATAAACAGGATGTCCTATACATAGAATTATAAATATGGTATCCGTGTGCTGATAATCAAAGAAGAGAAACTAGTGTTGCTAGGAAGGAGGGAATTCTTAGTAAGTATTTGGGTTTTGAAGTAGCAGTTAACAGACAACCGGCCTGAAAACCTTCAACCCAGACTCCAGATGAGCCTCTGAAAATGATAAAACATTATACAATTGTTGAGAAGACTCAGTGTGTGTTTCTTTTTCTATGAAAAATCTAAAATCACATAACGAACATTACTGCCAAGTATGTAAAATGTTTCTTATTTCCATTACATACATACATACATCTCTCCCCACCCCCTATTTTTAAAATCTTCATTTCTTACACATAAATAAAGTTGTTATAAGAATTGTCTCTTAGATTTCTTCCTGAATGGAATATAATTTTCTAATTGTATCCGTGTAACTAATGTTCCATTTTACCAGAATCCTATGTGTGTTTGATTACCTGCCCTTGCCTGCAAGATAAATTTTCTAAACAATTACTGAGAGGTGACATAAGTAGTTCCAATTACCAAGAAAAAAAAAAAAAGGTGCAAAGATAATTATCTCTCAGCATGCATGGGTTTTATTCATCTGTGGATGTCCCCTTTAAGAGACCAGAAGCCCCTGTGCCATTAGCACGTATTCAATGCAGCTTTATGCTGTAAACAGCGTATAAATAAATTTGGGTCACAATCAAACATAACCAAAGACATCCTTGTTGGGTTATTTAATGCCAAATTCAGTTATTTTTTCCCCAAGCAATTATATGCTTTCAAGTATTCCTCTCTAAATAAAATAATTTATACATTATCATAGAATTTTAAGCAACAATTCCTACTTAATAATTATTTGTTAGCACAGTTATATGGTTTCAAGTATTCTTGTCCAATACTAATAATTTGCACACAATTATATAGCTTCAAGTAACAAATAACCCTTTGTAAACAATTATAGCTTCAAGTAACTATAATTTGTAGAACCTAGAAAATACTCACTTCATCTGTAGATGGAGTAAGACCCCACCCCACAAGAAAACTAAAACAAAAATAAATGAGTGTATGACACGACTGCATCTGGTGGTGAGGCTCCAATTCTGGAGTTCTGAAGAGTTTGGAGTAGCCTTTTGTTTCAATTATTTGTTAGACTCTCATCAGTCAGTAAAATAGATCCATTTCAATATTATTCATATAAAATAGGAATACTTGAAACCACTGCAACAATAAAAATATATATATATATATATATATATATATATATATATAAAAATAAAACTTAAAAAAAAAACAAAAAACAAGGCTATGCCAAGTAAAGAATAGTTACTAGGAGCTATAATTTTTTAAAATCATTACTTGAAAGCATCTAATTGTTGGCAAAATAAAAAAAATTCAATACAAAATAATTAAACCAGTCAAACCAATTCCAAAAATCTGCTGCTATAAGTTGTTGGGTATAAACTGTCGATGGAAAAACTAAGGAAATATGAAAAACCAAAGGAAAAGAAAAAAGAATTGAATAAAGAAAAGAGTAAAGAAAAAAATTGGTACAGGAAAAAGAAAAGAAAAAAAGAAAATATTTAGTGAAGGAAAAAGATAAAAAGGAAAGAAAAAAGAAAAGAATTAGCGAAAAAAGAAAAGCAAAAAGAAATGAGTTAGTTGTGGAAAAAAAAAAAAGAAATGAATCGGCTATAAAAAAGGATAAAGAAAAAGGAGGAAAGAAAAGAAAAATGACTTAAAATTATATATATATATGTATCCTTACTTTTCTGTAGCAGTGGCACTGTCTGTTTGAAATCTTATAGGTAACATTCCTGTGTGTGTCAATTCAAACACAAGTCCCTGCTCAACACCTTCAAACCACTGCAATAATAAAAAAAAAGATATATGAACATAAAAAAAAAAAAAAAAAAAAAAGAAAAAAAAAAAAAGGGAGTTGGATTGTAAAATTGTAAATAACAGTAAAACAAGGTTATAACAGAGACCTGCCAGCAGTGCAACTGGAATCTTTGGTGTCCTAAATTATTAACCTATAATTATTGGAAAATTCTTTAGCGAGGGAATTGATAATGATATCCAGTGATTAGCCAATTAGCAACTATACTTATTACGATGAATTGCTTATTATTTCTTAATGAATGGAAACCACAGAAAATGTACTTATATAAATCAGAAAATGGTTTCAATATTCATCAATGTAGCATAAAAATATTTGAGGGGGGAAATAATGAAAACTCTGAGAGAAAGAATAATTTTGGTAATAACTGAAAGTTTGATTACAGGATTTGAAGAAAAAAACTTTCACACACATTATTTTGTTTTATTTGACAGAATATCAAGAAAATACCTGGCTAAAATTTTCAGATAACTTCAATACCTTTAGTGCTGGTTCTTTGGTTGTCTAGGAAGACTCAGACATTTCTAAAAATATATATTAGACAATCCTGTGCTCTCTCTTTTTCCTACTAAAATGATGCATTGCAGAAACTAACAAAGATTTTCTTTGACAACATTAAACAAAAACATTTAGTGAACTGTGGTATCTAGTAGAATCTTTAAATCACTATCATCAATTTAAAAAAAAACCCAAAAACTCCATATTCTTGATGATAAAAAGCTGCATTATTAAATATTTTTCTCTTTGGAATTTTTTTTTTTTGTAACGCAATCTTTGACATAAAAATGACATTTTAATATCTTTCTAGGTTTAGTAAATGATAATTTGTTTGGCATGCCACTTCACCCAACAAATATTCACATTTTGCGCTGTTATGCCCTGGATCAAAGTGTGACTCTATGGACTTTTGGTGTGTAGTTGTGAGTAGACCATAGCTCTCTCTCTCTCTGAGTATATCTGTTGAGTGTGGGTGTGGCCACACGTATTTTTGTGTGTGACCCACTAATCCACTTCTCCCAGATAAGGCTGAGCTGCAACTTTAATTTTATTGTCACACATTTTAGGGTATCTTGAAGACAAAATCTGGCAATATTTTTGTTTCAATCTATGGGTGGCACAAGGCTTGAAAGTAGGAAATATTCACCCTCTGCATATATACAGGTGTAGTCAGAGATACAAGTAGTAGAAGTGTAAGTCAGTATACAAGAGAGATAATCCACTGGAGAGAGAGAGACAGGGAAGTCACACCAAGCCCATAAAGCTCAGTTTGTTTAATTAAGGGAACTTTGCCAGCTGTCCACGTCGCTTGTGAAAGTGACCACTTCACACACAGTCATTTTGTAAAGTGTCATACACTCCTCATCTGTTAAGCGATGTATCCTCAAATCTTTTTGTTTTCACCTTTTCCTTCTTTTGTAGACTTATCTCTGGCTTGTATGTTATATAATTGAGGAATGATTTTTCGTTAATTATATTTTATCATTTGGTTTGGTTAGGCTTTGAACTATTCAGCTCTTAGTGCAGGTGTTCACACTCGCGCGCAGAGGACATGGCAATCACAAATGTCATAATAAAAACCCCAGATAGGAAATGAGACTGGGGTGTGAATGACGTCGTGCCCAGATGCAATGGGCTGAGATTCTTGGTGATTTTGAAAAAAAGCAGTTAGTTGAGATTCGGACCTGGGTAAGGCATGTCCAGTTGTGGGCTACAGGATGTGCAGCGTGTTTGTTGGGTCAATTAGTTGAGATTTTGACTATGGGTCGAGAGTTCAGCTGGGGGATTGACTGAAAGATGATGTAGGAACAGTCAGCACAGTAAAAATTGTGTGTCTCTCTCTCTCCTCGTGTCGAAAACCTAAACTCAAGAAGTTGATAAAAATTTCGTACCTGAACAAAGAGAGTGTTTTGGGATTCCTCTGCATCTGAATATTTTATATATTTGTATTTTGGATATGCTACATGTATACTTTGATATAAACCTGCAGAGAAATACTGAACAGCATGGAGGTGACATTGTGCAGACAAAGACGCAGGAGCTATAAATAGATATCCCCACAAAAGATATATTCTTTAACATCATCTTTCAATTGAAGAATTTTAAGAAATGATAATAATTGGTTCTTAGCAAAAGATAAAGTTGCTAATTAGCAAATTGTTGAATATCACCAATAAGTCCCAAGCTAAAAATTTATAGGCTAATGATAATTTAGGCCACCACAGACCTTCCTCGACTCAAAGGTTCCATTTAGCCCTACATTCCAGCAGGTCAATTCACCTCTCAATACACATATATACATACAGAACAAAATAAATAAATAAAAAACAGTTTCTTTCTAATCTTATTTTGCTTAGTCTGCTGTTCCCCATAGACTAGTGTTGTCATCATATCCAGATCAGTAACTGCTATATATTGATTACCTTTCAACAGCACAGGGACAAGCATTCTCTTCAGCTCTCCAATCAGGAACTAACTCTGTTGTAAGCCTTCTCTTCAACAAATGACCAACAGCCTGGGAGACAGTGATTACTTTTGTGATGGACCAGAAACTGCTTTCTTCAGGGGGTGGGCTGGATTATCTTTGTGAAACATTTGAAGGCCAGAATTAAATTTGAAAATTAATTACTCTCTCTCACTATTACTTTTGATCCTGATTAAAAAAAAAAAAAATGTGACTAATATTTTGTTTTCAATTCTCTAATTCACTTAGGGAATTTGTTAGATTTGAAGAATACAATAATTATTTGGGTATAACATCCCCTGCCCCCAATTTTGGACTATGAAATTCTGGAAAAAGAAAAATTCTCATTTTCAGAATTTGTAGCAGTTAAATTTCACCTAAATTTAGCATTTGTTCACCTTTTTATCATTTCACATTGATTAAAAATAAGAATTTATATAGTTTACACAAAATTTCTATGGCATTTAGAATAAACATATTGACATGTTTACATAAAAATGCAACAAGATTGCAGTGAAAAATAAGTTCACATTAGGACAAACAAAATGATAGGCAATTATATTCCAATAGATATTTCTCTGTAATGGTATTAAAAAAACATTAGTTTGAACTCTGGATATAATTTACTTTTGGTCATTCTGTTCTCAAAATGGTGAGGCATGTGTCCAACAAAAATTAATTATATAGTTCTCATGTATAATACACATCTCTAATTTTTGAGCTGAAAAATCAGGAAAAACTGCATCTTACACATAAATAATCATAGTATTTTGAATTCCCTTGTTATTAAACAGTTGGTCACTCACAAAATTGAACTTTTTTTTTCTTTGGTTTCCCTGTTTTAACAAATGATTTTCTTTTCTTTTTACAAATCCCTTGGTGACAGGCAGGATGTGACAAGGTTAATTTTTAAGCTGGTTAAAGCTGGTTTGAATTCAGAGTTTTCCTTCTCCTAAACTGGTTGCCTAAGCAAATCTAAAGAAGCCAGTCTATCCTACTATTTACCAATAGCTGGGGAGAGAAGAAATGGATTCATTTCTTTCCCTAGGGAATTAGTTGGTTAGTTGTTTTACGGCATATCAACCCTTTTTGGGTCATTTAACGCCAAATTGAATTTCAAACAATTCAGTTTAGTATAAGTATAGTTTTTTGTTTACACAGTTAAATGTCAAAACTCTTCTATTTCAAACAATTCAGTTTAACATAAGTACACAGTTTAGTTATATTTGACCCATAGATCAGCTGCTACCACTCTGGGCTAGAGTGGACCTAGGAGTGATGGCAACGAAGGGGTACTCTGCATTCCCCAAAGCTCCAGCATTACTGGAACTCGGGTAACTCAAGGGAATTAGCGTGAAGTGAAATGCAGCCTTGTCAAGGACTTGAACTCGGGTTTGTGATTTCATTTCCAATTATAATAACCATTACACTCAGCACAACTCTGCGAGTTGACAATTTAGGCTGAATTGTATCCGTTTACTTTCAGGTGTTGTTTGCATGGGAATTGGTTTAGTTACAGATCACTCGACCATGGGCAACTAACCTCTTACCTAACCTCTTTCCCATGGGCATTAGCCCAAAGGGAAATGCAAACAGCTTCATCCAGGATTTATTTTGCAGTGACCCCCCCCCAATTCCAAAGCACTTGAAAAATCCTATATCCATACATTGACTTATTTCACATTAAAGCTATAGTTAATCTCATTTTGACAGTAGGGTTTGCTTATTTGTAAAATACATAGCAGTCAGTACCATAATTACCTATATCTAACACCCCACCTCTAAATTTGGGCAACTAAATTTTGAAAAAAAAAAAAAAAAATAATAGAAATAAATTGATAAATAAATAAAAAAAAAAATCTTGTATATAATATGCATTGACAACTTCGAATTTGTAGCAACTAATTTGATATTTGTTCAACTTTTTATCTAGTTTGTACTGACTAAAAATAGAAATTTATAGTTTACTTATGTTTTGAAACAAAACATTTATGCGGCATCTCGTGCAAAGGTATTGACAGATTCACATAAAAATGCAACAAGTATGTAGCAAAATTAAGCTCACACAAGAAGAGACAAAATTATAAACACATATTCTCTGTAGCAGTATAAAAAGAAGTGCTTATTATACGGTTAGTTTGGATTGTAGATATAACTTACATTTGGTTATACTTTCCTGAATAGGGTAATGCACATAGCCAGAAAAAAAAGTTAATATTTAGTTCTTGCGTATAAAATGCACCCCTAACTTTTAGGCTTAAAAATGTGGTGGGGTGCATGCTATGCACAAATAATTACAGTATACAACAAAATATTCTAATAACAATAATACACAAAACAGTAGAAAAAGAGAGACTCATTGACAACAGCCAAAAACTGCAATGATGCAAGAACAATCAGAAAAAAATGGTTAGAAAAAACAAAAACCAGAAAAGCAAAAATAAGAAGAAAAACAAATTACACTACAGAAGATGATTAGGTTAAGTTATTTGGTTTAATGACATATCAACTCTTGATGGTTATTCAATGCCAAATCCTGTTTACATATGATTTTTAAGTGAATAGTTTGTAGATAACATTTTTTAAAAGAGCCAGAGCTCATTTGTTTATGCACAGTTAAATGGTTTCAAGTATTGCTGTTTGCTTGCACACAGTTAAATGGTTTCAAGCATTACAATCTAATACTAATAATTCAATTTAATATTAATCATTTGTTTGTATACAAATGGTTTCTAGTATAGTAAATGATTAAACAGTTCTATTTGATCCATAGATGGGACCCTAACCAGTATTACCACTTCAAGTTATAGTGGACCTGGGAGTAATGGCAATGAAGGAGTAGTTCACATTCTCCAAAGCTCCAGGACTGGATCTCCACCATCAGATACAGTTTAGTGTCATATGTAGGACACTTGTTGGGAGGAGGGTCTTACTCCTTTGTAAAGAATGCAGCCCCAGCTGACTGGGCTCATAGTTCAGAAGACAAACTAGGAAAAATTCCCATTAAATGATTTGGACATGGCTGTGCAGGGGAAACTTAAATAGAGAAACTGAATTACTCTTAGAACAAAATGCCATACAAACCAATATATGTAAAAGTGAGAACAGATAAGACTCAAGAGAATAGAAAGTGTCAGCTATGTGAAGAGTGAGATGAAACTGTTAACGTCCCAAAACATTTCATATTGGATGACTATACTTTTTCCAGTTCAAAATGGGAATAGTTCAGCTCAAAATGGGAATAGTTCAGTTCAAAATGGAAAAATTATTATAAGTATAAATATAAAAAATATTTTATAAATTATTTTAGCAATAAAATTGTTAACATTTTATAATATAAAAAAAAAATTCTTCAAGTCATTTATTAGAACACAACATCTTCTAATGCTACAACTGCAGGAATTTTAGATTGAATTCCAGCTATGAAACGACTGCATACTTCTGGTGTAACCCTTCCCAATTCTTCTTCAATTAATGAAGTCAAAGCTCTTGCCCTTTGTTTAGTAATTGACAAGCCATCTCTTCTCTCCATTGCAAGAATACTCAAAATTTTAGCAGCCAATTCCTGCTTGATGTAAGCTTTGATTAAAGACCATACTTGTTCAATCGGATTAAACATTGGACTGTGTGGTCCCAACCTAAGCACTTCACATCCTAGAAATTCTTCTTCACTAAAAACTTCTTCAATGTTTGAGTGACATGGGGCATTGTCAACAACCATCACAACTGGACCCCCATATTGTCTCTTTGCAGCTTTTTTATATTTATACTTATAATAATTTTTTCATTTTGACCTGAACTATTCCCATTTTGAACTGGAAAAGGTATAGAAGACTGATGATCTCCCTCTGACCTAGGGAGGAAGCAGACAAGTAGGAGAAGTGCCAATAGAGACAGGGATCTCTTGGAGACAAGTCATACGTGTCGTCAGTGTAAAATACACATCACATATACATGATATCCTGACTGGATTTTATTTATTTCTATTAACAGAAACAATCAACCACAGAAGAGAAGGTAGGAAAGTAAGCACATACTGGGTAAAGAAGGGGGATCTACTGGGAATTGTGCAAACAACTGAATTTTGATGATATAGGTGTATGGTAAATGCACAGACCAGAATATGTACTCCAAGAACAAGACACAAAATTCTTTGGGATTTGGAAATAAAAAGGGACCACCCAATCGAGGCTAGAAAATTAGACCTTGATTTAGTTAACAAAAAAAGCAGACCCTTAAATAAAATTAAAGGAAAGGAAAAAAAAGGAGGATGAATACCTGGACATTGCCAGAGAACCAAGAGGAACCCCTCCTCTATGGAACATGATGGTGACAGTGATATCAATCATAGTCAGAGCACCAGGAACTATACCAAAGATCCTTTAAAAGAAACTGTGCAAACTGGAAATCCAAGGAAGGATTGAGATGATCCAAACCACAGGACTGATGAGATTGGCTAGAATACTCAGAAGAGTCCTGGAGAACTGAGGAGACTTGCTGTAACTAGGACTTTTGTGAAGGCCACCAGTTAGTATTAATGTAAAAGCTCACAAACAGTATAATAATAATAATAATACATGAATTCCTTGCCTTAAACTAATTCATCTATAAAACAGGAGATTGTAAAATAAGTTATATTTATAGAGAAAATACATTAAATAGAGATATGTTCTCATTTAAGGAAATTCTGTAGAAAATCTTTCAAAATAGAAGAAAAACAACAATGCTTAAAAATAATTTCAATAATTAAAAGAGAAAAACAAAAAGTATATATTCACAAGTTGGATGTGACACAAGGTCAATTTTTTAAAGCAAAATTTAAAAGGTTTGAATTCAAAGTTTTCCTTCTATTAGACTAGTTGCGATAGTTAGGTTAAAGAGTTCAGTCTGCTCTACTATTTGCTCATAGCTAAAAAGAGAATAGTTGGATTTCACAAGGGTATTAGCACTAAAATATGCCAACAACCTTGTCCAGGATTTGAACTTGGATCACTGTGTCCGTTTCTCTAATGATAACTGTTACATGATAATTGCCTCCATAGTTTATAAAATAAAAACAAAATTTATAAAAGACTTCATTCTTTCAAACATGATACTTTTGATGAAAGCTTCAAATGTCAGCCATTTTGCAGGCTTCTTTTTCTTATTCTGATAAATTTTGTAGTAATGTTAATTGTGAAACAACATTAGAACTCTGTTCATAATTTTAAAAAGCTTCTCCATTAAAGTGATTAATCTTTTGGCATATTTCATTTGTTTTGCCTTTTTAACTTTAGTTGAAATTCTTCCCTTACCTTTCTCAAAATGATGGAAACAGTTGAAAATGACTTAAATTTTTTTGAAAGATCTCTTTTAGTTGCAACATTTTGTATTGCTTTATCATTTTATGCCTTTTTTTTTTAAATCTTCTATTCTTATAATCAAGTTAAGTTTTAGAATTTTTCTTTTTGACATTATGAATGATAAAAACAAGATGGAACAAAGAAATATGAGAAAGTTGATTAGCATATCAGCAAGACAAGTGAAAGGTAACTATTTAGTAAAAGTGTGAATTTCACTAAACACTGGCTAGCCATGTATTTGCTGAACAAGGCTGCTGTACAGAATGTAAAAATTTGGCCAGAAAAAAAAACTTATTTTATTAATTTAATCTTATTTGATTTTTATTTTAAAAAAGATCAATTCATAATTTTAAGGGTTCTTTTTTTAAGTTAAAAATTACCCAATTTAAAAAAAAAGAAATTAATTTAATTTTAATTTTCAAAAGATGAAATGGTAATTTTGAGGTTTTGGAAAGTTGAAAAATTTCACCAGAAATATTTTATTTAAAAAAAAAAAAAAAAATGAATTTGTCTACCATTTGTTTGTAAAATAAGGTATAACTGTATGTACATTTATACAAAGGACCCTTTCTTGAAAACTTTAAGGCTAGTGTCCTCCTCACTGGACAAAAGCCATTGTAAAACCTTCATAAATATTTCAATAAAATATAAGGTATGAAAAAAAAAAGAAAGAAAAGCATGGGAAACCAATGATTAAAGAAAAGGCTGCCATAATTATTTCTGTATAAGATGCACTATTTTTTCAAATTTTTCTGCCAAAAAGTTAAGAGTGGATATTATGCACAAGATCTATATAATTAACTTTTTTTTCTCAGCCACATGCCACACCATATTCAGGATGAGATGACCAAGAGTAAGTTATATCTAGAGTCCAAACAAATGTGTTTTATGCTGTTACATACACTGAAATGTGTTTGCTTATAATTTTGTTTCTCCTAATATAAGCTTATTTTCACTATAAGCTTTTTGCATTTTTGTATCCATGTGTTTGTTTGAAATATTGTGCAAATTTTGTGTTTCAAGACATAATGTAAACTATATAAATTCTTATTTTTAGTAAGTATGAACCAATAAAAAGTTGAACAAATGTTAAATTTGTGTTAAATTCCAAAAAGTCAGTGCATATGACATAAGAGAATTTTTCTTTTTCCAGAATTTCATAATCCAAAGTTGGGATGTGTGTAATACACAAATAATTACATTATTTTCAGTAAATTATTTACACAGACCAAGAATTGGACTTATGAAATGTATCATGTTCATCTAAGTAGGAAAAGTATGACACAAAGTTTTTTTCTTTTGCTTTCAAACTTTGAATGTTCAAGATTTTAAATTCTGGATGGACAAAGGAATTTCAGCTATGTTCATAAAATCAACTTCCTAAATTCAGATTAAATCTCAGTTGTAACCTAACAAAAGAGAATGAGAAATAACCAAAACAGACGTTCAAAATGAAGCGTAAATAACATTAACAAAATAGAATACTCACCAGTGGCGTGGAGAAGGTAAACCACTGTTTGTGGTGTATTACTTAATCAGCATATTACCCCCACTTCACAATAGCATCCAACATATTTATGAGGAATGGGACATACCCATTAATGTTCATAGGTACGGTATATAACAATCTCATAGCTAAAGAACCCAGTTTGGTTTGGTTTCTTTACTTAATGCCATATCAATCTTCATGGGTTATTTAATACCAAAGCCATCCTTGTAGAAGCTTTAACTCATAGCCAAAAGATATTAGTTTGAAAATGAATGTAATCGTGTGGTTGGAATTTGTACTTGTTTATTATGATGTCGTAGTTGAGCATATTAGTCTCTATACCACAGGGACATATCATGAGCCTGGTTTGTTGGGTTTTATGGCATATCAACCATTGTAGGTTATTTAATGCCAAATCCATTTTTATGTAAATAATCAGTTCTATTTAAAACAATTCAGTTTAGCATAAGTACACAGTTTAATTGTCAAAAACATTTCCATTTCAAACTATTCAAGCAGTTATATGTAACAATTCAGTTTTAATGTCAAAAAACAGTTCTATTTCAAATAATTCAGTTAAGCATAAGCACGCAGTTTAAATCTAAGTACGGTTTAATTGTCAAAAACATTTCTATTTCAAGCTATTCAGTTTACTCAAACAATTCAGTTTAGCATAAGTATGTCGTTAGTTCTATTTAACCCATAGATAGGGCCCTATCAGGCGCTACCACTCCGGGCCAGAGTGGACCTGGGAGCGATGGCAATGAAGGAGTACTCCGCATTCCCTAAATCTCCAGCACTGCTGGAACGTCACCATCAGATTGTTTAGTGTCATATCCAGGACACTCGTTGGGGGGGGGGTCTTACCCCTCTGCAGAGGTGCAGTCAGTGTATTCTACAGCCCCAGCCGACTGGGCAAGCCTAATTTGTACTATTGCTTTATCCATAGCTGTAAAAGAAGTGGATTAAACTGCCTCAGTCAGTATTTGAACTTGGCTCAGTGATTCCAGCAATTATATGATGAAGCGATACGTTTTCCATTTTGAGACTTATCTTTTTATACTTTTATAAATGTCTCATCTGTAAGCGTTATTTTTCAGATGTTAATAAAAGCATGAAGTTTATGGAGGCACACAATATGTAAGCATTTGAATATTGTAACCAAAATTCTCAAACAGAATTTAAAAAAAAAAAAAAAAGAAAAAAAAAATTTTAAACTTACCTTTAAGTGAGAAAGTCTTAAAAATTTTTTTTTTGAATATTTTAATTAGCCAGTAAAAGAATGCATCCTGGCATAATGTATAAAAACTTAAACCAACAAACAAAAATATTCTAACATAAAATAGATGAAAAGATATATCATTACAGTTGCAAAATGAAACTATCTCATATGATAAATTTTACTTACATGTGGGTAAAGTTAGATTGTATGAATAATTTGTATTATAAAATTCTAGATGAAAAACACCCAGATCTTAAAAATCTACCAAAAATTTGCTATTTGATTTAAATAACAAATGTTTGAATTTTTCATGATTTTACACATTCTGATTGAATACTAATAATTTTTGAACAGATTAATTTGACCCCTAGCTGAGACCCTAACAGGTATTGCCACTCTGGGCCTGAGTGGACCTGTGAGCAACGGCAATGAATAGGTACTCCATACACCCCCAGAGATGCAGAACTGGAGCCTCATCATCAAATGCAGCTTAGAATCAGACTAACCCTCACCAACATGGCAGGGTTTTTTTTTGTTTTTTTTTTTAATGTACTTCATGTATTTGGCCAGGGTACAAAAGAGAAATTACAGGTATATGTGAGGTTAATAAAATAAAAAACGAAAACATTAGAATTTTGGTTTGGCTTCTTTGTTTAATGACACATTAACCTTCGTGGGTTATTTAATGCCAAAGCCATTCTTTGAGAAGAACAGTAATCATGCTATTTAACCCATAGCTGGGAGGATCAGGGGGTTCATACCTTTCCCAGGGGTATTTGTCTGAAAGTGAATGTAATAGCGCAACTGAAGTTCGAACTTACTACGATTCCACTGTTCATCGCTTTAACCATTACACCACAAGGACACCCCCATTAGAATTTTAAGTAATTGCAACCAACTAAGAGCTGATGAATCTAAGTTTTTGTATAGCAGCTGTTTTTTGTAGTTCTATAACAGATATTACATATTTATTGTCTTTTTTGTGGTATACATATTTTTACACCATGTTCTTCAAAAGTTGTATGCTAACACCATGAGACAGGATGAAGAATTATACTGGAAGAAAAAAGTTTAGGAATTCCAGTTGTGGATTCCTGGAAAAGAAATGGTGGCAAATATACTAATCAAATTGGTGATGGGACCTAGCAGGAGGATGTGGATTCATATCTTTCAGTTTTGAATAAGGTCTTCCAACATTTGAAAATTTGTAAGATGACTGTCTTGTTGGATTTGCTGTTTCAGAAAAGAGGACTTTGAGATAAACAAAGAGAGCTTGATTTGGAGGCACAAGAAACAACTGTTAAAGCTAACCCTACCATTACATTTATCAAACTCAGCAAGCACTTCAAAGCCAACGACTATCACAAAATGAAAAGGCTTGGCAAAGTGTCAACAACTGGAAAGTAGGTCCCACATGACCTTTCAGCAGAATATATAGCAAACAACATTTTGATAATTGTACGTCATTGCATACTCTTTGGCTTCAAATATCTTTTTTTTCGACTAAGCTTTACTGGAGATGAGATACTGAATCCTTTACCACAATATTAATTGAAGGTATTTCAATTATGGTAGAAGATTCTTCTGAGTTTATGCTGGGATATGGAAGGAATTGTTTTGGTTTCTTTTCACAAGATCTTAAACAATATTAAACAATCACAGCCAAAGTTTACTGTCAACCGCTAAGGCATTTAAAAGCAGCTTAGTAAACAGAAAAGGGATAATCCTTTATCATGATAATGTATGATCCCATACTGCACGAATGACCAAAGTCATTTGAAGTGCAGTATGGAATCAGGAATTAGAACTAGAAGAAATAAGCTGGAAAAACATACTTCCTTCACCATATTTCCAGGACCTTGCTCTTTCTGATTACCATCCGATTAAACGTTAAAGCCATTTGGATGGACTTTGACAAAGTTCAGAAGAAAGAAGTAATAAATGAGTTATTGACAGATGGCATAAGTAAAGTAAAGTAGTCAAGGGTGACCAGAAGGCTCCTTTTTCAATAGCTACTACACCAAGGTGTAGGGGAGGGTGCTACTCCTTTCCTTGGGTTGCTCCAATTTATTCTTGATATATACCATATATTGCTGAGTGTTAAGCAAGGAGATATCAAGTACCCTTTTTAAAGTCTTTGGTATGACTCAACTTGGGATTGAACCCAGGTCTCCTGGACTATTGGTGAACACTCTACCCACTAGGCCAATGAACCGGTTACAGATGGCATAATGTAATTGAAAATAATGGTAAAATTGAATACCTTTACAATTACTGTTGTCATTGAAAAAATTGGACAAAACTTTCATTACACAAATAGAATAATGTATCACTTATCTGATCAATTGATTGATTTTAACAGTATGTCAACCTGTCTAGAGTTATTTTAAGCCTAGAAGTTAGGGAAGCACGTTCATATTTACATTTTTTGCGTTTCTCAAGAGTTTTTAAAAATTATTTTTGCACAAGGTCCTACTGAATATGAATAATTCTTAAATCTGTTTGACTCCTAGATGGGACCGTAAGAAATACTACCACTCTGAGTCAGAGAGGTTTAGCTTGGCTTGGTTTTATGGCATATTAACTATTGTAGGTTATTTAATGCCAAATCTTGTTTATACATATATATTAGATATATATGATTTGTAAACACATTTTGTAGATAACATTTTTAAACAAGCCTGAGCTCTTTTTTGCACACAGTTAAATGGTTTCAAGTATTGCTATATAACAGTCATTTAACATCAGTCGTTTGTTTCCACACAATTTGTTCTATTTGACCCTATCAGGTGCTACCACTCTGGGTCAAAGTGGACTTGACAGCAATGGCAATGAAGAGGTACTTCACATTCCCCAAAGCTCCAAGGCTGGAGCCTTGCCATCAGATGGTTTAATGTCATAGCCAGGATACTTGATGGGGAGGGGGTCTTACTCCTCTGTAGAGATGCAGTTGGTGCATTCTACAACCCAAACCGACTGGGCAAGAATCAGAGTGGACCTGGCAGTAATGACAATACATGGATACTTCACACTTCCCAGATCTCCAGAACTGGAGCCTCACAACTAAAAGTAGTTTAGTATCATACCCAGGACACCCTTTTTGAGAGGGGTTTTACCTCTTTCAAATGGAGATACAGTCAGTGTATTCCAGGTCCTGCATTATGTGACCAAAGTGCAGTTCAATTGCACATCAACTAACATATCCAAATTGAAATATCCCAACAAAGATCTATGACAGCAAATAATACTTATATTTTATACAATATTAGCAGCAAACAATCACTACAGATACCCAAGCCTTATCATAAAATATAAAGAAAAAAAAATCCACAACAAACAAAACGTCTTGTCTTGTGAAGCAGTGTTTTAAATATTTTTGATAATTATTAAAAAACACCAGAACCTGAGCAGATGTCTTTCAAAACCAGTTTAAAATTACAATGACTCTAATATGAGACAATGTCATGTAGACAACGAAAACAGATTTCTTTGGTTTAACAATTCAGAATTTATTGTCCTAGAATAAGTGACTCTGTAGGGAATAAATAAATTAATTAAAAAAAAAAATTTTGATTGGATTAAAAAAGAAAATAATAAAAATATGCAGAAACTCCCAGAGGTCTCTGACAGGAAAAAGGGATGACGCATGCGTAAGGAAAAAAGGACCTCCTGACAAGAGGAGGAGGCTCATTCTCTTTCAGGTAGTGACCAGCGAAGTGACAACACCTTGCTAATTGGTGGAAGACGCCACGCATTCGTCTTTAGACGAAGCGTTGGCTAGTCCTTTCACTAGTAGCAGCCCTCTCGGCTGACAGTATGCCAAAATATAAAAGGCTACGAAATGGACCTATCAAACTACAAACTACAACACTGGACTTGGACAAACTTCCAAAAGTGACCAACACCATATTAAAGTTTTAAAATACCAAATGAGGACACGTATATACCAAAAAACGATCAACGTATTTTTAGATGCCTTGACTGGGTGGATTCAACCATTTCAGTTGTATTCAGGGAAAATTCCCTTACCCATTGAATGGTTGTTGAATCTAGGAAATAAAGGAAAGTAAAACAAAAACGGCATTGTCTCCTATCCGTTGCTGTCTTCTTTCATATAATTCTTCACGGGGCTTTCTTGTTCTAGGAGTTATATCAACGAGACAACATGGGGTAAAATAAAATAATCTCAGAATGGAGTCAGATATCAAACAACAACACAGCTTGCCCTCAGTCTGACCCCACAACTCTAAAGACAGTTAAACATCTCATAATTTCTAAAGACAACAACTGCCATGTTGCATTCTTATTCTTGACAATAGCAAGAGAAGATTGTAAATGCTCAGTACAGACTTAAAACAAAAAACTATAGAATGTTTGTACACACCCTTATATTTTATATATGTTCACTTGTAAAGAAACAAGAGAAACTGAATAAAAATAAATATGACATTCCTTGTCTGTCACATTAAATAAGATACATTTGCATTCAAAAGAGTGATGCTAAAAACAGTTAAACATCTCATGATTTCTCAAGACAACAGGACCAATGTCTCATTCATGATAAAAGCCAGAGAATTGTTGAAAACACTTGGAACTGAATGAAAAGGCAATGAAGAGTTCTTATACTTCCTTGATCCTTATATGCATTCCTTTGTAAGGAAACAAGTTGAAAAAAAAAGTTAATAAGACAATTCTTGTCCATCACATTCAATAAAACTTGTTTCCACACACACATACTTCAAACATAATGAAAATTTTAGTAATACATTAGATGCAAAAAAACAAAATAAATTTTTAAGTGCATTTTAGTGGTATGCTATTATTTGAACCCTGAACCCACTTAAATAACCATCAACATGATTGTTAATTGTTAATGGGAAAGGGGGACTTTTTTTTAAAGGGGGGGGGAGTCATAATTAGTTTGGTAGTGATCAGGGGTGGAGGAGGCAGACACATAGAAAAAGGAGACCCAATTTAGAAATTATGTGACATGGTGCTTACATTAGGGGGCCTTGGCTCAGGTGTAGTAGAATTTGTGTCCAAGGAGTCAGACCTATCACTAGTGCCCTGGAAAATAAAAATGACATATGCATGGAAACAGTAGGAAAAAAAAATTATTTTATTTTATAATTTTTGGAAAAAAAAAAAAAAAAAAAAAAAAAAATTTTTTTGGAAGACAGAGGGATCAATCCTGGATGTTACCATAATGCAGAAATGCTTTTTTTCCCCCTCCATATTCTTTAAACCTTCTACAGTCATAGAGACTTAAAAATCAACTTTTTGCTGACTATCAGTTGTAGATTAAGCCATCAACAGGATGGTTTATTTTAGGTTTATTTAACAACATATCAATCCCTTATGGGTTATTTCATGCTGAAATTTGATTCATTTGTAAATGTTTGAATATAATCATAGATTTTTATATTTTCAACCTGTCGTAATCATTTTCTTGTTTTAAAAATGCACTTTTTTTTGGTCACATTTATATAGTATCAAATATTCTGATTTAATATAATTTGCACACATTTAGATGGTTTCAAGCATGCTTATCCAATGCTAATAATTTTCAAATAGATCTATTTAACCTATAAATAGAACCCTAACAAGTACTGCTACTCCAGGTCAGAGTGGACCTGGAAGTAATGGCAATAAAGGGTATTCTACAAACCCCAAAGCTCTAGAACTGGAATCTCACGACTGGATGCAGTTTAAAGCCATGCTCAGGACATCTTAGGGAAATAGGGATCTTACTCCTCTACAGGAAATACAAACATATTCTAAGATCTACTGACAAGGTTATCAGCAGTATGGTGTACAACAAGTTGTATAGGTAAATTATTACCATTTTAAATTATTAATTTTAAGCGCATTTTGTTTCTGGTTTTGTCAATTGTGCAGCAAATTAGAATCAGCTGGGCACTGTCTGTGAGATCAACACTATGATGCAATTCACTTCTCCAGAACTTTTGGGAATGACTTGCTGTACTGCTTGGTATTCAGATTGTAATCTCTAATACAAAGATTTCAGAGAATTTGGGTGTCAATCTGAAGACGGATTCATATTGATGAAAACCAAACACCCTGTCCACATTATGGGGTGGTCACAAGTGATGGCAATGCTATGGCTCTATTCATCTTCCTAAATGGATCAAGAGGGTGGCTGTTGGAAGATCCCACTTCTGGCAACAAGACACCGCACTATGCCACACAAGTAGGAGACTAAAGTGTTCGCTGTCAGAACATTTCTGCTGCTACATCATCCCTAACATCTGGTTGCCTAGAATACAATCCTCTAGAATATTATGTGTGAGGTATGGTTGAGTGAGAGACCAATAAAGTTCCATGCAACACCAAAGATAAACTGGAGGCAAAGATAACAGCATTATTTACCAATTTAAGTAAGATAACTGTCAGGAAGGTTTGCAGGAGATTCCAAAGATGTCTGGAAGCTTTGGGTGGAACTCATGGCAATTTCTTTGACTAAATTTAATCTATAGTATTTCAAGATACTTTCAAGTAATTTAGGTAAATATATCTGATATAGATAACACTCACATCTCATTATATTTTTGCATAATTTAGATGACAATTGACCATAAGCACCCCATATTTGAATTTAAGTAAAATATAGAAAGTCTTGCTCCTTCCATCATCACATCTTTAGAAAGGCATATGGTTACTTCCCAAGGTCACACAGAAAGATTTCTTTATTTGGGTGATTGGTTTGGTTTATTTGTTTAACGGTATATCAACTCCTTATGGGTTATTTAATGATTCATTTCTAAATGCTTGATTGCAGTCATTACTATTTATGTTTTCAATGTTCTAATGTAATCATTTTTTTTCACAGTTTTTATCTGTCAATGATAATCCTTTGCTTGAACATAGTTTTATGGTTTCAAGTATTCCTATCTAATACTAATGACTTATATACAATCATGTGGTTTCACATAACTGTTCCAAATCAATAATAATACTAATTTGTCTGTGCATGGTGAAATGGCTTTAAGCATTCCTATACAATAAAAATAATTTTTAAACAGATCCATTTGACCCAAAGATGAGAACCTAACAGGTCAAGGTGGACCTGGGAATAATGACAGGGTACACCATGCTTACCAGAAAAGAGGAGCCTCTCACTGAATGTAATTTAGTTTGGTTTTATGGCATATCAACCACTATTGGTTATTTAATGCCAAGTCTTGTTATTTTTACATATATATCAAATATCTGATTTGTAAACACATTTTGTTAATACACACAATTAAATGATCAAACACTTCTATTTCTAACAATTCAATTTAGCATAAGTCAACAAAGTTAAATGGTTCCCAGTATTGCTATGTATCACTAACAATTCAGTTAAACGTCATTTGTTTACCTACAGTTAAATGATCAAACAGTTCTATTTCAAACAATTTAGCATGTCATTTGTTTGGACACAGTTTAAATGTCAAACAGTTCTATTTGACCCATACATTAGACCCCTGTCAGGGTGGACCTGGGAGTGATGGCAATGAGGGGTACTCCGCATTCCCCCAAAGCTCCAAGATTACTAGATCCTCACCATTAACGTTATATCTAGGACACTCATTGTGGGGTGTGTCTTACCCCTCTGCTGAGATTCAGTCAATGTATTTTACAGCCCCAGTTGACTGGGCTGGCAATTTAGTTTTATACCCAGAACAAATCTTGGGAAGGTCTTACTTCTCTGCATAGAATACTGTGAGTGTATTCTAGGGTGAGCATTGCTATAAAAATGTATTCGGTTTTTCTTTTAAACCAAAGATGAAAGAAATTTAAGGAAAAAAAAAAAAAAAGAAAAAAAGCATGAATATTGTATCATCCAAAGATTATTTTCTTTTTCTCATTCATTTTTTTTTAGCAGCAGCAGTAAGTTACTGACTTGAAAAAATATTGTGCAGCACTAAATATTTTTATTATTTGTGTGGAGAAAATAGAAAATAGAAAAACAGAGTAATGGAAAAGTGACAAATTTATCATGAAGGAGAGTCAACATTAAAATTTTTTGGTTTTAGTAAACCTCCATCTGGACTTTAAGATGTTGAAACAAGTGTTGATAGAGGAGGTTTACTAAAACAAAAAGATTTTAACATTGTCTCTCCTTTGTAATAAATTCATCATTTTTGAATAACTTTGTTTTTCTATTTTCTCCATACTGTCGGATTCATTTCCATTATTTACTTCCAATCATTTATGTATACGACATTATTTTTCCAGATTTTTCAGCCCCAAAGTTAGAGCTGCATATTATACACAAAAATTATGTAATTAACTTTTTTCCAGCCAAATGCCTTATGATGTTGTGATGGGATGATCAAAAGTAAGATATATTTATAGTCCAAGCTAGTATGCTTTACACCATTACAGAGAAATATCCACTGGAATGTGTCTTTGTTTACAATTTTATTTCTCCAAATGTGAGCTTATTTTCACTACAAACTGGTTACAGTTGAGTGAACATGTCTATGTATTTGCTCTAAATACTGCATAAATTTTGTGTTTTAAGACATAATGTAAACTATGTAAATTTCTATTTTGAGTCAGTATGAACCGAGTTAAATAAATGTTAAATTTAGGTGAAATTTAACTGATATGAATTCTAAAATGTTAGAGTATATTATATACTAGAATATTTTTTTCTTTCTTCCCAAAATTTCTTAGTTTAAAGTTAGGGATGCATATTATACACAAATATTCATGGTATTCTCTTTACTGTATTTCTGAAGCCGACTACTCTTCACTAATGACAAATCTTTAGCTATTTATCAATAAAATCAAGTTATCAATATCAAAATCAGATTTTTGGTCATTTGATCAACACTTGCAATATCTCATTCCATGGTACCCATTGTCTCAATTAAGAGATAGTAGTCAAGGGTATTCCCTAATATCTCTGGCATGAGCTAAATTTTTGCCTTGTTCCTGATCTACACTAAAAAAATTTTTTTTAACTAAAGTAGAAAAATGTATAAATGCTAATTAATGTCACTGCACTTCTATGACCACACTGATATCAATCTCTATAGATCAACATTAATATGAAATCCACAATATATATTATTTGTGTATATACGTCATCCTGAAACCTAAATTAAGACCTTTTACAGCTGGAAATTTTAGGTGTACCAGTTGGCTGAGGCTAGGCCAACTATTTACACACAGAAAATTTGTATTTTGCATAAATCAGGGTAATATTTGCATATCAGGCTAAAATTTAGGACTCAAAGTTACATGATATGGTAATCATTAAAAACATAATCAAAAGAATTTTCCAATTTAAATCTATTCTCATTTTTTTTAAAAACCCATAATAGTTATTTTTCACAGTTAACCTCATTTGATACAATAAGAAAAGACAATTATTTCATTCTATTTACAGGAAACTGCATTCATCAGAAGAAGACTGGAGATTTGACCAGTCAAAATATGTAGATAAAAACTGCAAAAACAAGGATAGTAGTTCCCCCAAAATAAATGAACAATTCCTTTATTGGCAAGGATGTCTGATGTTTTCCACATCACTAGCCACAATGCATTTCCATTTCATTCGGGATCTTGCCCTTCTCCATGTTAGCCCAAATCAATTGACAATTTCATCTTGTCATGGATGTCTTTCAGGTGTTTGTTTTTTGTCTTTTGGCTACCACTAAACAACTGCATGTATTCACCTGTTGTCAGTGAACCTTGTAATGTATTTGGCCCAGTGTAACTTCTGCTTTTAGTATTCCACAATTAAGTCCTTCAATCCACCCCTGAAGTACCTTGATTTGGATGTGCTCACAGCATAGATATTTCCTTATCTCTCTGTATCATAGTCAGCCTTTGTTCTTCCTTCATATAACATTGAAGGCAAAATGGTGCTATTCAAGAGATTGACATGTAGGGCCTTGTCAAGCTTTGCCTTGAGCACATCTTTTAACATGTTAAGAACGAGTGATTGATTTTAATGGCATGTCAACTCATATCTAGAGTTATTTTAATGCCTTGAGATTAAGGAATCAAATTCATTGTATGCTCATATTTACATTTTTTGGAGGTAGTTCTTAAGAGATTTTTTTTTGCATACTGTCCTACCTCTCTGGGTCTGAGTGCACCTGGGAGTAATGGCAATGAAAGAGTACACCATACTTCCTAAATCATCAGTACTAGAGCCTCACCATCAGATGCAGTTTAGTGTTATACCCATGACACCCCTTTTTGAGGAGGTTTTACCCCACTCCAGGAGATACAGTTGCTGTATTCTAAGCTCCAATGATGCCATAAAGAAGCAAAATCATATTGATTTTTTTTAATGAAGGAAACTACATCTTTTTTAATATCAGAAATTGCATCGTGTTTTCTAATATGATTGATTTTTTAACAGCATGTCAACCCATCTGGGGTTATTCTATGCTAAGGTGGTTGGGAATTGTGTACATTTTTTGTGTAGTTTTTTTTTTAAAGAGTTTTTTGCACATCTAATACAAATAATTTTAAAACCGATCTATTTGACCCATAGAGAGAACCCTAACAGGTACTACCACTCTAGATCAGAGTGGACCTGGGAGTAATGGCAATGAAGGGGTACTCCATACACCTCAGTGCTCCAAAACTAGAGCTTCATCACTAGATACAGTTTAGTGTCATACACAGCACACACCTTGAGGGAGGGGAGTTACTCCTTTGCAAAGGTCAGTGCATTTTATGCCCTAACTGACTGGTGTTATTTTTTTTTTTTTTTTTTTTTTTTTACAGAAACCACTCAATTTTTTTCTCCTTATAAACAATCTGCGAACATTTTCCAAAACTAAGAAAACTTGCTCAGAATTATATCTGTCATTTTAAAATGACACAAAAAAGTATTTTCAATCATGGAATTAGAAACAAAACAAGATCTCAAATGACTGATCAAAATTTAGAGAATTACTTCTACTACTCAATGTAAACAATTTAAATCGAAACATTAAAAATTTTGGGGAAATCAAAATTGACTCAAAACTTTCTTTAATATTCACCTCATTTTTGATAAGTATATTCATGGAAATATTTTTACAAGAATTGTATGGTGCATTTGAACTAGTGTGAAGAAAATTGGCCCATGGAATGGTTGGCTGTGTGATAGAAGCATCTTTTACTGAATTTTTATAATAGAAATATGTGGGTGCACAACAAGATTTAAGTAGTAGTTACTTACTGTTGAAGAATTAAAAAAGAAAGAAAGAATTTAAAACAATGAAAAAAAAGTTTGTTTTTTTTCTTTTACTTGGTTTCATATTTTGCATGCTTCCAGTTTTAAACTTCAAAAATAAAGCAGAAGATAAAAGATCAGTAAACAATCATTTTTATAATTTCAAATTAAATGTCAGAATAATTGTTCTTTAAATAATTCTTATAAAAGAAATCACAATTTTTTTCTAATAATAGAAATCATACAGATATTTTTTATGGTTGAAATTCCATGTTTTATTTATAATAGAAATTTTATAATATTTCTTTTTATAGAAAGTCACAATTATTATTATAAAAATGATTGTGACTCTACTAGAAAAAAATGTTGCTATACTTTAAAAATAATTATGAAATAATGATTTTTTTTTTTTTTTATAATACAAATTACATAATTATTCTTTTATAATTTAAATTATATAATTTTATGATATAAATTACAATGAGAAATAAAGATATTTTAAATAGTTTCTTCCAATTTATTTTCAGGTTTTCCTTTTCTTCTGAGAAAAATTTTAAGTGATTTTATTTTAAAGTTTACCACCATTCATTATAATGAAAGTTTTAAAAGATTCATAATATGAAACCATGTAAAAAAAAAAATATTCCCAGTGAACATATTGTATTTTATACAAACCATGACCAAGATTGGCGTGCAGATTTGTGGAACTGACACATGACTTATGAAATGGCACAGTTTCTTATGACTTAGTAGTGAGTAATATTATTATAATATATAGTTTATGATATAATATTATAATGTAAATAATTGTTTCTTATGACTTAGTAGAAATTAATAGTAACATAATTACTTTTTCTATTAGATGACACATTGAATTTTTATTTGTATTTTTTGTATGCCTTGTGAAGCGTTTAAAAAAAGATGACATGAATAATTCATTTTGCATTTCTAGGAAATAGAAATAATCAAAATAGATCAAATTTTGTTGTTAGATAAAAAGATAGATTTTAACAGCATGTCATATTGTCTAGGGTTATTTTATGCCTAGAGATTAAGGAATTGTGTTTAAATTTTCTATGTAGTTGCTTCTTAAACATTACTTTTTACTACATAGTCCTATCCAATAGGAATAATTTTTAAACAGATCTATTTGATCTATAAAAGGATCCTAACAGGTACTACCACTCTACAGAGGAAGCCCCACTGACAAAGATCCCAGCCCCTATTGATCCCGTGTACTTAACCAGCTGTTGGGGGAAGTCCCTGTGGTGTAATGGCTAAAATACTGGATGGTGGCCTCAAAGTAAGCAAGTTTTGACTCCAGGTTAGGGTCCACAAAAACACCATTGGACAAAGCAAGTTTTCAGCTACAAAACTACTTTTTTTCCACATGGTCACCACCATTGGCAATGCATTCTCACCAACAATAAACAAGAGCCTGCATGCCAGGCTTGTAAGAGGTTTGCTCCAAAAATAATGTCGCCTATCTTATTTTGTTTTCTCAGAATGTCAAAAGCAGGCATCGGTGATATTCCAGTAGAGGTTCCACCTTCCTGAAAATAACCCATAATTGATTTTTTGCTAAACAAACAGCTAAGTGACAATCCAGTAAAATGGCATTTGACATGAAAACAGAGGTGTATCACTGAATTCTTTTTGAAACATAATCAATAACATTCATCAATGCTTGGTGAATGTTTATGCAGATTAAATAGTGGATGGGAGTTCATTTAGGTGTTGAGTAAGGGTGTTCCAGCAGAGGTGACAGTGATGTGAGTGACAAGCTACATGAAATGGTTTGGTTTCTTTGTTTAATGGCATATCAACTTTTGTAGGTTAATTAATACTTATAGAAGACCAGTAATGGTACTATGTAACCCATACCAAGTTAGACAAAATCAAAACTAACTCAAAAGTCTTATCAAAGGAACTAATCCTGCTCTTGATTTTATTCCAAAAAAATTATATGAAATTGAATGAAATAGCCTGACTGGAATTTGAACTTGCTTAATACACCATCACAGTCCAGCATGTTAGATATTATGCCACAGAGACCCCTTCTCCACATAAAATGATGAGCGTGTCGATTCGTTCATCTGTATGAATCGAGGAGGTGAAAGATGGACTACGTAGATATTTTCCTAATTACAAAAGCATCATCACTGACATGAAAAATGAAAATAAACAGAAGGCATTATTTTTGGAGCCCCCGCCCAATCTATAAATTATGTAAGTATTATATATAAATATTTTTAAAAAAATAATGAGAGTACATTGTTTCAGTAATTTACACTCCAGTCTCCTGATATATTTACTGCAGAATTAGTGATTACAACTGTCCATTAATTAGTGTTTTTTTAAAATTGCATATCAATCTTCATGGGTTATTTAAGGCCAAAGTCATCCCTGTAGAAGAACAGCAGCTGGCAGAATAAAGGTCAACTATCCATTAGGAATTTCCATACAATTTTTCCCCTATTATTGATTAACTGTGTCATTTCCATTTTTTTTTTTTTTTTTTTTTTTTAAAGAGTAGGCTTGAGAGTAATAGCAATAAAATGTAAAGTAGAGCCTTAACATCAGATGTAGTTTAGTATCATACTTAGGACACCCTCTTTTTTTTGGAGTGGGAAGGGGTTTAACCCTCTGTAGTGGATGTATTTTGAGTGGAGGGAAAAAAATGGAAGTAACACGACTAATCAATAATGGGAGAAATCCTTCATATTTATTTAGAACTTCACAATAGACAGTTGACATTGACAATTCCATAATAAATATAAAGTTCAGAGGGTAAATTTTGAACTAAGACTAACAGAGACAAGGAAAATAGTCTTGAGAGTGAAGAATAATTATGAGTTAAGAACAGTTTTGCAGAAATTTAGATACAGGCTCTAGATATTTCTATTTATTCACTAGAAGAGCTACCCAGCACTATTTGGGTGGAAGGAATAACATCACCTACATGCAAAAAAAATACCCATAACTCTGCTTCCAGTATCTAAATTGACTTGAAAGCAAAAGTGCTCACATCATAGGGCAAATTGCGGGTACCTTATTATTATAGATAAGTTAATGCTAAATGTCATGCTTTTCTAATTATCTGGTTACAAACAAATGCAGAGATTTAATATTATAATAGGTTTATTGTTGGATAAAGAATTGCCAATTATTATTATTAATCATTTTTAACAAGTACTTTTTGTCATCTTAACTTTATTTTATTTTTTTTATTTAAATCACAACTTGCTTGGGTAGGAATGGTTTTCTATAAGTTCTATTCCCTTGTTTTTATAAAGATAAACAGAGTGAAGATTTAAAAAGCAAGCAAGATAAAAATGAATAATACAACATTAATTCATTTAAAATATATGCCATTATCCATAGAAATGGTCATTCCATCTGAAAGAAAAGGTGCACATGACAAAGAAGATAGAACAAATTGTATATAATTTCAAGAAAACAAAGTATCTCATTTCTCTAGAGCAAAGATGAAGAAACAAAATTACCTTTTTATAAGAAATCGTTTTGGACTAAATTATAAGCTAATAAGTTTAGATTTTGTAGTAAATGTACTCAAAAAAATATTGGCTTTTAAACAAGAAAAGACTCCCCACCCAAGTTCGAGGGTAGGGAACCTTTTCGACCTGAAGATTTAAAAAAAAAAAAATCATGATAATTGCAACAAAATAAATCTTTATAAATAAAAAACGTATACAATAAAACAAACTTAATTTGTTTCAGTGTTGACACAGGAAATGGAGAAAAAAAATAGCAAGAAAGGAATCCTTCAGACTTTGAAGGGAGATAACTCATTTTTGTCAAAGATTTCATTTCAATTTTATCCCATGAAGTATTATAAATTATTATTAATTAAAAAAAGAAGCTATAACTCATTTTTCACCGATTTAATCATTATGATAAAAATAAATACACTTACATGGATTAAAATTAATACCAATTTATTATATTTAAGTCTATGGAAGAGTATTCCATTTTTTATTTAACTTTTATTTAAGCAGATTAAAAGAATAAGTAAAAAGTAAGTAAAGTTGGCAACCTTAGTCAAAGGTGACCCGAAGGCTCCATTTTCAATAGCTACTACAGCGAGGCATAGGGGAGGGCACTACTCCATTCCCTGGATTGTTCCACTTTACCCTTGATTCTTACCTTATAACGCAGAGTGTTAAGCAAGGAGGCATCAAGTACCATTTTTTGAGTCTTTGGTATGACTTGACCTGGGATTGAACCCCAGTCTTCCAGATCATTAGTGAACACTCTACTCATTAGGCCAATACTTAAAAGTATAAGGTAACTACAAATTTTAATTAATCTAACTTAAGTTAGTTAAAAGAATCTGAAGGTAACAGAAAATTAATAATAAAGAATTATGATACTCAAATTGTATGTTGTTTTTTTTAGTTTATTATTTCATTATAGTTTCCTAAGAAAGTGACACTTCAAGGGCCACAGGTTCCTACCCACTGGCCTAGGGTTGGGGGGAAAAAGAAAAAAAAAAGGCTACTCCTCAACATGGTGATTGTGCTTTTGCAGATTTTTTAGAAAATCTGAAATGAGATACATTTTTTTCCCTTAAAATTCAGGAAATTTCATACAACGTGTCTCAAAATTAAAAAAACAAAAAGTTAACATTTTGGATGACAGAATTCTATGCATCATAGACGACAACAGATGGCAAACAACAAAAAAGTTTTAAGATTTGGATTCCAGTATATTGAGGAAAAGCACTTTTTATAGAAATTTCTGACGGCATTTATAACCTTTTTTCAGACAGAGTGATATTTGTCATTAACAGTACACAAGCAGAGCAACATTTTTATTGTTTATCAATAGCTCATTTTCAAACTGCCACTTGTTGACCAATTCAACTTTAATGTATAGAAACATTGCTAAGAGGCCCTACTGTGGTGTAAGATTGTGTAAAAGTTGTTTTACAAAATATCTTTATTGTTTTCAAGCTATGACACACAATTGCAGATTAAATTATGTTTCTTTTCTTTTTTCATATATGACTTGCTTGAACATATACTCTATTTTGCAAATTTTTCTCTGCTTTAAAAGAATTAAAAAATCATCTGCCAGTGAAAAAAAAATTTAACTCACTAAAAATAACTAAAATGAAATAGATAAATAACTAAATAAATAAAAACATTGTTTATGAATAAAAAATAAAGTTCCAAGTTACGGTTTGAATATTAGTCACAGTTTATAATATTAACTTAGAAAGTTTAATTTTTAGTTTCATATAAATGATGTTTTTCTTTCTTTAAATTTATGAAGGACTTATAAGAGCATAGTTTTCAACTGCAACAAATCACATTTAATTTTTGTGTAGTGATCAAAAGTTTAAATAATACATTTTTTCATAGGGAGATTGATTGAGTGATTTAAACAACATGTCAACCAGTTTGGGTTATTCTATTGCATTCACTGTATGTTTGTCTTTACAGCTTTTTGGATTGTTTCTAAAGAGCTTTTCCGACATGGTTATGATATCAATTATTCCTATCTAACACAAATGATTTGCAAAAAGATTTATTTGAATAATAGATATGACCCAAACAGTGGGAAACAGTAGAACTGGGAGTAATGGCAATGAAGGGATACTCCACACTCCTCAGATGTAGTTTAGCGTCATACTTAGGACACCTCTTTTTGCGGAAGGAGGTCTAGAGTAAGACCTCAACATATTCTAAATCCTGTAACAGTGCAGTCTGGTAGTATTTTAATGATTAACTTTTATATATAAAAATGTCAAAACTGTTAAAAATTTCACATTTTCATTTGTTTTATGTGGAAGTTTTTTTTGATGGTTAACTCCATTTGTTAAAAATAAAATTTTATAAAACTGTCAAAAATTTCCAATTTTTTTTTTTTTTTTTTTGTGGGGAGTGGTCTCCATAATACAGCATGAATCCAAGTTCAGACCTGAAAATTAAGTGCACATTTATGAATATTCTGTGGTGCAAGATTGTGTGAGAGTTGTTTTCAGTGTCCATTTACATTCACAATGCATGATGCTGAACAAGGCAGGCAGGCTCGGGGAGGGGGAGGGGGGTTTAACAAGGTACAAAAACTGAAAAATTCCATGCAGAGTAGAAAACATGCTTATATATATATATATATATATATACACATATACATACATACACACGGATAAGAACAATGCCAAAGAAACAAATATTAAGGCAACATGCAACCCCCACCTCCGATCAATTGAAATAGCATTGATCTGTCGATTCTGTTTTTAGGTTTTCGTTTATTTTTGCTTAAGCATTACGCTGCTTATTCAGAATGGGTTAGTTTATTTGACCCATAGATGAGAGCCTTAAAGATGATACCACTTCAAGTCGGAGTGGACCTGAGAGTAATGGTAGTGAACGGGTATTCTACACTTCCCAGAACTGGGGTCTCACCACAAAATGCAATTTAGTGTGATACCCAGAACACATATATATATAGAATGATTAGATAAAAAATTCTAAAACTGGGGTAATGTACCCCCCCAAAATTATATAGAAATGTAATATATTCGCCATATAGATAAGAGTAAGTTTCCTTCACTCATTTGTTTTATTTATTTATTTTTTTGAACTGAACAATTAAATCTCAAAAGTACATCTTCAACTGGCTAAAATTCCCATACCCACCATATCCATATTTCTTTTGTCTTTCTTTCCTCCAACCAATAAGAAAATGTCAACTTGCGACCAATTGTTGATATAATTTTGAGGACTCAAATGTAAATGTTCAGTAAGACACAAAAAAAAAAAATAAAAAAATGAAGTAAATGACTAAAACTTACTCTTACCTGGATGGTGAATATATATAACTACAGAATTAATGGAAATTTTCTTTATTGAATTATTCTATAAGAACTGAAATTTATTTTGATGTTTTCTTTTTCTCATTGTAGTTGACTGTTTACTTCTTATATACAAGAGATGAATAAACAGTGATTTAATGTACAGATAACACCAGATATGTCTCTGCAAGTAGACGAGAACTTAACATCATATGACCTCTGCAACTAACACTAAATCAGTGATATTAATACTTTAAACAGATTTACTACAAGAAGCCTTCACAAAATCCAGCATAAACACTGACTTGTAACAAGGTCTACATTTTTTTGAGGAATATCAAACCAAAGTATTTATAAACACAATCCTTCCACCATGAGTAAGATGTGACACCAGGTCAATTTTTAAGTGAAGTACATTCTTTTTTGAAGTCAGAGATTTTCCTTCTCATACACCAGTTGCTAAAGAGCCAAAATTGACCTTACTATTTTCCCATAGCAGAGGTGGAATGGAGAAGAGATGGGTTCATGACTTTCTCAAGAGCATTGGTACAAAGTGAAACACAAATTGCCTCATCCAAAATTTGAACTAAGCTTATTGAGTCTATTTCCTATGATAAGCAATACATCACAAGTGTCACTTCAATCAGAGTGATATTTTCAACAAATTTACTGATTGATTTTAATGTCATGTAAACCCTATTTTTTTGGTTAGGGAATCACATTCATCATACATTCAAATTTACATTTTTTTAGTAGTTGTTTCTTAAGAGTCTTTTTTTAATTTCACATGGTCCTATCAAACGTGAATAATTTTTAAACCGATTTATTTGACCTATAGATCGAACCTGAAGAGAATAGTACCATTCTTGGTCAGAGTGGACCTGGGAGTAATGGCAATGAAAGGGTACTTCATATTCTCCAGATCTCTATAACTGGAACCTCACCATTAGATTTGATCTAGTGTTATACTCAGGATACCCCATGTTAAGCAGGTGGTCTTACCCCTCCGTAGGAGATACAGTCCGCATATTGTAAGACCTAACAACAGGTTAAACAAGCAGAAGCCTTTATAAAATCCAACCTCAAGAATATCTGATAATAAAATTGATATCTTTATAAAAACAAAAATGTAAATGCATCATAAACACTTGAAAAAATATGCACCTTCCACCAGACACAAGTATTAATGTAATTGAATATATTAAAAGAGAAAAATAATCAAACTAAAAAAGAATGCATATTACACCATATATCTTTACTTTAATTGATTTTGATATAAAATTGGAGAACTGAACAATAAAACAATATTAAAAATCAATAACATCAAGAAATCATTTTTTAAACAGTATGCAAATTATCCATATCATATATTATATAAACCTTTATATAACAAGGTAATCTAAGCAGAAGGAGAGATTTATTGAGAAGCAAAGTTGACACTATAGTGTTTTGGTTCTAATGAACTATAATCAGAACTGTGAGGGATGATATTAGTGATGTTAACATCACTAATATCAACAATAGATGTTTAAAAGTACAAAATACGAAAACCTAGGGAAAATTTGTGAAGAAAAGAAAAAATTGTCTGTTTAGTGATTCAGCATTTGTTTGTTTTTTAAATTATGTCATTTAAATTGTTAGAAATATTGCATTAGAATTTATGTTCCGTTTGTTTATCAAGAAATATTTCGATTCAAAAGGAGGAAAAAAAAAAAGACAGACAAAAAGAAAATGAGAAAGTATAAAATTATGATATATGTGAAATATATTTATTAAGATGGAATATATTGTAGCTATTTAAAATGGATTTGCTCAAGTAAGGACAAATATTATAAAAGGCCGGACAAGTATTTACGGAATTACAAATTGAAATAGCACCGGCTTCGAAAATTCGTCTTAGTCTTTTATTATGAATGTAGATGAGCATCTTTGCAGAATTGCCCTATATAAACCTTTATTGATATATAACACACATTGCAGAATTTTAAATGTATTTATGATATGGGCTGTTTTGATTGGTTTGGTTTTTTGTTTAATGGCATATCAAACTTCTTAGTTTATTTAATGCCAAAGCCCTCCTTCTAGAAGAACAGTAGTGGTACTATTTAATTCATAGCTAGGAGGTTAAGGGGAAGTGGCTGTTTTGAAGTAAATCTAACTCAGCTACACATTAACAGAGACATCGCTGATAAATAAGATACTAATCAAAATTAACTTATGATTATTTAATCATCTTTGAGAATATAATGTAAATCATTCAGGGAATTATGATGTTGGTAGTGATATAGTTTTGATTGCAGACAGACACATAATCCCCATTATAAGATTTTTAACTGATTTCCTACTAAAAGACAAACAAGAAATTTACCACTCTGAAAAGTGAACAAATAAGGAATCAAAGTTTTTTTTTTGTCTCATCTGCTTTTTTTTTTTTTTCTATATCTTTCTCTTACTGAAGATTTGTTAAGGTTATACAAAATACCCTATGAGGATTGAACTGTCAACGATTTGAAGAGATTAACAAGCCTTCAATTGCCCAAACCTTCTCTTTACTATTTACCAGACCTCTGGGAACGTTTCTCTTTCAGATATATCAAAAGCATTAACATAGCAGCTTCTGATATGACACAGGAAACAAACCACCAACCACAAAAATTCGGTGATAGCCAGCTTCTTGAGCGAGGTCAGAAACCAGCTAGAAGTATCCATATGGATTCACTTCAAGTTCACTTTGTTATGGTACTGTGGATCATGAGTGATCAGGGCTATATCATACCAACCCCCTTCTTTCCAAAAGATTTCACAATCAATGTCACTGTCTACATTAAGGTGTTGGACAAGCCTTGGATCAAACAGTTAATCCAGAATGGACCACTCATGTTCCAGCAGGACTACATTCTCAGGAGTTGCAGGCAGAGAATGTTATCCACTAAACATATGATTTTCAAACTATCCCAATTTGGATCCCTGGACTACTAGAGTGTTGACAATCATTCAGCAGTTCAAAAAGGAATTGTTGATGGTTAGCATCATGTATGAAATTGCCGATGTAAATGAGAACAATCTGATCTGGACATGCAGTCACTACAGAGATGTCCTCAAGGCTGAAGACAGTTTTATTGAATAACTTTCTAGTTTTCTGAATTTGAACACTTGTACAAATTTTTTCTAGAAAATATACAATGTAATTTATCAGAGGATAGAACCTGGTGACAGGGATTGACCCCAAGATCAAACATCTGCAGAGTTGACAGATGGCTGAGAGATCAAAGGTTTTGAGCTGGTGTGAGAACTGAATGAAATAGGAAAACTAACAATTTGGAATTATGGATGCACACTAATTGATTGGCTGAAGAAATTCATGCAACCAGAAAGAGGAAAAGGAAAAAGTCTGAGCTTTTTAAATTTTTGTTTTTCTAATTCTTATTTTTAGAAAGAGAAAAAGTTGGATGTATTTTTAAGAGTTTCAGCATTTAGAAGCCCCTTTTAAGGTGTTTCAATAGAATTAAAGTAGACACAAAGAATTTTCTGTTTCCTATGAATTAATTAAATGACAGTTGGAAATCTACTGAAAAAGTTGTCTTAATCAAATTAAAATATCAAGGAATAATAAACTTAGGAAGCAAACTCTAAATGCATCTTTGTTAATTTTTTTTTGTCACCTGGACAAAAATGAGGAACAATGATTTTTGAGTCCTGTCTGGGATCAAGTGCCAGGAAGACACTCCCTGCAATATTGCAATTAAAGCAATGCCATTTCTACTGGAAAATTGAATACTATTTGTACAGAAAAATAAATACTATTGCAACTTTAATAACATATTTTTATGGAAGCTTTAAGTAGCATAGTGCTGAATCATAAATACCGGGGGGTGTCCTCATGGTGTAATGGTTAGAGCGATGGACTGTGGAATCGTACTAAGCGAGTTTGAATGCCAGTTGCGCTATTACGTTCACTTTCAGACAAATACCCTTTATCCTCCCCACTATAGGTTAAATAGCATCACTACTGTTCTTCTAGAAGGATGGATTTGGCATTAAATAACCCACGAAGGCTGATATGCCATTAAACAAAGAAACCAACCAAACCATGAATACCAAAACAGATCATATTGAAACTGATCAATGACATTTTTCTGAACAATTACAAGAAATTTTCAAAAAAAAGAATTTTACAATAAAAGATATGAATAGAAAATGCTTTATGTACCTTTGATAAATTAAAATATATTTTTTACACTTACCAAGTAATTATGATTGTAAAGAATTTACTTATGAACCTAAGTGCAAAAAAGCCCGATAGGACCAAAACAGGAATGCTACATGTTATTTTGGACAAATCCTGGAAGCAGCATCTCACAAAACAGTAGCTGTACGGCCACTTGCTTCCCATCTCACAAACAATCCAAGTAAGATGAGCAAGACATGCTGGGCATTGCTGGTGACATAAGGACAAACTCATAAGCAATGTTCTCCAATGGACTCCTACACATGGACACACCAGTATTGGCTAACCAGCAAAGAATTATATTCATCAGCTCTGAGCAGACACTGGGAGCAGTCCGGAGGACTTGCCAGGAGTGATTTCTGATAGGGACAGATAGCAAGAGAGAGCCAAGAGACTGTGCTATCAGCATATGATGATGATGATGATTTAACAAATTTGAATATATATTTTTGGTATTCACTTTATACATAACTGTTTGTTTGCCACAATATTTTGTCCAGAAGATGATACCATGACGTTATAGTCCAGTCCATTAGTTTCTACACTACAGAGACTCTCTCCTGAAGATGATAGTTATAATATGGGAATGCAATCATAAATCAAGAAAATATGAATTAATAACCCCACAAAAAAGAACAGTTATAAAAATAATAATCAAATGCATCAAACTAGCATAAAAGGAGTACAAGATTAGATTTGAGTGGGAAAGATGATCCATTAGGAACTGTGCAAGAGAATAATATTTGACCATACAAACAAATGGTATAAATACAAACCAGAATCCATCCTAGAAAATGAGATCCATAAAATTCTCGGGATTTTGAGATACAAGCGAATCCTCAAATCTTGGCTATACTTAGTGTTAATTATCAATAACTCCACCCCTAAACAAAACTTGTCATCAAGTGGATTTTAGTGTTCCAGTAGAACACAGAGTGAAAATAAAAGAAAGCAAAAAGATAGACAAATAACTGTATCTTGCCAGAGAGCTGAAAAAGCACTAGAAAGTGACAGTGATACCAATAGTAGTTGGAGTCCTTAAGATGGTTCTCAAAGGCCTGGAAAAAGAGACTGGGGGAATTGTAACTTTTCTGCTTTTAATTTTTTTCAAAACTATGTCAAGTTCTTTATTCATAAACTCTTCAAGTTTAATGTCTAGTTGGCCATTAATGATTTATTTATCAGGTTTATCTATGATTTCAAGATTTCCTAGCAGATTCTTGAAATGTTCTTTCCACTCTTGATTTTTTTCTTCTTGGCTGGCAGTTTTAAGTTTTGCCCTTGAAGTGCTTTTTTTTTCTGTTAACTTCATTTACTTTCTGTGATTGTTTATCTTCAACAGAATTTCTGATTTTATTCATTTTACCTATAATGTACTCTCTAGTTGTTCTTTTTGGTATGTTTTTGTTAGTTCTCTCTGGACTTTAAGTTTCTGGATATTGGTGTTTGTTGGGTTTCTTTTATCAAGTAAAGATAAATTTTTACAATTTAGAATAATAATTTTTCTCCAAATTGCTTTTGATTCTCAGGGAACACTATATTTGGCTCTTGATTTGGTTGGTATGCACTCAGACACACACAATGAGAATTTTATATAATTCACCAGCCCATATCTAATGGGTAGAGAGTTTGCCAATGACTCGGGAGACCGGGGTTCAATCCCAGTTTGAGTCATACCAAAGACTCAAAAAATGGTACTTGGTACCTCCTTGCTCTACACACAGCATTATAAGGTATGTATCAAGGGTAAAGTGGAACAATCAGATCGCCCTCGTCTACAGTCGCAAACTTTTTTTTTCTTATATATATATACACACACACACACACACACATATATATATATATATATATATATATACACACACACACACACACACACAATAGAAATATATCAAGCACAACACCAGTTATATTTCAGACTGAGCTACATTTAAGGAATAACTTTTAGGACTTAATTTTCTAGACAATACAGGTAACTGATTGTTGAATGATAGTATGTTTGAATTTTTGCTAATAAATAATAAAATAGTGAATAATGCAGAGTGTTAAAAGGTTACTTCAATACAGATTACCCCAAGTTGAAAAAAAAATTCTTTTCCATTTTTTAATGAAAACCTTACTTCATCCATTTAAACTCATTGCACCAGAAAATATATAGCAACTTTTGAAATTTCATGAAATTCTTTACTTTCTCAAAAAAGAAAATTGTGTAATGCACAAAATAGTGAACAAACAGGCAGGTAGAAAATTTGGGGGTAACAAACACCTAAATGGGAATGCAGTAAACAATGCAAAAAATACTGAGGAAGTCAATTCTATTTGGTAATGGATTTTGGAATTGTGACAAGAGGGAGGATCAGTCAAGATTTTTAGAATTGATTCACAAGTCTCATAAAAGATTTAAATCTTTTGGAGTCAGGTCTCTAATTATAATGTAATCCAAAAAATACAATGAGGAACAATACTAACTTTTGCAAATAAAACACAAAATATGAACAAGAGATAACTTATTTTATCACTAGTTTTACTCTACCTTATTATTGGCTTTTAGATTAAGCATTATTATTACGACTACTATGATGACTATTAACACCACACAGGAATTTGCTGCATACAGTGCCGCTTTATGCTTGGCCATAAAGACACTTAGTCTGCTTTGCAAAAAGGTTTGCTGCAGTCTCAACCTATAGTATTTGAAATATTGTCATATGATCTCATAAACATTGTCTCCTAACAAAATGTGAAAGGTATGTCTATTATTAACAATAACCTCCAAAAATTAGGTTTTTTTCTTTTTTTACTATATTCAATCCATATAAAACAATGGTTTAACTAAGCACAGGTCTATAAACAACATTCCTTACAGCTTTAGATGTTTACCCAATCTTGCTTCTTTTAAGAACTTTAATTTGACAACTGTCTCCAAATCTACTAAGAGGGCAACAAAGAACTACCACATAAATATTAACTATTACAGACTCGCATCATATATTGCATTATACATATTACCTATAATAATCCTTACTTATAATGTTTGCCTTTCACCTAGTATCTTTTACTTTTGACACACAGCCATTTACCTTTTTACTTTTTTATTTATCCATTCACTGTAGATGATTGGGTCATTATGAGAAAAAGCTATAAAATTTTCCCTGAGAGAATACACAGCTTTCTATACAGATATTACAAGTCTTATTTTTGAACAATATGCTTAATGTTATGTTACAAATCAGTAAAATTCAAGGTGGTTAAAAAATGGAGTTCAAATAACAGATTGATTTTAATAGCATGTCAAACTGCCTAGGGTTATTTTATGCCTAGAAGTTTAGGAATCATGTTTATTGTATGTTCATATTTACATTTTTTTGAGCAGTTTTTTTCAGAGATTTTTTTTGCACATAGTTCTATCCAATATGAATAATTTTTAAATAGATCTATTTGACCCATAGATAGGACCCTAACAGGTACTACCACTCTAAATCAGAGTGGACATGGGAGTAATGACTCTGAAGGGGTACTCCACACTCTCCGGATCTCCAATTTAGTATCATACTCATAACACCTCTTATGGAAGGGGGGTTCTTATTCCTCAGAAGATATTAAAAACACATCCAGGAAATCTTTGTGAGTGAAGGATGATATACAATATAACATCACTCAATAAGTCCTTGGCCTAATTAATAAAACAACAACTTTTAGGCAAAATTTGACTTTATTCATCAACATAGTCTCCTTCTAGGGTGATACACTGATTCCAACGCTTCAGTAACAATTCAATGCCTTTTTTTAAGAATGATTTGTCTTTGGCCTCAAAATACACCTCAGTTTCCGATATCACTTCTTCCTTGGAGCCAAATCTCTTTCCCTGCAAATAGCCAGTAATCACTAAGGGCCAGATCTTTGGAATAGGGTGGGTGCAGAAGCAATTTGAAAGGCAATTCATATAGTTTTGCCATCGCTGTGATCTACTTGTGACACATTGCATTGTCTTGGTGAAAAAGCAGTTTTTTTCTTCATTTGTGACCATTTTTTGGTGATTTCTTGATTCAAATACACCAATAATGCTATATAATATTCATATTGATGGTTCTTCCTTTCTCAAAGTAACTGATGAACAAAATACCTTGCGCATCCAAAAATATGGTGATGTTTACGTCTTTGGTCGCTTTGGATGGCTTCCACCTGCTACTGTCCACTCAGCTGCAGATTTGACTCTGGAGGAAGTGGTGGATCCATGTTTCATCCACTGTCACATATTTACACATAAACTCCTTTTTGTTGCATTAAAACAGTTGCAGTCAATGTGTTGTTGTTTTTGATTGACTGTGAGCAAATGCATCAACCACTTTGAACACAGCTTTCTCACTGACAAATGTTCAAGCAAAATGGTGAATACTCTGCCTTCTGATATCTTAAACTCCTCCGCTATCTCATGCAACTTCAATTTATGATCGACCAAAGTTTTTTGGTGTTTTCTGCGACAACTGCAGAGTTTGGGTGACTTGAGTATTCAGCATCATTTGTGTCTATATGACCATGTTTAAAGTCAGCATACCACCTCTTAACCATTGTTTTCGATGGAGCAGAGTCTGAATAACACTTATCAAGCCATTGCTTTGCTTGAACAGTATTTTTTCCCCATCAGAAAGCAATGCTTTATCAACACAGGAAATTCAAATTTTTCCATTGTTTTGAAAATTTGCAACAGTAGCTTCACTTGAATAACTGTAATTTGTAAACAAATAATCCAATTGGGCTCAAATTTTGATACATGCCATTTGAAGGTTAGTACTTTATAAAAATCATATGGATTTTTTTTTAGTGGCACCATCTATATGTCAGGCCCGAGACTTATTGAATGATGTGTTAGTCATTTATTAAACTTTTTACTTGGCTTGCCAAAAAATAGGTTTTTTTTTCTGGATCTGATAAAATGGCAGTTTAGTTCTATGGAGAGGTAAAATGATAAATTGATTTCCATTGTTTGGTTTGATTGTTTTATGGCATATCAACCATTATGGGTAATTTAATGCCAAATCCTGTTTAGTCAATAGTTTGTTGGTAACATTATCTTTAAATGAGCCAAAGCTCATTTGTTTGCACACAGTTAAACGGTTTCAACTTCTGCTATCTAATCCTAATAATTCTATTTGATATTAATCATTTGTTTGCATACACTGAAATAGTTGGTAATGTTATATCTTAGTAATTCTATTTACCAAGGTTGGTTGGTTGGGCTTTATGGCATATCAACCTTTGTAGGTTATTTAATGCCAAATCCTGTTTTTAAATATATATAATTTCTAAATGAATAGTTTGTAGGTAGCATTTTAAACAAGCCAAAGTTCATTTGTTTGCACATAGTTAAATAGTTTCAAGCATTGCTATCTAACACTAATAATTCTATTTAATATTAATTATTTGTTTGTTCACAGTTAAATAGTTTCAAGTATTAATATTTAACACTAATAATTCAATTTAACATCAGTCATTTGTTTGCACAGTTAAATAGTTAAACAGTTCTATTTAACCCATAGATAGGACCCTAACAGGTACTACCATTCATTCAGAGTAGATCTGTGAGTAATGGCAATGAAGAGGTACTCTTCAGGACTGAAGCTTCACCATCAGATGGCTTAGTGTCATATCCAGAACACTGGTTGGTGGGGGTGAGGGATGGTTTTTTTACTCCTCTGCAGAAATACAGTAGCCAACTGGGCTGTCTATTTATCAACTATTCCTGCTACAAACAATTTCTATACAGCTAAATAGTTTCAAATAACCTATTATAAAAATCCTTAGTAAATGATTGAACAGTCTGTTTGACCCATCGATGGGTTGGTTGGCCGTTTTGTTTTACAGCATATCAACTCTTTTCAGGTCATTTAATGCCAAATTAAGTCATTTTCATAAAAATTTCAAACAACAGACCAGTTCAATTTCAAACAATTCAGTTTAGTGTAATTATACAGTTTAGTTCTATTTGACTCATAGATATGACCTTATTAGGTGCTACCATTCTAGGTTAGTGATGGCAAAGAAAGGGGTACTCCACATTCTCCAAAGCGCCAGCATTACTGAAGCCTCACCATTTGATTGTTTAGTGTCATATCCAGGACACTGATTGGGGGAGTTTTACCCCTTGGGCCACCCATAGATGGAACCCAAAGAGATACTACCATTCTGGGTCAGAGTAGACCTAATAATAATGGCAATGAAGGAGGTACTCTACATTCCCCAAACTCCAGAACTGGAACCTCACTATCAAATAGTTTAGTATCATAAGATAGACATGGATTTCCATTGCTGTTCAGTCGAAAAACAAACTCAAAACGTCATTATGAGAGATTAAGGAGGGGTAAGCTAAAATTTTAAGGGTTGATTTTCAAGGAAAGATGACTTCCTATAAAGGTAATGGGGTAACTCAATTCAAGGATTGGCACAAATCAGAGGTGCATTTAATAGTTGATTGTTGTGTATGGAGATTGAAAATGGATATTTTAATCAGAAGAAAACTACAGGATTTATTCACAAATAATTGGTGCTTTCTACAGCCCAAATGAACACGTGATAGAAACAAACAAACAAACAGACAAAAACAAAATAAGAAAAAAAAAATTAAATCAAGTAATAATCAGCAAAAATATCAATAACAAAGAATCTAAATCTTTTTAAAAATAAAGTTTACTGTTAATGAATAGGATTAAAATAAAAGTAAGACAAAACTTTTAAAGATGTCAAGGAATTTTATGTTTAAAAAGAAAAAAAATCTTAAAATATTTTTCTTGCTTTAAAAAGTAGAAAAAAATAAAATAAAACTAAAAATAATTAAAAAAAATAAAATAAATAAAATAAGTTCAATCAGCTTTAAACATTAAAAAAATCATCTTAAAAAACTAAAAACAAAACTTACAATATGAGATGATGGTTTAGAGAAATCACAGTCTTCTAAACCAGTTGTCTCCAACCCTTATAATATGAACCACAAATATTAACAAGCAGCTTAGAAAAGAAATTTTGAATTCGATCATAGAAAGAATATTCAGGACGTTTCAGAAAAATCAATATTATTTCATATCTAATAACTTGACCAATTCTTGTTCAAATGATCTCAATTTTTAACAACCAAAAATTCTATGTTTAACATAAGGAAAAAGGAAAAGCATTTAAACAATAAAAATTGAATTTTGAGTTGTTTCTCCACATAATGTTCAAATTTGAGATCATCTGAATGAGAATTAGTCAAGTTATTAGATTATGAAATAATATTGATTTTTCTGAAACACCCTGTATATACAGTCACATCTTCTCATTTTCCTTTATCAAAAAACTATACCATTTCATAAAAGGATACTGTAAACTAAACGTCTGTAAAATCCCATCTTATATCAGTCAATTAACAAGAGTCTTCAATGACTTATTTGCTTTCACAGTTGTTTTTGTTGTCTAATTGTGGTGAGAGCAGAAATGGTTGGAAATTGTTCACAAAATTAAATTTTTGTCAAAACAAACATTTTATGTGATTTTGATCACAGTGTGTTGTCAAATTATTAGAACCCTTTTCATGAAAAAAAATGTTCATATACTTTTAGTATGTTTCTAGGTTTGTAATCGCTAAAACATTAATTAGTCTTGTCATAATACCAATTTCAAACCTCCATTTTAGAACCTAACATTGAAATCTTTTCTTGGGAAAAAAAGTCATCAAAAAGTTAAGTTTTCCATTTCTTTTAAGTAGTATATATTAACTAAATTTCCACAAAATTATTGAATAAAAGTTTAAACTTTAGATTTAGTTGTAAACATAATAAAACTTCATTGGAGTTTGGCCACTTATTTATTAGTGGACAATGAATTTTAATATGACCTTTAAACAGGAAAAAGATACCCAACCCTGGTTGGGTATCTCATTATAAATGAGATAAGAAGGCAGAGTTTTAGATGAGAGAAATACAAGATTAAGTAGACATAAAACAAAATGATTAAACATCTAATATTCAATGTCAAAATGAATATCTAAAAAAAAAAAAGTACTTCTGGAAAAAAAAAAAAAAAAAAAAAAAAAAAATGCAACTCTACAAAATAGAAAGAAAGCTACAATGCATTTTGAGAAAATGAGTTTAATAAGTGAAGAGATTTTAAGCATCAAACTCAAATAACTAAGGTCTTAAAAATAAATAAGATACAAAAACATTGAATAAATCAGTTTGAAGTTTTTTCGAAGAGAAGAAAAGGATCTACTATTAATAAAAAATAAAATTAAAACAAATCATTTTTTAAAAATTCAAATGAGAGAAGGCACTAAAGATATATATATGATATATAAAAGAATATATAAAAGTGTATAAAAAAGAAATATTTTGTAGATTTGCTAAGAGAAAGCTCTACAGAAACGTAAAAGAATAAAGTTTTGCTAAGAGGAGGACCTACAGCTATGCAATTAAAATTGGTAAAAAAAAATTTAAAAAATAAAGTTTTTTCTAAAGGATGCTCTACAGAAATGTAAAAGAATGAAGTTTTATTAAAATGAGGACCTACAGCTATGCAAGTAAACATTTTCTAAAAATAATTTTCAAGTTTTTTCGAAAAGGATGCTCTACAGTTATGCAAAAGAATGAAGTTTTGCTAAGAGAACCTACAGCTATGAAATTAAAAATTTAAAAACTTTTTTTAAAGTTTTTCTAAAAGGAAGCTCTACAGTTATGCAAAAAAAAAAAAAAAAAGTCTAAATGTCAGCAAAGAGACTCTACGACTATGCAAAATACAAAAGAAAACTTATAAAATCTAAAACTAAAAATATTTGCAAGCATAGAAAATAGTTTTCAGTTACATCTCATTAAGCCTCATCCCCCCACCAACATGAAAACTGTTTAAAAGGTAATAAATATAAATGGAAAAAAAAAAAATACAAAAAGTATTTTCTAAATAAATAGAATGACTATATTTAATATAGTCTAAAAGGTTAATATCAGTTATCAAATCAGCCTTCACAAAAAGGAGTATTTAAAAATAAAGCTGCCCAAATTTACTGATAAAATTTGTCATCCATCTGACATTGTGCCTTTAAACAGAAACATATCTGCCAGGATTTTTAATAGATAAATGATGAGTCTTAAAATTTCATCATTTATTTATTAAAAATCCTGGTAAATTTTTCATATAACATTCACCAGAAAATAACATTAGCAAGAGAAATATGAAGGACAGTAGAATGACGCTAAATGTTATGACAAAAGGGGGAACAACATTAAAAGACGGAATAGGATTAAATGTTGTTTTAGTAAAATATAGTGGGATTCAGAGACTAAAAAAAAACAAGTGACCCAAAAGAAGTTAAAATATTAAATAAAAATAATAAAACTATTTAAGTACACAAGTGGGGTTTAAATATGCTGTTTTTTTAAAAATCTGAAACATGATTGATTTTAAATGTCAACCCATCTAGGGTTATTTCATGCCTAGAGGTGAGGGAATTATATTCATTGTATGTTCATTTACATTTTTGGTGCAATTATTTCTGAAGTGTTTTTTTTTTAATCTGAAACATGATTGATTTTAAATGTCAACCCATCTAGGGTTATTTCATGCCTAGAGGTGAGGGAATTATATTCATTGTATGTTCATTTACATTTTTGGTGCAATTATTTCTGAAGATTTTTTTTCCGCACATAATCGAGTCAAAATGGCAATGAAGGGGGACTTAACACTCCCCTAACCATGCCTAATCACCAGATGCAGTTTAGTGTCATACCTAGGACACCCCTTTTTGGGAGAGGAGGGTCTTACCTCTCTGCATAAGATGCAATTGGCATGTTCTAAGGCTTGCTGACAGAGGGAGATCTCTATCTGAGAGTGTCAGTAGATGTGAAAGGTTTTTAAGGAGACAGAGAGAAATAATTTGAGGTTTGACGGAAAGAATTTAGAAAGGTGTTTTATTATCAGGGAAGAGAAGTACTTATGATAAAATCAAGAAAAGATACAAGACATAAAAAAAGAAGAAACTTTGCTTAAAAAAAAAGAAAAAGAAATGTCTTGGGTTATCTCAGAAAATGTAACAATAAGTGGGAAAAGTAGTTAAAAAGGGATATGAATATATGACAGAAGATAGTAAAACTTACAGTACTGGACCAAGAAAAAAAACCAAAACCTTTTATCATTATTGCTACAATCTTAATGAAACTTTAGACACATCATCATCAAGTCACACTGACAGCATGGAGTTCCCTGGCTTGTACCAGCTGTCTCTATCATCCATTACTCAGGTCTTCGAGATTGCATCTGGTGTCTGCACAGAACTGATGTAAGTCTTTGCTGGTCAGCCAACAGTGGCATGTCCATGTGCAGGAGTCCATAAGACAACATTGCTTATGAGTTAATCCTTGCTTCTCCAGCAGTGTCTCACATGTCTTGTTGGTCTTACTTTAATGGTTTATGAAATGGGAGGTAAGTGGCTGTACAGCTACTTTCTGTGGGGTGTTGCTTCCAGGATTTGTTCAAGATAGCATGCTACATTCATATGTAGTTACTATCAAGCTTTTTCTCTATGCATTCTGTTAGTGTTCATATGGTGCATCCATATAGTAGTATGGACACAGTAAGGTCTTGGAAGAAATCCCTTTGTATTTTATTGGATAGATCAAACTTCCATATAATCAATAACCTGTCAATAGCATTCCACGCCTTCACTACAGATATGTTGACATTACTTTCGGTAGATGAAATGTTGCTGCCAAGTTATGTGAACTGGGGATTATTTTCCTTGATTATTGTTATAGAAGTTGTCTAAGTTATAGCAAAAGGTCATAATTTTTGAAAGAGAAAATTCTCAGAAATTTCTTTTCTTTGATTTGATGCTCTAATTTGTGGTTAGTCCTTTGCTAATGGCTTGTAAGCAGGCGTTCAATTTTGAAAAGGGTCAAATAGCGACATAAAATGATTGTAGACTGTAAATTTATGAAATTGGAAAGTCATCAATTGACGTTTTCCACAAAAATTCTTAGAAAACTGGAAATTATCACCAAAAAGAAGATTGTGGATGCTAGAGAAAAACTACAGTTTTTGAAGATACAAAAATTGAAAGGAAACTTTGATAACAATCAAAGAAAATAATCATTTCTTTTATGCGTCTAACCAGCATCCATCGGCCTAATGAGTAAAGTATTCATCAATAGTCCGGGAGACCAGGGTTCAATCCTAGGTCGAGTCATACCAAAGACTAAAAAAAAAAAAAAAAATGGTACTTGATGCTGCCTTGCTTAACAGCATTATAAGGTAAGCATCAAGGGTAAAGTGGAGCAATCCAGGGAAGGAGTAGTGCCCTCCTCAACACCTTGGTGTAGTAGCTACTGAAAAGGGAGCCTTTGGTTCACCCTCGACTAAGGTCGCCAACTTTATGTGTCTAAGCCATTGAAGTTTCATAAAAATTATTACGGCAATAATAAAAAATGGTTAAGATTTTTTCACTGTCTTTCCCACCCTGAATACTGTATACAGAAAAATCTAGTTCAATATTTCTCGATGTTGGGTGAGGATGAAAGTTCACTTGTAAGGTATATTCAATAGATTGTCACATACAAATGAATGTTTCTTGAAAAAAAAAAAAAAAAAAAAGAGACTATTGACTCTTTGTTTTTCATGTTGATAAAGGCCAAAATAAGAGGAATCTGTTCCACATTTGGTGTATTACATCATGTCTTTATAATAAGTTTTCATTTTCTGCTATTTAACTAATTGTAATTTCTCACAGAACTTTCCAAGTTCATGAATAGTGATCTTCTTTAATCTATCAATTGAGTGAATGTGTGTGTGTATATATGTGGATGAAATATCCAACAGAATGTGAAAAAAATATGATGTTAATACCAAAAGATGGTGGCGTATTTATTAAAATGTTTTGATCTCTTTCATCAAATAATGAATGGAAAAATTTTTAATCTAGAAAAGAAAACTATTTATGAGGTTGTCATGGTAGCATAATTAAGAATTTTAATTATGAAACTTTGAAATGTAAAAACAAAAAATATTCAATATAAGATATAAATATAATTGGCCAAAATCTGTTTTCCATATCCATACAGTTAGATTTCAAAGTTAGGCATTCTGGCACTTTATATAAATTATGCTTCTCACCCTTTAATTTCATTTTAGCTTCATTAAGAATGTTCTTGTTGGAGAGTGAGTTGATTGCTTTTAAAAAAAAACAAAAAACAAACAACCAAAAGGAAGTTATAGGGATAATAAGGGTTGAAAAACCCTGATCTAGTTAGAGATTAGAAAGAATTATACAAAAATATCATTTAGTTTGAAGAATTTGTTGTATGGAAAGAAGGAGAGCAGTGTGTAAGGAAAAATATTAAGAAACTCTCAAGTATTTGGAGAAGAGAAAGAGTTCATGTATGTAATAAAGAACATAAATGAGGAGAAAAGATATTTGAGATATCCAGGGTTTAAGATACACAGGAAAACAAAAATACCCAAAGTTTATGAAACCAAAAAGAAAATGCTGATTTAAGAAACAATTTATATACTTTAGGTACCATAAGTAATAAAACATAAAATATCTTACAGGTTACATCGTTGTCTGATCACCAATTTACAATGAAATATTTTCTAAAATAAAATCATTGCAAAGTCTGTTTAGGGCATTTGACAGTATTTGAAATACTTATCACTGAAAATAAAATAAAACAAACCCTAAAACAAATGATTTTCATATTCACGTAAGAAAACTCACCTCTGTAAACCTCTTTACTTCATAACCAAGTAATGGTGTACTTGAAATGGCGGCTGTATCCTATAATAAACAAAACAAAAATAATGTCATGTATCATTATGACACTGGTTCATCTTTATTATTTTGGTTGCTTTTTATCAAAATTCATTTGAGTTGTCATTTCTACATTAGAGAAGAACTGTACACATTGAAAACAAGAATAAGCTCCTAGTAAGATTCAAACTCAAATTTCCTTCTGACTTGGGGAAGGTCTGGTTCTATACATCAGTTGTTTTATCATTTAAGCTACAAGAGCATAATCAGGAGTTCAAATTCTGGAGGAAGTTATTAGCATTCCTCATAATACTAATATCCTTAAGGAAAAGCATGAATCCGACTATTCTCCTTGCAGCTTTCCAAAGGAAGTGAGGCTCCAGTTCAAGAACTCTGATGATAAAAAAAACCAAAAAAAAAACCCCACACATATGCAATTTCTAAATAGATCAAAAAGTAAGGCAGACTGGGTTCTTTATCCTTGGTGTGGTGACCAGTTTAGGAGAAGGAAAACTCTGAATTCAAACCAGTTGTACTTTGCTTAAAAATTGACCTCGTGTCACATCCTGCCCATGGTGGATGGGTTGGGTAAATACATACAAGAGCATTGATGGTATCTTAAAGTCCAAATAACACTTGTAAAGCCACTCAATACCTTTGTCAGTGCCATATTTATTGTTATTGTTTTACTTGTTAGTAATGTTGAAAATATCTTCATTCATTTATTTACTTTTTTGTCTTTTAAATCAATCTCACCAGGAAACTTTTTTTTTTAAATTCTTATTTTCAGTGCATGCTGTTCTTCACTGTCAGAGAAGTGACAATCCAAACAAGTTTGAAGAAAAAACAGCTAAAATTAAGAAGACAAAGAATAATATGAGTTAAAATTATTAATAATCATGAATAACAGAACTTCTTCAAAAATAAAATAAATAATTCAATAAAACAGTAATAGAAACCTTCATCTGTTTGGAGAAGAGAAAGAGTTTAATTTGATTGTTTCGGTTTTATGGCATATCAACCTTTGTAGGTTATTTAATGCCAAATCCATTTCTATACAAATAATCACTTCTATTTCAAACAATTCAGTTTAGCATGATTACATAGTTTAATTGTTAAAAATATTTGTTTCAAGCTATTCAGTTTATTCAAACAGTTCTAATTTAGCAAATTCAGTTTAGTATAAGTATCGATTTTGTTTACACACAGTTAAACAACAAAAACAGTTCCATTTCAAACAATTCAGTTTAACATAAGTACGCAGTTAAATGTAAGTACGCAGTTTAATTGTCAAAAACATTTCTATTTCAAGCTATTCAGTTTAGTCAAACAGTTCTAATTCAAACTATTCAGTTTAGCATAAGTATGCAGTTTAGTTCTATCTAACCCATAGATAGGGCCCTATCAGGTGCTACCATTTCGGGCCATAGTGGACCCAGGAGCAATGGCAATGAAGGGGTGCTTTGCATTCCCCAAAGCCCCAACATCACTGGAACCTCACCATCAAATTGTTTAGTGTCATATCCAGGACACTTGTTGCGCGCCGGGGCTGGCTGTCTTACCCCCTCTACAGAGGTGCAGTCGGTGTATTCTACAGCCCTAGCTGACTGGGCAAGAGAAAGAGTTTACTTAATAAAAAAATATATATGTTGTATATAGTATTCAGTCCCCATGCACATTTATATATACTGATGAAATTTAAAATTACAACATCCTAAATATGTTAGATTGTCTGATTTTAATGGCATGTCAACCAGTCTAGGGTTATTTGATGCTTATTGGTTAGAGAATCATATTTATTGTACATTCATATTTATATTTTTTGTGCAATTGTTTCTTCAAAGGATTTTTTTGCACATAGTCCTATGGAATAAAAATAATTCTTAAACAGATCTATTTGACCCACAGATGAAACCTTAACAGATACTATCACTCCAGGTCAGAGTTGACCTGGGAGTAATGACAATGAAGGGCTACTCTACATTTTCTACCAAAAGATGCAGTTTCAAGTAACTAATAATCTTTAGTAAACAATTATAGCTTCAAGTAACTATTGTTTATATAAATAATTTACTCAGTTATATAGTATCAATATCTAATACCAATGATTTTCAAAAAGATCTATTTGACCCATGGATGAAACCCTAACAGGTACTCCCACTCCAGGACAGAGTGAACTGGGGAGTAATGGGAACACTCAGAGCTCTAAAACTGGAGTTTTATCCTCAGATGCAGTTCAATTTAGTGTCATAGCAGGACACACTGAATAAGTGGGTTCCTACCTTTCCCAAGGGCATTAGTCTGAAAGTGAATGTAATACCACAACTGGGGTTTGAACTTGTTTACTATGTTGTTGTAGTCCAGCAGATTAGCCACTATGCTACAGAGATTCCTCCAAAATGTAAAAGATAAAGGGTGCTGTGTAAAAGGATCCAGAAGCAAGGTCAAAAGTAAATATTAATAGATACGGGTGTTACACAATATATGATTGTGTGTGAGTATTGTGAGACTGTCGCAGCTCGTGCAAAATCATGCTATGCATGGTGAATTTGCTAGTTTTTATAAAATGGGCCAAAATATAAAGGAAAAAATTGCAATGTAAATATCTAGTGTAATATCTTGATAAAACAAAATGCTCGGGTTATTTAAATTAAAACTATAAGATTTTTCACTAACTGACTGAATACACATGTAAACGAGAAAGGTTGTAGTTTTCTGAAATATAGTAACTGGATTTGGGGTTGATTTGTGTAGGGCATTGTGGGATTTACAGAATCTAGACAGAGATTTGAAAAAAAAAAGAAAAGAACAAAAAAATGGGTACCTACCTCACTGGCTTTGTATTTGTACAGAACTTTGTCTTTAAGAACAAACCATAAACGTTTCCATTTTTTGCCATTGTAGATTTTCAGATATCCACTCATTGTTGAGCCTTGGTCATTGGCATGGACCTATAAAAAACAACAAAAAGGTGAGCTATGATTGGTTTATTGGTTTTATGGTATGGTTTAATTGTTGGGTTATTTTATGTTGAAAACATAGTTGTAAAATTATGGTCTCCAATTATATATAATACAAAAATGTATCATCTTCACAGTCATTTTAAGTAGCTAAACACTTCCTGCTTAGTTGCAATATCAATATTCTAAGAGTAAATATATATATATATATATATAAAGATGGTTATTGTAGGTACAAAGAAAGAATAAGGATATATCTTAAAATAAGGTCCCCGAAGAGATTTGTAAAAAAAAATACAAATCTCTTTGTGAACCTTCTTATTTTAATATATATATATCTCTCAAGGAGTCATGTTTGTTTTGGTATGCATGTGTTGAATTATAATTCTGAAAAGAAATGTCATTGAGCATTAAAAGCACACATAAACTTTAACATGCTTATAAGGGAAAATACAAAATTCAGTTTCTGATTTTTTACTGATTAAATGATATAATTCAATAATTAAAAAATCAATTGATTTGTGGAACTCTTCACAGTTCTTCATAAATTCATAGAATAAAAAATATTTTATCTTTGAAATAACAGATAAATCTCCAATTACAAATAAAGACACTTTTTTAATTCTTAGCTTACTCCTCTCCTAGTATTAATGTAGTTCAAAATCATTTTGAATATTATCTCCGATCTATTTGACTCATTGATGGGAACCAAACAGTTACTAACATAAAAAGTGTACACTTAGAAAATTAAGTTGTTCTTAGAATTCATTGGGAAGTTCAAGAGTCTACTGATTTGTTTGGTTTCTTTGTTTAATGGCATGTCAACCTTTGTGGGTTATTTAATGCCAAAGTCATCCTTGTAGATGAACAGTTGTGATACTATTTAACTCATAGTTGGAGGAATAAGAGGGTTTACATATCTTACTCTAGGGTATTAGTCTAAAAGTAAATGTAATACTGCAATTGGAGTTTGAACTCACTTGTTATACAGTTGCAGTCCACCATGTTAACCACTACACTACAAGGATTCCTCCCAACTGATTTGTATTAAATGATTTACTGATTGATTTTAATGGCATATCAACTGATCTAAGAGTTGTATAGTGGCTCGCATCACATGACTTCTGGTATCTTGGAGGTATAAAAGACGTCATGTTTTTTCAGCACGTCAGTAGTGAAAGATCTCGGTTAGTAGTAAGACCAACTTCAGATGTAACACTCACAGCACAAGACTTATAATATTTGTTGGATTGTACCACTTCAATTCATAAATAATTAACTATTTCACTGTGTATCTCTTCCTTACCATGATACAACACTAAGGTTATTTTTATGCTTTGAGGTTCGAGAATTGTATTCATTTACATTTTGGGGGGATTTCTAAAGATTTTTTGCACTCTTTTTCAAACAAATAATAACAATAATCCTTAGTAAACATTTATAGCTTCAATTAATTATTCTTTGTACAAAGAGTTTAACAGTTATATAACATCAATACAATCAAATACAAATAATTTTTAAAAAGATCTATTTGACCCAGAGATGGGATCCAAACACGTACTACGACTCCTGGTTAGAATGGACTGAGGAGTACTAGCAATGAAGGAGTACTCCATAAAGCTCCAGAACTGGATTTTCACCAGCAGATGCAGATTAGTGTCATACTCGAGACATCCTTTTGGTGGCAGGAAGTTAGGTAGTGGTCTTGCTCTTGTACAGGAAATATAATTGTGTATTCCAAACCCTACAGACACATCAACAACTTTGATCTGATCAGGCTATAAGAAAATCATCTTTCATCTATCATTATTTTAGGCACTATCAACCCACAAGAGCTGATATGTCATAATGCCAAATCCTATATATATATATATATATATATATATATATATATATATATATATATATATATATATATTTGTAAGCAAATAGTTCGTAGGTAACATTATTTTTAAATGATCAAGATGTTGCATATTGACCTTCGACCCAGACGGGCTGTCAAAATAGGAAATGAACCCGTGTAAATAACAGGTGTATCTGGTCAAAAAATATCAGGATATTATAACCTTGACTGTGGACGGGTTGAATGAGTGATTGTAATCCTCGCAGGAAGAAGAGTGGGTGTCAAATCATTATATAACCTGGGTGAAGATAGGAAGTCAGTTAGTTTGGAGATCAAACCAGTTGGAGATAAGATGCGGTAGAGAAAACCAGCACCCAGAGAGGCTGGGCCCCCAGACTCCCGGTTGAGCAGCTCAGGAGAATGGGAAAGAAACACTGTTGTGGCCATAGGAGTGGGGGTCAATATGTTGCAGTTCTGTTCGGTCTCCAACTCCCTCTCACACACAACCCTTTTAAATAAAGTGAGAGCTATATTTTTCTAAGAACTGTGTTGCTCATCTTTATTGTGTCGTCGTTATGCATCTGCATATGAGTATACAATGAAGAGCTTATTTATTAGCACTTAGTTAAATGGTTTCAAGTATTATTATCAAACACTAATAATTCTATTTAATATTAATCATTCATTTGTACACAGTCAAATGGTTTCAATTATTGCTATTTGGTTTGGTTTCAAGTATAGTAAATGAATAGTTCTATTTGACCCATAGATGGGACCTATTACTAATTCAGGTTTGAATTGGACTTGGTGGTAATAGCAGTAAAGGGGTATTCTATATTTCTCAAAGCTTCAAGACTGTCATACCCAGGACGCTTGTTGGGGAGAGGAGACTTATCCTTCTCCAGAGGTGCAGTCGGCATATTCTACAGCCCAAGCTGACAGGGTGGATTTTAAGGTATTGAAAAAGCTTTTGCTTCATATCAATTTTATTATATCAAGTAATAAGATATTGTAGCATTTTAAAGGTGAAATAAATTTATGAAATGCAAAATTTAAATAATTTCTTACTTGTATTCATACAATGGGCTATTGGCCTAATGAATAGAGTCTACCAATGGTTCAGGAGACCGGGGTTCAATCCCAGGTCAAGTCATACCAAAGACTCAAAAAATGGTACTTGATGCTGCCTGGCTTAACATTCAGTATTATAAAGTAAGGATCAAGGGTGAAGTGGAGCAATCCTGGGAAAGAAGTAGCTCCCTCTCCTACACTTCAGTGTAGTAGCTATTGAAAAGGAGGCCTTTGGGTCACCCTCGACTAAGGTCGCCAACTTTACTTATGCATACACAAGCTGTGTTCAAACAGCATCAAAACTAAAGCTATATTTAACCAAAACAGAAATGTACAATGAATTAAACATTAATTTTCTTCAAAATAGTCTCCTTAGTATTTAATACATCTATTCCAATGAGTTTTCAATTGATTAAAATATCTCTGAAAGTGCTCATTTTATATTGCGTAAAGCTGCAACATCATATTCCTGTTAATGTCCTCCACATCATCAAATCTTAAACGGGATTGAATGATTTTTAATGGCATGTCAAAAGTTATTTTATGCCTAGAGGTTAGGGAATCACATTCATTGTAAAGATATTTACATTTTTGGGGTAGTTATTTCTTCAGAATTTTTTTTCCCACACTCTATCAAAAATTGATAATTTCTAAACAGAAACATTTGACCTTTAGATGAGACCCTAACAGGTACTACTACTCTGAGTCAGAGTAGTACTGGGAGTAAAGAGCTATTCCACACTCCTCTTAAGATCAATTTTCACTTTAGAAAAGTAGCACAGAGTCAGTTTGGTTAGTATGGAGAGTGTTGCACTTGCACAATCCAGTGTTTCGCAAATAAAAATACTGTTCAACAAATATCAACGAACTTTGTCACCAATTCATCTAAGACTGCTGTGTAGATGTGAAGAAATCATCACTTTATTATATAAGTTATTCAGTTGTTCACAAGTCTCCCATTTAAATCTAAAATTTCTTAAAATCTATAGATATAGTCTTGACACTTTTTGGTGATGCCTCGTATATGTTTAAAAACATGACAAAAATTTGTTAATATGAGGCAAATATTTTGTGGAATCTAAGGCCCTAGACAAGATGCTTTGGGGTTGTGTTTTTGTGACCCCTGCTCTAAATACTGATTCAAGAAAGCTATCAGTTCATACCTCTTTCAGCCAAGCTGGTCGATGGATGTAAGTCTTTGATCGTGCACTTATTCGAATCTTTTGGAATCGTGTCAGAAGCCTCTCTGGTGAAACCCGGAATTTTATCTCTTCTCCTTTTTCTTTGGCTTTTTTTAACTGGTCCACTTGTTGATCCACATCTGAAAAAAAGAAATTAACCATGAACTGCAACTTATCTTGGATTTAATGATGATTCTAATTAGATGGACCCATGGAAATTCCATTGTCTTATAAACATATGCAAATAATGTCTCTTTCTATGTTATTAACATTCTCATTATAATTGTTTTATTTTATTGTGTTGAGAGACTAAACTGAGCGGTCTCTATTGTCACAGTATTTGAGGAACTCTCCCATGTCACTAGTCCTTTTTGGTCATGTGACAAGGTGACCTGGGGAATCCACCTCTTTCATGAACAGGACTCAGTTGAGCAGATGTGATGTTTTACTCCTCAGCAGTGAGCACATGGAGCCTTCTTACTTTAGACTCCAGACCTAAGAAGAGTAAGAGGTTTCCACCTTTTTGCTGTATGGACTTTCCTGTTTGTTCCTTGAACACATGTGAATCTTTTATAGCCTAAGAAGGGAACTGAGTTCCCCACTTGTATTGTGTACAATTAAACATTAACTGACTTGTTCTGTTTCCTACCAAATATTCTGCGTTAGGTTATCCCAAAGAGAGTAACCTAACACTTTATAAGAAATGGTGTGGGTTCCACTAATTAACACCTCATTAAATCTTATAACAGCATGTCAACCTGTCTAGGACTATTTTATGCCAAGAGGTTAGAGAATCTCATTCATTTTGTGTTCATATTAACATTTTTTGTGTAGTTCTTTCTTGAGATTTTTTTTTTTTAATGTTATATGATATCAAGTATTCCTATCTAATATAAATAATTTGCACATTGTATGATTTCAAGTAATTAATCATAATAATCCTGAGTAAATGATTGAAAAGTTTTATTTGACCCATAGATGGAACCCTAATAAGTATTACTTCTCCAGCTATGCTCCAAGCCATAGAAAATTTGGAGAGTATCACGCATGCTTAGCATCTCACAGTTCATTTTGGCTCACCATTTTCATAACCTTTGGCAAAAGAATACAGAGCTGCTGTCTTGTTACCAAAATATGGCAAAATTTTTGACTCACCCTAGCATATATTTTACCATGATGGAGATTATGCGTCTTCTGTAAGTGAAACTACGTCACCACTGATGTTGCAAATCTCTTAATCATTTATGTTATATTCTCAATGATTAAGTAGTCATTATTAAATCTTACTTAGCATCTTATTTATTAATGATGTCTCTTTTAAAGTCAGAGTTAGATTTACCTTAAAATAGACCATGTTAAATAATGTGTTAAAAATCCAGCAATGGAATTTTTCTAAGAAATAAAAGCTTACATAGGATATGGTGTGAATAATTTGCTTACTTGTTTTAACAAAATCAGGTTTAATAAATTATCACTTGGTGTTATTGATTTCTAATATTATTGTTTTAATTCTCAAATGTATTAAAAACAATACTACATACAATTTATTTTAGAAATCAAAATAAAATAAAAATGAGTGATATCTTTTTATATGCAATCTTATCTAGTCTTCTTAGTCTTTCTAATTTAATATATTTAACTGCATTAATATTTAATATCAAAATTACATTAAATTCAAATACTTGTGCCTGGAGGGTGCATATTTTTGCTAGATTTGTAATGGATTTTTATGTGAAATCTAGGTTTTATTTCAAAAAGTGTTGTTATGGTTTTTTTTTTTTGTTTGTGAATTTTAAAGGATTTTATTTTAGCAAATTGTATAAAAGATTTGAGATAGAAAATTCCTTTGCAAAACTACACTATATAAGTGGATTCTTTGTCTAAATACATGGAGTTACATATCCAAAAGGTTCTAAGATAAAAACCAATAATTAATGAATTTTTGGATTTATAAATATTTTTTGGGATGAAATAGGAAACAACAAAATACTGCCTAGCTAATGATTGGATAAAACAAAACATTGGCATTGATTATATAAAAAGATGACATCATATGAATACTTCATATATATATATATATATATATATATATATATATATATTCTTTAAAGAAAAAACCAAAGACCGGTTATTTTAGGATTATAAATTTATTTCCATCCTGTTTTGCGTTTCTGATGTAAACCAAAAACACGAAGAAAAATATAACAGGACTTCTTCAGATCTTATGGATAAATAAAACAAAATAGCCACGGGGGGGGGTAAGAGAGAGTCTATTCTGTTTTATTTTATCCATAAGATCTGAAGAAGTCCTGTTATATTTTTCTTCGCGTTTTTGGTTTACATCAGAAACGCAAAACAGGATGGAAATAAATTTACAATCCTAAAATAACCGGTCTTTGGTTTTTTTTCTTTAAAGAAAGTATTGCTCTGTAAAATTAATTACACTGAGCTCCCTACCAGGAAAATTTAAATGTTCAGCTCTTGAATGATTTTCTTGTCCTGAAGGAATTACTCCCAACTCTGGTTTAACTGGACCGAATAATATATATATATATATATATATATATATATATATATATATAAAATGAAGAAACAAAAAGAAAAAATTCACTTCCTTGGTGTCAATATAAATTTATTTCTGTTTATGAAAACATCATCAGATGTATAAAAATATTATTTTTTTATATTCTTTATACATCTGATGATGGTTTCACAACCAGAAATAAATTTATAATAACACCAAGGAAGTGAATTTTTTATTTTTATTTTTACATAAAAAGATTTTTTTTAGCTCTGCATGTGAGTGTTGATGTATTTTGAATCCCAAATTAATTACATCAATAGCCATTGACATTGGGCACTCAAATTAGATACTCCTGCCCCTTAGATTTCCCCCTCGGATTATATATATAAGATCACAATGTGTTTATATATATATATATATATATATATATATAAGTAGATTGTAAACATATCTTACCATCTTTTAAGCTTTTAAAGCATTCATCACAAACCCTACTGGATTTGTTTTCAAGATAATGAAGTGGAGCCTTGTTGTTGGAACAGTTTCCACAAACAACCTGCAAAACAAAATGTATTAAGTAAGAATTTTCATTGGTTTAGTAAATTTCAATATATTTTTCATTATAAGGTTTGATTTGATTTCATTGTCGGTTATTTAATAGCAAATCCTCTTTATACACATATATCAAATATATATGATTTGTAAGCAAATAGTTTGTAGGTAACATTTTAAACAAGCTAGAGCTCATTTGTTTGCGCACAGTTAAATAGTTTCAACAATTCCATCCAACACTAATATTTTTTAAAGGATTTCAAGTATTACTTTGTAACACTAACAATTCAATTAAACAACAGTTATTTGTTTACACACAGTTAAATGATCAAACAGTTCTATTTCTAACAATTCAATTTACTATAAGTCATTTGTTTGAACATAGTTTAAATGACAAAAAGTTCTATTTGACCCATAGGTAAGACCCTATTAGGTGCTACCACTTCAGGTCAGAGTGAATCTGGGAGCAATAGCAATGAAGAGGTATTCCACATTCCCCAAAGCTCCAGGACTGGAGCCTTGCCATCATTGTTTAATGTCATATCTAGAACACTCATTGGTGGAGGATGCTCTTTCCTCTCTGCAGAGATGCAGTCTATGTATTCTACAGCCCCAGTTGACTGAACTGTTCATTATATCATTTTTACACAAAAATAACATCTATATAACACTGATAGAGAAAACAAGACTTTCCTTCAAGTACATTCCTAACTCTACCAGGAGCGACTGAAAAGTTTATAGGCTGACCAAGACACTCTTACGGAATGTGGCCAAATGAGGTTTATGTTTCAACTTAATACCTGTTGCGGTCTACACAATTTTTCCAGAGTTGCAGTGCTTGGATTACCTTGGTCAAAAAAGCTGACCTTTGTACATCATTATAAAGCCACAAGTAACTTGTACAATATCCTGCTGACAGGCTGGATCATTAAGTCTTCTTCATAAATGAACTGAAAACATGACTCATTTTGACCAATTGAGGTACAGTTCTGCTGTAGTGTTAATCATATTACCTTTTTGACAATGGTACATTTCACTTTTTTTATTTGTTTAGAAGAATGGATAGCTGTTTGCATGCAGTTGCATGGTATCAAGGATTCCTATACAATACTAATAATTTATACACAATTTTATGGTTTAACCCTAATTGTACCAATTCCAACTTTTTGACTTGTCAGAATGCTTCATTTGATTCAAAATTGACTGGTAAATTTTGGATATTTTTGTTTACCCTATTTCACTGTATGTCATATAGCAGCCATTTGCCATCCTGATTTAACGTGTTATAGTATAATTATCGCTTGCAGTTTTGGACTGATATTTTTGGGATAGAAAGTGTCATTTGTCTTGTCTTTGATTTTTTAAATCTATAATTGTAATTGATCATGCCCAGAATTTGAAATGTTACAGCCTTTTAATTGCATTTTTATTTGAAAGAAACTTCAAGTGACATGAATCAGTACAACGAGTTCAGACATTTTCTGACATTCATCAGTGATTGAGACATGAACATTCTTGAGGTGGTACAGTTTATTGATAATTTCCTCCCAGAAAAGTCTTTGGAATCCATTTGGAATTACCCGCTGATGCTTTATAATGTATAATATCAATTGGAGGTGCCTGTGGTGTAATGGTTATCGTCGTAGGAATTGGACACGATGATACGAGTTCAAATCCTGGACGAGACTGATTGCATTTCACATAGTACTAATACCCTTGGGAAAGGTATGAATCCAATTATTCTCCCTCCAGCTATGGGTAAATAGTAGGACAGATTGGGTTCTTCAGCCTTGGTGAGGCAACTAGTCTAGGAGAAGGAAAACTCTGAATTCAAACCTGTTAAACTACGCTTAAAAATTGACCTTGTGTCATATCCTGCCCGAGCGGAGGGGTTGGTAAATATGATAATGTATAATATCAAGAATTGTCATATGAATGTTGAAAATCATAAATTTCCATGGTAGGAAAAATGTTAAAGTAACTATTAATGCTTAATAATAATAATCATATTCGCAAACAGTTATAGGGTTTCAACTAATAACAATAATCCTTAGTAAACAATCATAGCTTCCAGAAACTATTCTCATTACAAATAATTTTCATGGTAATATGGTATCAAGTATTACTATATAATAAAAATAATTTTCAATCTATTTAACCAATAGATGGGACCCTAACAGGTACTACCACTCCAGGTTAGAGAGGACCTGGGAGTAATAGCAATGAAGAGGTACACCACACTCCCCAGATCTCCAAAACTAGAGCCTCACTATGAGATGCAGTTTCGTGTCATACTTCAGGACACTTAATTTTTTGTGGGGTGAGGGGAGTGGATCTTACCCCTTTACAGAAGATACAGTCAATATAGTCTAAGCTCTGCTAACAGTGTGGGTACATTGACATATATAAAGTACTTACCCTCCCACAGGCTCTGCAGTGGTGCCGTCTCCAGGTCACTGTGAAGCCACACGTGCACATCATACACATTGTTACACGAGCATCAGGTACCCAAAGGGGAGCTTTGTCCCCCAAAACAAATCCTTTTTCTAAAGCCTGAAAAAAGAAAAAAATTGTTTTTAAACAAATGAAGTTTTAAATAAGCAAAATACCAAACAACATAGGAGGGGCCTTCCAAAAAAAAAAAAAGTTGTTAATTTTATTTTGGCCAATAACGTCAGCACAAAACATTCAAATAAGATGGTTACTTGGATGGTTTTGAGAGAAAGAAGGCAAGTGGCAGTACAGCTGCTATTTCATGAGTTGCTACTTCCAGAATTTGTTCAAAACAACCTGTAGTATTTTTGCATAGCTCTCATTTATCTTTTTCTCTATGCATTCCATTGTCCAGGTGGTGCAACCATACAGTAGTACTAACATAGCCACAGCTTGGAAGAATTTCCATTTCATTTTATCAGAGAGATGAATAAAGGTTATATATTACAGAAAACAAGTAGTAGAATTCCGCTAGTGTAGCTATTGCTACTAGACTCTCAGAGTGGATTACAGTCACATGTTATGTTTATTGGAAGAGTTTTTATTGTATATCAAGAATAGGGATGATCCCACAACAACCTGTTAATAGCAGTCCATGATTTCCTTTTGTATATGTTAACATCACTTTCACTTCTGCATCCTGTCACAGGATTTTCATACAAAGCAAAGCTAAAAATTTACACAAACAGGCAAAGTTAGTAATATATAACAAAATAGAACAATGCTTACAGACACTGGGTTTCTGTTCACTTCAAAAGAATTTCGTTTCAGGTTGTTTTCTTCAATTGCTTTTGCAAAAGCCTCTATCCATTCGTCACGTTCCAAAGAGGTACTGCAAACAATAAAAAGAATTTATAGTTAAAAAATACAACAAAGAAACTGATTGACTGAGGTGCGCACACACAAGTCTACTGACTATTTTTCTTCAAATCATTTTCATTATTAAAATATTCTTAAAGTTATAAAATACAGTATTATCAACATAAAAACCCTATCAACATGTATTATAGAATTCTCTTGTATTCAATGAATTTCAAAGAGTTAATTTTTCGGAAAAATAAATTGATGTCAGTCTATACATGAGATGCAACTCATAACTTCATCACCTGGTCCACAGTGCCTAGAATACACTAAAAGTATCCCTTGCATTATCAAGTATTCCTATCTAATACTAATAATTCCGCAAAAGATGGTACCCTCGCAGATATTACCACTCTGAGTTAGAGTGAACCTGGGAATAATAGCAATGAAGAGATACTCCATATTTCCTAGATCTCCAGAATCGGAGCATCAACACCAAATATATTCTAGTGTCATACCCAGGCCACCCTGTGTGTGTGTGTGTGTGGGGGGGGCACTTCTGCAGAGGATACAGTCAGTGGATCCTAAGCTCCACTGACAGAGCAGGTATATGTAACAAGAACTCACAAATGGCTACATCAAAAGCTGTATTATAATCAGTTTATATGAGTGGCTGTTGAAATCTCCAAAGTTTTGGGAGAAACTTTATATATAGATAAAAAAAAGAAAATTTGACAACCATAGTCGAGGGCAACCTGAAAGCTCTCTTTTCAATAGCTACTACACCAAGGCATAGGGGAGGGCACTACTCCTTTCCCTGGACTGCTCCACTTTACCCTTGAAACAAACCTCATAATGCTGAGTATTAAGCAAGGAGGTGTCAAGTTCCATTTTTTGGGTCTTTGGTATGACTCGCCCAGGGATTGAACCCTAGTCTCCTCTGCCATTGGTAAACACTCTATATACACACACACAATAATGATGTACCAAAGTTTCCATTCAGTCAGAACTGGTGATGAACAAGCAAAAAGCAAAAAAAAAAAATGATATATAGTTTTGACAGATATTGCAATATAAGATGCAACATTGGTTGATTGAAATCATGCTTTCTTGAAATTGAGTTTTTGGCTTGTAGATGAGCCTTGAGATTTTTTTCTTTTCTTAATTATCTGGAAAACCGGCAACCGGATATAGCAAATATATTTTTGATGTTTATTTCAGAGAATCTATCACTTAGCATGGATTAGGTCTGCCTAAGTCAGAAATATTTTTTTTAGGATTAAAGGGAATTAATCAGATTGATTGAAGTCACAATTTCCTCAATTTGATTTGTTTTTAAAAGATCTTAAGAGCTACAACAAAAGCTCTTATAGGCTGCATATGGCCCTTAGACTCATATACATATATATCTTTATTATAATGGAGATTATGTGACTGTGTCAGTAACTGAAACTACGTTACCACAGATGTCACAATTTCCTTAGTTATTTACGTCACATTCTTCATAATTTGATTTTTATTTAAATCTCAATCCTCAATAAAACTGTTTTATATTGTAAATACTGTTGGCTTTATATTTATCTGTGCCTTTCACCAGGCAAGATTTGATAGGATTTAATTCTTTTTTATAATGGGAAGTTAGAGGAAGGGGGAGGTCCCACACAAGCCAAGACTCGTGCGCTGCTGATCAAAGGATCACTTGGTGCAATGTGAACTATGCTAGCCTTTGCTAAGCCTCCCGGCATGTATGCTAGGTTACCTTGCAGGTCATAGATTCACTAGGCCTGAAGGTCTAGTGTACTATGTAAATTTATACTTGTCATTGTTTGACCTCTTGGTGGCCCAGTGCAAGACCAGAACAGCAAATTAATATTGCTGTTCTGATCTACACACAAATGTGTAAATATATATATATATATATATATATATATATATATATATATATATATATATATAGCATCAGTTTTTGAGTGGCATAAGAGATTCAAGGAAGGTAGGGAGTCTATGAGGGATGATGAGTGGTGTGGGAGGAGTAAGGAAGTTAATACACCAGAGTTGATTGTCCAAGGGGTTAGGGTTACTATGTTGAGGTTTTAAGGGAGTTCAGGAGGAGATTCTGTTGGAAGAGGCCAGCACTCTTCAAATCGGGTCAGTGGCATTTCCACCAGGACAATACACCAGTCCACAATTCCATCCTTGTCACAGACTATTTGAGCAAGATGGGCATCAAGACAGTTCCTCAGCCTCCCTATAGTCCAGACCTTGCTCCCTGTGACTTTTGGTTATTCCCTAAGCTCAGAGGCTGTCATTATGAGACAATTGAGGAGATGAAAGAGGCTGTGACAAAGGTCATTGACACACTTACACAAGAGGACTTCCATGGGGCTTTCCAGAAGTTGTTGGAACGGTACAACAAGTGCATTGCAGCCGGAGGAGATTACTTTGAAGGGGACTAGAGTTTCATGTGTGTACTATCAATAAAAGTGCCCATACGAAAAAAGTCTAGAAACTTATCATATGCCTTTGTGTATATATATATATATATATATATATATATATACACACACACACAGACACATACAACCAAATTGTGTGGACTGCTATCAGTCATATGGAAGCCTGACCCGTCAGATAAAATAAAAAGGAATATCTTCCAAGCAGTGGTTGTGTCAATACTACTTTACAGATGTACCACATAGATGCTGACAAAACCTATAGAGAAAAAACAAGACGGCAACTGCTGAAGCTATATTAAACAAATCCTGAAAGCAACACCCATTGAAACAGCAACAGTATAGCCACTTAACTCCTATCTCTAAAACAATCCAAATAAGATGAACAAGACATGTGGGATACTGCTGGAGAAGCAAGGATGGACTCATAAGTGACCTCTTAATATAGATGTATCAGTGAACCTACCTACAACAGCTCTGTACAGACATAGGATCTAGTCCGGAAGACCTGCTGGGAGTGATGGATGACAGGGACAAAATGGTGAAAGTCAGAGAAATCTGTGCTAGTTGAGCGACTTGATGATATATAAATATAAATTCTAAATGACTTACTTGGCACAGACTGTGAATGATCGTTGAATACTGATGATGCTAAATTCATTTTTGAAGTCATCCAATGTTGGCTTTTCCACCTGTGGAAATAAGGATTGTAAAAACAGAAATTCATGTAATTTTTATTGAAGAAATATGATTAAGAAAAACTCAAACTTGAAACAACAAAGATACATTGAAAAATACTGGCTAACATCTACCATCTTTGTTAGTGTATATGTGGTGTGTTCAAAAAGTATTGAGACAGAAGTTGCATTTACCAAGACAGAAATGAACAATGAATGAAATGTAGTAGTCCCCTTCCTATTTAACAAACAAGTTCCAGTGAGTTTCCCATTAGTCAACGCACCTTCAAAAACTTCTCTTTTGATATGTTGGATTTCTTTGGATTATTAAATAATCACCAACAGAGATTCAGATTATGCAAAAAAAAAAAAATCCCTTGAAAAATTAATAAAATTTCAAGAGAAGGGTACAATTTATGTGTATCAATGTCAAATTTTAATAGTCTCTCTTAAGTACCTCCCTCCATAGCATTCAAAAGTCTTTTTGGATGTGAATTGGACTTAGAAATAAAGAGATTTTTGCAAATAAATAAATAAAAGTTTAGAGGGAAGGAGTTGCTTGTTCTGAAACTCAACTGATATCACTTCTGCTAATACTTGTTACATTTAAAAAAAAGTTGAAACAATAACTGTTTTCATTTTAATTGAATCAAAACAAAAATTATAGTGAGAAATGCCAACAGATTTATTTCTTCTCTTGTCACAAGTTACAACTCTCAAACTGTTGTCATAAGTCATGTCTTTTTAAATATTGTCAAAACTGCACTTTTAAAACAGAACTTATTTTCCTTCTCTTTCACCAACAAAGTCATACAGAACTCAATTTCTTCTTTCTCTCAATGTTCCACTCATAATGATCCCACCAAATGTGGTTCTCTCACAATTGTCATTAACGAATCCAATGCTGTATCAGTTTGGACGAATCCTCACATACATAACTCATGCATAGTAATATGTGATAGCAACATAAAGACTCAGACCTTTATATATATTTACCCAACCCCTCTGCTCGGACAGGATATGACACAAGGTCAATTTTTAAGCGGAGTTTAACAGGTTTGAATTCAGAGTTTTCCTTCTCCTAGACTAGTTGCCTCACCAAGGCTGAAGAACCTAGTCTACCCTACGATTTACCCATAGCTGGAGGGAGAATAATTGGATTCATACCTTTCCCAAGGTATGAATCAGTGCTATGTGAAACGCAATCAGTCTCGTCCAGGATTTGAACTCGTGTCCATTTCCTACAACGATAACCATTACACAGCAGGCACCTCAGACCTTTATATGTGCAATCCTCTCATTACAAATGGCCATTTACATGAAAGACATGTGAAGCAATCCATTCTCTTTGCTTCAGATAAGTGAAAGCACAACCAGTGTTTGAGAAAGCAGGATTGGGTTGACTTAGTTGTATTAGGCTTCAGGCCCTTTTAAACAAAAGGGGTTATAAAGAGACAGTTTTTAATGTACTTCTGTTATCAACGACAATGATGATGGGGGAAGGAAACTAATTCCAATAGAAAGTTAACCTCCTTAAAGGTAGTTATTCACAAACTTGGGATAACAGGAGGAAAGTTGATAGTTGTATGATCCTGAATAAAACAATTCAAGTACACATACACACACAAAAGCAAATAATTGAAGGTTTTATTCTCAGAAACATTCACTTATTTCTAGTTCTGAGGAATGTTCGTGTTCAGGAATTGAAGTCTATGATATTTTTAGTTTAGTTTGGTTTCTTTGTTTAATGGCATATTAACCTTTGTGGGTTATTTAATGCCAAATCCATGCTTCTGGAAGAACAGTGATGTTATTTAACCCATAGCTGGGAGGATAAGGGGGTTCATACCTTTCCCAAGGGTTTTTATCCAAAAGTGAACATTATAGCACGACTTGAGTGCAAACTCGCTTACTATGATTCCGCAGTCCAGCACTTGAACCATCACACCACGAGGACACCTCCCCCATGATATTTTGGGTTTAGGGATTCATTTCTCAACTAATGTCTAGTAACAATATAGGAAAGTTCAGAAATTTGTTGGTCATGTTCAAACAATGTTTCTTTTTTCATGAATGTTTCACTATTTTGAGTAATGTTTTTGATATATAATTTTTTTTAGATGAAGCTCTGTCAATCATTATTATCTATAATTTTGAGTAGTATTATCTCTTATCTTCTCAATTCAAGTTGTTGTTTTTTTTTGTTTTTGATATTGCAACTCGATCAAATCTTCACTTCTACAAAACTGAGGAACAAAAGTAAACAAAATATTTTTTTTTTTAAATCTGAGTAAAGAGACATTGTTATTACCTTCATCCCAGCAAGTTTGAGCACATTGTTCAGTTTGTAACCACCAGCAACAGGGGTTGTGTACAATAAAGTATCATTAAACTGAAAGGAAAAAAAATCAATAAATTAAAAAAAAGAACTAAACTTTACTTAACAAAATACACCAATGTTAATAATTGGGAAGAGTTTACTAGATTTTATAGAAAGCACACCATTTCTTATCAACTAAGCAATGTTTATTGATTGATTGATTTTAATGGCATGTCAACCAGTCTAGGGTTATTTTATGCCTTGAGTTAAGGAAGTCACATTCATAACACATACATATTTACATTTTTTGTGTAGCTGTTTCTTAAGAGCATTTTCTTTGGCACAAGGACCAATTGAATATGAATAATCATTAAACAAATCTATTCAATCCATACATGGGACCCAAACAAGTACTATACCACTCTGGCTCAGAGTAGACCTGGGAGTAATGGCAATGAAGTGGGTGACTCTACACTTTCCAGAACTCCAAAACTACTGGAGCCTCACCATTAGATGCAGTTTAGTTCCATACGCAGGACACTCCTTTAGCAGGGGATATATTCAGAGTATTCTAAGCCCCACTGAAAAGGCTAAATATTATATATATAAGAAAAAGAGATTCCTTTTTCAAAGTGTTATTAATACTTACTAAAATAAAAACTCTTGGTTGCATTTCTTTCCGAGATAATTTTTGTAACTCTCCCATCTTGACAAGTTTCTGCAACAGGGTAAAAGAAAAATTTTTTTTTTTAAATCTTGGCAAATAGCATACATATTTTTGTTTTAATAATAGCCAATACAGGCAGATCTGGTTCGTAATACTGAAATAAACTTGCATGAAACCCATTTCACAAAATTTCGTCATGCTGTGTTTATTTGATTTCACCAAAAACTTAAAACAGAAAATTAAAGGAAGATAACCAATGTATTTGATTTGTACTTTTTAAAAAAATTGTTTATCATTAACAGTTACACCAATTAATTCAATTGAGAGTTGTAAATATAGTATTTATTCATTTACAATAATGAATTTATCATAAAAGCAACACTTAAATGAACATAGATATTCTTTAAAAATTATCAAAGAATTGAATAGATTAAAAGATATTTTTAAATATTCCCCAATCCATAAATTCATGTCTTTTTTTTTCTCCTACAAATTTGATATCTTTTAAAAAGAATATTAGAGAACATTATATTCTTTCTGTTCTCTACCACCTGATTTTTCTTTTTAATAATCCAACATTAATATACTATCTGTTTGAGTTTTGATTTTGGCTTCAAGGGAGATAATTGTAGTAAAGTGTGTAAGATCTGAAAATTTTCAAATTAGGATAGCCAAAAAGTACCTGAATTTCACCACCAGGAGTACCTTATAGAAAAATTTTAGTTAAAAACAGACACAGACATGATATACATGAAACATCTGTTAAAGCGAATTAGTTAAAATTACATGATTAAATCAGTTCTCACAAAACTAGTCTTCTTTTCGGTTTCTTTGTTTAAAGGCATATCAAACTTTGTAGGTTATTTAAAGCCAAAGCCATTCTCCTAGAAGAACAGTAGTGGTACTATTTAACCCATAGCTGGGAGGATAAGGGGGTTCATACCTTTCCCAAGGGTATTTGCCCGAAAGTGAACATAATAGCGCGACTGGAGTACGAACTTGCTTACTATGATTCCGCAGTCCATCGCTTTAACCATTACACCACGAGGACCACCCCCCAGTCCTTTTTTTTGTAGCTTGTTCTAATAACAGGTGGTTCTATTAAACAGAATTCACTAAACATGATATAATGGATTTTTTTTTTATGAACTGATACAATCATCCAATTTTTGCTAATTTGCTTTTTTTTTTTTATTAAGACAAATGTTTCATTGATTCTGACCAGTTAACATTGCTGCTAATATTAACATAAAAAAAAAAAAACAAATTATAGAATTATCAAAAATATAATTTTTTACTTCTCAAAACCACTATCTACCAAATATTTTAGTTTGAAACTGAAGTTAAATGTGAAATAACCAAACTCTGAAAAACACCATTTTATATTCTGGTTGATTAAGTTACCTCCCTTGTTTTACACTAATTTTATATATATATATATATATATATATATATATTTTATAAATATTTTTCTCATAAAAAAGTATTTGCTTTGTTTGGTTAATCAGATTAGCAGGTTATTGGATCCAAAATCGTTTGCCCCTGGAATTCACTTTATACTCTAATTGTTTATGCATAAGATGTAATATTTTTTTAGATTTTTCAGCTCAAAAGGAGCACATATCATACATGAGAACTAAATAATTAACTTTTCTCCAGCCATATGTCTCAACATATTTGGGACAGGATGACCAAATGTAAGTGCTATCTGAAGTCCAAACTATTGTCTTTTATACCATTACAAAAAATATCCACTAGGACGTGTGTTTGTTTATAATTTCGTTTCTCCTAATGAATTTATTTCCACTCCAGGCTTGTTGCATTTTTGCCTGAATATGCTTGTGTATTTGTCCCGAATACTATTTAAATTTAGTGTTTCAAAATAATGTCATCATCGTCATCATCATCAAATTGCGCCACGAGTGCAGATCTCCCTGATGCTCTCCCACCACCATTCTCTATCGTCCATTGCTTCTGTTAGGTCTTCAAGGCTACATCCTGTATCAGCACAGAGCTGTTGTATGTAGGTTCTAGCTGGTCGTCCTGCCTTTGCTCGTCCATAATGTAAACGATATAAATTCTCATTCTTAGTCAATACAAACTGATAAAAAGTTGAATTTAGGTCAAACTTAGCTGCGATAACTTCTACAAAGTCAATGTGTATTAGAGACAAGAATTTTTTCCAGAATCTTTTAGTCTAAAGTTAAGGGTGCATGTTATGCATAAATAGTTACAATATATATGTGTTTATATAGCGATTTGTATGTGAGATCACAAAAACTATTCCTTTCTCCCATTACACACCCTGTGTTGTATTACATAATCCATACTTACTCTTCCAGGTTTAATCACTTCAAACTCTCCAATCAAGCTATATTGAATACTCATGAGTTTTTGAATGTAATCCTGTAAAAATAAAAATAAAATGATGCAGTTAAATATAGTAGACTCTTGCTATAATGAACTCTGTTGGGAGTATTAATTAAAGCCAATACTCGTTATACTTAATGTGCCTCTCATGTGACTGACTGATTTCAAAAGGCATGTCAACTCATCTAGTATTATTTTATGCTTAGAGGTTTGGGAATCATGTTCATTGTACATTCATTTTTACATATTTTGTATAGCTGTCTTAAAAGTTTGTTCTTTTTTGCAAACAGTCCTATCAAATACGAATAATTTTAAACAGATCTAGTTGACTCATAAGAACCTAATGGGTAATACCACTCAGAGTGAGAGTGGACCTGGGATAATTATTTGTAAAACAGATATATTTCAAATTTTATATAAATATATATTTATGTATAAATACATAATTCTTTTATAGTTTTATATATATATAAAATTTTTTATGGTTTTATTTATAAATGTATGAATTATATATATATATATATATATATATATATATATATATATATATTTGTTTGTTGTTTTGTAGATTTATAGAACCAAGTATTTCTAAATCAATGCAATATCCCTTACATAAATTAGTTTTATTCATTATATTTTAATTTTACTTAGATTCAATAATTCTGTTGTTTTATAAACTTATAGAATAATCCATAACTAAAGGTATCATTTTCCAAACAAATAAAAATAGCATCAGGTAAAAAAAAAATGACACATGATATCGATGAAGTGCACAATAACTTTTTTTTTCCATTTTCCATTCAAAAATATTTTTGGGAGGAAGTAGTAAGAGTAAACAAAGTACCACCCTGATGATGGTTGGTTAGACTGGAACATTGGCATATATATATATATATATATATATATATATATATATATATATATATATATATATCAGGGGCGGAGACAGGACTAGTGCTACTCGTGCCCGGCACGACCAATAACTCGGTCAATGTTATTCAAAATGGATTAAAAATCATCCATTAATTTCAAGCAAACATACTTAGTCTGATCTCAATTAAATTACGTATCTATTCAAGTTTCGATAACTAAGTAGCCAAAAGTTCATAAATATATCTGGGAATAATACAACGATGCTGTTTTGAACGGATGGTCTTTGTCCGGCCACCATCAGATTCATTGAACATCCCATAAAATCGGCTATAATGTTGAACATGCGCAATCCATGCCCAGCACTAAACCCTTATAATAACAGTAATGTTAGAGAAATCCGCTTTTGGCTGTAGCCAATAGCAAGAGCAACTCTAAACACTGTGCTCAAAAATATTAGCACGTTGTGACTGCTGACAGCTGTCTTGGGAAGAGGGAGAGGGACCGAGAGAGAGAGAGAGGGGGGATAGCAGATTATAGCCGTTGCCGACGTCATCATCATCGCTATGGTAAATGTTGGTTAAACGGCATGTTTTAATTTGTTTTTCACTAACAGATCTCTATTTCTTTAATGAATGTTGCATATATTACATTCTGTAACTAAAATTTGTTTATTTGAATACATTTTCAACAAATAATATTTATTTTAAGCGAAATTGAAACTACTAGCTGTGTCTGTGTATATTGTCATCAGTTTCTTTATTCTAATAAACATATTTTTCTCGTCATAGTAATGAACATCTTCTCTTTTCTTCTATACTTTTGAAAGGAAAAAAAATTATCTTATCTACTGAATTAACAAGACTACAAATTATATAGTATCTTGATTGTTTACAAAAAAAACACCATGCAAGGTACGTTAGTCAATCTGTGCTATACAATGGAGAATCACGCAATAGCAACTATGATGACTTACTTTGGGTCCACGGACCACGGGTTGGGAACTGAAGTTGACAGGGGGGGCACGAGTAGCAAAAATAGGCTAGAGTCGCCACTTATATATATATATATATATATATATATATATATATATATTGCTTTTATTTTTCATATATAGATTCATCATCCAGACTTATGTTTTAATTTTAATTGTTTCATTTGAAATTAATTTGATTTTTTGAAGAAAAATTAATAATCCTCTGTTGGGGTCAGATAAACACTATGAACTCCAATATCTTTACCATGCCCATGTTCCTTCATACCAATGTATTCTATCAGTCTTGGAACTATGGCCAATATGTTTGCCAAATTTATTGATTTTCATTTGGTAAATCCAAAATTAGTTTAGATGGTCCATTAAAACCAAAATTTATAATACTGAGTTTCATTGAGGGCTTAAAAAAATATTGCAAAACATTATTACAACTTATTTGAACAATTGGACTTCAAATTGATGTAGTTAACATATTCCATTGTCCAATCCATCAAGAATATGAAGAGGAATGATTTTTGAGAAAATAGAAAAAGAAAAGAAATTAACTTACTTCTTGCCTCACACTTTCATTTGCATGATTGGATACTTCACTGACAATATTTAGGGCAGCTACAAAAAAAAAAAACCAACAAAAAACAATCATACAACTGGGGATGAATAGTGATCCCATAACCCCACTTTCACAGCCCAAAACATTACTGTTAGGTATGAAAATAGTGATCCAATAACTTTCTTTCACAGTCCACTAGAATAATTATGCTGTTGAGGGAGCAACAGAAAATCAAAAAACACAACACACAGAAAAAAAAACAAATTACAGTTTTAAAAAAAATGTTACTTCAAAAATTTTAAATCACCATGCAATGTTACGATGATATAAAGGTTATCAACATTACAATCAACAGATGAGAGAACAAAAAGAACATTCATTGAATAAAAATTATTAAATGATGAATTGAGATGAATTTTTAGTTTAGGAAACAAAAGTCCCAAGGAGTTGTGTCTAATAAGTATAGACATTGCATTTGTCAAAATTCTGTAGTATTAAGTTTCTCTTAGTAATAGTGAGTCAGCATTCAGTTGCATTATGTATTGAAGTGAACTGTCTGAACTCTGAGGAAGGGAAAAGGTTTTATTGCCACCAGGGAACATGGTTGAGTCCATTCCCTGGGCAGTGATTGCTCGCTAGCCTAGTAGTGGCTACATCAGTGTAAATATATACCAGCCCATTTAGTGTGGTCAGTTTTATTTTTGTCTGCCAGCTGGATGCTAGACTGGGACTGTCGAGCCGGTAAGTGTTATTATTGTTGTTTGTTAGAGCTGTGACTTCTACAGCATTTTACACAACACTGCATGTGTTGCCAAAAACATTTTTTTAAAAAAACACTGAGTCTGGCTTTAAACATTCTTTTCAACCTCAAATTGACACTGATTCATCTAGACAACAGTTCAAGATGTCTCAATACCATCACTTTATTATAAAGGGTGGTGCAAAAGTCACTTAGCATTAAAGATAAAAAAAAAAAAAATAAAACTCTACGAAGTTTAATATGGAGGATGTTTGAGGAATATTATATTCACTGGCCTAGTGGTTAGAGTGTTCACAAATGGCCCGGTAAACTGGGGTTCAATCTCTGGTAAAGTCATATCAAAGACTCAAAAAAAAAAAAAAAATAAAAAAAGGTACTTGATGCCACCTTGCTTAACACTCAGCATTATAAGGTACGTCTCAAGGGTAAAGTGGAGCAATTCAGGGAAAGGAGTAGCACCCTCCCCTACACTTTGGTGTAGTAGCTATTGACAAGGGACCCTTCTGGTCACCCATGACTATGGTTGCCAACTTTACTTTTTTTTTTTTTACTTATATTCCACAATCAGTTCAAAGTAATTTCTAAGAGTCAAAATAAACATAATTAAAAGAAAAATTTCTTTACCTTTTGGTATTCAAAAGTTGTTCAGTTTTTAAAATACTGAGTGACTTTGGTGCCAGTCTGTATAAGTTATTAATCTGTACGCACCTCTTCATTTAAATTTAGAACTTTTAAAAATCTAAAGATTCAGTCTCAATATTTCTTGATTACAAGAATATTTAAACAAGGTGAGGGGACCTATTGTCCTCTTTTATACTAAATTAGTTATCAAAAGATTTTTTTTAATAGTTTACACTATCAAGGAAAGTCAGGGTAAAAATAATTTAATAGAAGGATATTAAAATTATTTGCTTTTATTTAAATCTCAATCAGATTATTGAAGTATTCCTATTTGCTGACTACTTGAAAATTGACACCAGTAATTCAACAATTTACAAGACAATTCAGCAATATTTTTATGAATAAGGTCTCCCTCTTTCAGATGTCATTGCATGTGCAACTGATGAAATGCCTTCAATGGTTGGTGGTTGTCATGGATTTGTAACACATTTAAAAAAAAATAAATGTATGTCTCATCTATGTAGAGTGAAAACAAACTACATAGAGGTAGGGATCATCATCATCATGTCGTGCTGCTAGCATGGATATCCCTGATCCTCTCTTGCCACTTCTCCCAATCATTCATCGCTTCTAGCAGGTCTTCAGGGCTACATCCCGTATCCTCACAGAGCTGCTGTATGTATGTTCGAGCTGGTCATCCTGCTTTTGCTTGGCCATATGCAGGGGTCCATAGGAGTACATCACTGATGAGTTCGTCCTTGCTTCTCCAGCAGTGTCCTGCATGTCTGGTTCGTCTAACTTGTATAGTTTTCGTGATGGGAGGCAGGTAGGGATAGTATGGATGAAATAAACAATTCTTGCTAATATGTCTCCTGGCTTGATCCATGAGTTGCCATACATAAATGTTTGTATTTACCCAACCCCTCCACCATGAGCAGAATGTGAAATACAGTCAATTTTTCAACAGTGTACAGTTGGTTTGAATTCAGAGGTTTGCTTCTCCTAGAGTGGTTGTCTTACCAAGGCTAAAGAATCCAGTCGGTCCTACCATTTACTCAGAGCTGGGAAGAAAGAGATGGATTCATGCCTTTCACAAGAGTATTAATTTCTTAAAAAATTATTTTCACAACTAAGGAAAGTCAGAGTAAAAATAATTTCCTGGAAGGAAATCCAAATTACTTACTTTGAGCATTTTTATAGTCAGGTGAATCAGGCTCAAGATACCGCAAGTAATCTGTAATGTTAAAGAAAGCATGTATTATGGAAAAGGATAAGTTATATGATTATCATCTAAAAGCAATAATAAGTATTCCTTTATAATACTGGAAATTTGAAAGCAATTATATAGTTTCAAGTAAATATAAATATTCAAATCATTTGTAATTACAACTTCAAGTAATGCTATACAGGTCTAAGCTGTTTCATGGTTGATTGATTTTAATAGCATGTCAACCAGTCTCATGTTATTTTATACATAAAGTTCAGGGGATGGCATTCATTGTATGTTCACATTTACATTTACAGATGTTGAACCTCACTGTCAGACGCAGTTTGGCATTATATCCAGAACACCCCTTTTTAGGGAGAATCTTACCTCCCTGCAGGGGATACAGTCAGCATATTAAAAGCATGGGTAATAGTGCAGTATTAACTGCTAAGTAGTCTCAATTGTCTTTATATGTATAAGTTAGGGTCCAGTTGTTTGGCTTTTATGGCATATCAACCTTTGTAGATTATTTGATGCCGAATTCTCTTTATACATATATTGAACATAGGATTTGTAAACAAATACTTTGTAGATAAACTTTTTAAACAAACCAGAGCTCATTTGTTTGCACACAATTAAATGGTTTCAAGTATTCTTATATAATACTAACAATTCAATTTAACATCAGTCATTTGTTTACACAAAATTAAATGATCAAACAGTTCTATTTTTAACAATTCAATTTATTATAAGTCATTTGTTTGTACTAAGTTTAAATGTCAAACAGTTCTATTTGACCCATAGATAGGACTCTATCAAGTGCTACCACTCCAGGCCAGAATAGACCTGGGAGCAATGGCAATGAAGGGGTACTCCACATTCCCCTAACTCCAGCATAACTGGAGTTTTGTGATTAGATGATTTAATGTCATATCCAGGACACTTGTTGGAGTGGGGAAGTGTTACCCCCAATCAGAAATACAGTTGGTGCATTTTGTAGCCCCAGCCAACTGGGCTGGGTCCAGTTGGAGCAGCCCTTTAACAAAACTGTCCTGGAATTGTTGGTTGGTTGTATCTCACGGCATATCAACCCATGCATGTTATTTAACGCCAAATCTTATGATTTGTAGGTAACATTTAAAAAAAAAAAAGAAAAAAAAAAAAAAGCCATAACTTATTTCTTTGCACACAGTTAAATGGTTTCAGGCATTGCTATCTAATACTAACTCAATTTAATATTAACCATTTAGCTGCACAGAGTTAAATAGTTTCCAGTATAGTAAAGGTTTAAATAGTTCTATTTGACTCAGAGGAGACCTTAACAGGTCCACTCTGGGTTAGAGCAGACCTGGGAGTAATGGCAATGAAGGGGTACTCCACATTCCCCAAAGCTCACAATCAGACAGTTTAGTGTTATATCTAGGACACTCATTGAGAGATTACCACTTTGCAGAGATGCAATCAGTATATTCCACAGCCCCAATGGACTGGACTCGGACCTGGAATGTCTTACTGGTGACATCTGTTAAATGTGTACAACTAGTGAATGATCTCAGTTGTTTGTATACACAAACCTTTATATATTTCTATTTTTTTTCAGGCTTCAAACATGATTTTTTAAAAATGAATAAAATACAATATAATTATTTTAGGACATAATTGCAAGCTTATAACAAATGAATGATGATAAATAAAGATGTTGGAGGCACTTATTAAAATTCCTACCTCTCAGTAATAATTGATACTGTGGATTTCTTTGGATTGGTTTTAACATATGATGCTTAATTGTCAAGTTACCACATGCAGGGCTCGTCTGAAAAGAGAATTAAAAACATGAATTTTTGTTTTCTATATTTTAGAGCAAAATTTCTTGACTCAGGGAAAATTTTCAAAGTTCCAGGAGAAAATTGGGACCACAAATCAACAAGTTTTAAAATCCATCAAAATTTTCTACTGCTATTAAATTTGTAAAAATTCACTATAAGACAATCCAAGGTTAAGTTAGGTTATTTGGTTTAACAGTATATCAACCCTTTTGGGTTATTTAATGACAAATCCTGTTTATACATATATATGATTTTTAAGTGAATATTTTGTAGATAACATTATTTTAAAACGAATCAGAGCTCATTTGTTTGCACGCAGTTAAATGGTTTCATGTAATACTAATAGTTCAATTTAAGCTTAATCATTTGTTTGTATAGTTGAAAGGTTTCAAGTATAGTGAATAATTAAACAATTCTATTTGACCCATAGGTGACACCCTAGCAGGTACTACCACTCCAGGTCAGAGTTGACTTGGAAATAATGACAATAAAGGAGTACTCCACAGTTCCCAAAGCTCCAGAACTGGAGCCTCACCATCAGATGGTTTAGTGTCATATCCTGGACACTTGTTGTGAGAAGAATAATCCAAAGAAATTGCCATTGGTCTAATGAGTAGAGTGTTCGCCAATGGTCCGGGAGACCGGTTTTCAATCCCAGGTTGAGTCATACAAAAGACTCAAAAAATGGTACTTGATGCCACCTTGCTTAACACTCAGCATTATAAGGTAAGGATTAAGGGGAAAGTGGAGCAATCCAGGGCAATGGAGTAGCACCCTCACCTACACCCCAATGTAGTAACTATTGAAAAAGCAGCCGTCTGGTTGCCCTCAACTAAGATCACCAACTTTACTTTATTTATTTAGCAAGAACCTTTTGAGTCAATCTTGGAATAGGTGGAAATGACATTCTAACTTATGAGAACAAAAATGGTTGCGAACCAGTGTTTTTGAGGAAGTTTCATCAATTAGTATCTTTAATGATGAGTAAAGTTTGAAATAGGAACTGAAGGTATCAGGGAAAAGACGGTTTGAGAAATCATACTGATATATTTCATGGGTGCTCTATCATATGACACTCTACATAGACAGTGGTAGAAAAGTAAAATGTAGCCTTGATCAAGAGAAACGATTAGCAAAAGAAAGAAGTTAGGAAGACTAATCAGAGGTTGGGGGGGGAGAGGAAAGGAAGAAGTTAAATGACCATTTCCTGCCATGTATATAGTGCACTTTTTTCATTCACAAGTACCTCTATTTTTCATTATATGTTGACTTTTCATCTCAGACAGGAAGTACAGTGCTGTGTAAAAGTGAACTTTTTTTTTTGAATTTTCATTTGATATTGGGAGTGTAATGTAGATGCATATGAACATATCTATATGGGTGTGTGAAGGTAGAAACATGTATGTATGTATGTATGTATGTATGTATATGGAGCTGACTTAATCCACATTGGGTGAAAGCCATCTTACACAAATACACACAATTGAGAAGTAATTTCTATGCAAATTGCTAAATTCTCAGTGTAGGATAAGAAAGGTAACAAAATGGCTATGATGATTGATTATTAGTTTATGATGGCTTGAATTAACTTTAAGGTCAGCTCTTTAAAATATCTGGATTTTGTCCAATATCCTTGCCAGGGAATTATTGATAGTGATTGAATTTTCACTTGGCACTTATTTCAATCTTGACTTGATAAACACAAACTGAGTTAGTTAACTGTAAAAAGATCACACGATTTCTATGTTACTTACCTGGAATTCTTTGACAACATTTGCAAATCCCGGGTATTTTTTACAGCAGTCATCAAAAAGAGTTTGTGTGTTTTCAAAATTACTAATATATGATGCATATAATTTGAGAAATGGACCCTTTTTTACAAAAATATCAGCAATAGTTTGCACTTTGTCCCTAAAAAATAAAAATAAACTGATTAAGACATTTAAACAGTAAATAAATAATTTTTTTTTAAACCAGAGGAGAAAAAAAAAAGAAATCTGCATTCTATTGGTACTTATATCTCAAATACAATTTTCAAAATTTTAAATATTTATATTTTCTTTGATATTTATTCTTGATATCTAGTTCAATATCTATTTATTAATTTATCAGGGTGAAAACAAAAGATTTGCAATATTTTGGTAAGTGCTAGTTCAGAGTTGTTTGTCACCTTTATAACTTTGGTAAAAGTATCTAGAGTTGTCAAATTGTGCCTCATGTTACCAAAATATTGCAAAACTTTTGACTCACCCTTGTATTCAAAATATTAATATTTTTTTCTTTTACTAAAAATTTTCCTTTATTCACACTTTTTTTTTAAATTTTAGAAATTTCAATTTTTTAATTCTAGGATTAAAAATTCTGTTTTTTTTAAATCTTTAAAGGCACTACCATTCTTTCAATCGTTCTTCGAGATCATGAAGCAAAACTTCATTGAAGTTTTGTAATTGAGGCAAATAGTCCAAAATTCGATTCAGCATGTCATTTGGAATCACCGGGCGTCCAGCCTTTTCTGTGGCATCAGAAACTGCTTTTCGGAATTCCTACAAAATAGATAATATTAGATTTAAAAAAAAAAAGAAAAAAAAAAAGTTTCAGTTAATTTTTTAATAATTTCTAAAATAAGTATTCATCAACCATTGTTTTCTTCCATCTAAATTTCTATTTTTTAAAATTCTAAATTCATTCAGACCATCACTCTATGACAATGAGGAATATAATGGATCAAAGAAAAAAAGATATGAACTCATTCTCAGTTTCAATAAAAAAAAAAAAAAAAGAAAAAGAAAAAAATGAAAAAATAAATCATCATAAAAATTCAGACAGCATTGAGTCCAGTGACTCTTTCATCAACTGTCCCTATCAGCCATCACTCTTGGTAAGTCTTCAAGACGGCATTTTTTTGCAGGTCAAGCCAACATTGGTTTGTCCATGAATGAGATTCCCAGTGTTTCTAACTGCGGTCAAAAACTGCATTACAGCGATAGATCTTATTTTTCTTACTCTCATCCACAAAGTTCTGCTCTATATGCTTCTACCAAGTGCCATTCTTGTTTTGGTTCTCTTGACACTAAACTGCATCTGATAGTGAGGCTCCAGTTCTGAAGGTTTGTGGAGTGTAGAGTAGAGTACCCTTTCATTGCTATTACTCCCAGGTCCATGCTAGCATTTTTTAAGGTACCATCTATGGGCCAAATAGAACTTTTTGAAAATTATTCATATTCTATAGAACCATGTGCATAAAAACGTAAATATTGATATACAATGAATGTGATTCCCTAACCTCTTGGTATGAAATAACTGCATAATTTTTAAAACACTGTATCTTGAATTGGTAGCATTATTATTTATGTCTACAGAATTAATGGTAAAAAGGGGAATTAGTGTGTTTAGAAAATGGTGGTGGAAAACATGGTTACAGAGAAGGAGACTAATTATCTTAAAGTAATTATCAACTCATTAGTCCTTGGGAATTGGGCTTTTCACTCGGGTTTCAGTGACAGAGGAACAGCTGCATTTAAGTTGTTAAGAACAGGATTGTTTAACCTTCACAAGTTCCATTCTTTATGCCAGAAACCCATTTCTTAGTTATCCATGGCTGGGAAGACAGAAGTACATAGTTCAGCTTCAATAAGCTCTCCTCCATTCTCAGGTTGCACCTCCCTATTGCACTTAAGGAGGTAGGGTCAAGGTGAATCTTTGCAGAGCTATCCCACGGAAAGAAAAAAAGCTAACAAATTTGAGCAATTTTTGTCCTTACCCACACATACATACTTGAGGATTCTCTCATTAAGATTGACCTTGTGTCACCTTTCGTTCTCATGAGGAGGTGGTTAAATCCTACATTTTACAATTTAAAAAAAGTTTTTTTTACTTTCCCATTCGCAGATGAAAACTTCTCAATGGTAGGTTGATTGATTTTAATGGCATGTCAACCTGTCAAGTTATATGCCTACAGGTTAGGGAATCACATTCATTGTAAATTCAGATTTAGGATTCTTAGGAGGTGCCCGTGGTGTAACGGTTATCGTCGTAGGAAATGGACACAGCAACACGAGTTCAAATCCTGGACGGGAATGATTGCATTTTCACATAGCACTAATACCCTTGGGAAAATAGTAGGACAGACTGGGTTCTTTAGCCTTAATGAGGCAACTAGTCTAGGAGAAGGAAAACACTTAATTCAAACCTGTTAAACTCCGCTTAAAAAAAACTGACCTTGTGTCATATCCTGCCCGAGCGGAGGGGTTGGTAAATAGGATAGGATTGTAAATTCAGATTTACTTTTATTTTTTTTCTTAAGGTCTTTTTTAACACATGGTGCTATTGAATTCTCTCTGGTAGGATTTTACAAGCAAGTAGTAATGAATATTCAGTAGTTAAACAAATGAACAAAAGCCAGGATTTCACAAAGTCAGAAAAATAAACAAGAAGAATTCTCATAAGGGAATTTGGATAGAAATAACCATATAAGTGATCTTCTAAGAAGTAAATTAGAAACAAGAGTCACAAATATAAATACATAATTATGTAAAAGGGTTTATTGCTAAGGCTTAGAAACTAAATTTCAAATTATAAAATGTAGGATTTAACCACCTCCCCATTGTAATATCCTAACTAACAAAAGGGAAATAACCTCTGATGCCACAGGGGTTACGGCCCCTACCACATCCGGGGGATTTAGTCAATAAAGGAATGTACCAGGTATAGCAGCAGATGTTCGTTCTCGCTCTGTCTTTAATCACCATCCATCCTATCGATTCATATTGGTAATAGTCCATACCTAGCAAGTATCTATTACCTCAGATATAAAGACTTTACACCCATGAGAACAAAAGGTGACACAAGGTCAATCTTAATGAGAGAATCCTCAAGTATGTATGTATGGGTAAGGACAAGAATTTCTCTAATTTGATATTTTTTTTTTACTTCTGTGGGATGGTTCAGCAAAGATTCACCTTTACCCTACCTCCTTTAGTTCAATAGTGGGGTGCAGCCTGATGATGGAGGAGGGCTTACTGAAGCTGAACTATGTACTTCTGTCTTCCCAAGGGATAGTAAATGGACAAACATGCAGAGATTTGATTTCATCTAAAATCCTATGAGAGTCTCCATGTAGAGTTCAAACCAATTGCTTGATGGTACCAGAGTAATCAACATTGTTGGCTATCAGCTTCAGAAGACTGATTGACTGATTTTAACAGCATGTCAACCCGTCTAGGGTTATCTAATGGTTAGGGAATCATGTTCATCGTACATTCATATTTATATTTTTTGCATATTAAATACAAATAATTTTTAAACAGATCTATTTGGTCCCTAGATGGGTTGTAAACAGTGAATACCACTCCAAATCAGAGTGGACCATGAAATAATAGCAATGAGCGGGGTACTCTACACTTTAAAAATCTTCTGAACTGGAACCTCACTATCAATGCAGTTTAGTGTCATACCCAGGACACCTCTTTTTTTGGTGTGGTTGGGAGATCTTATATATCTGTAGGAGACACACTTGAGATATTCTAAGCTCTGCTGACAGTGAAGTTTCAGAAAATGTTCAAAGAATTTTCACTATTGTCAGCTTGCAATACCTGTGAAAACTTTCACTTACTGGAAAGAAAATGAGCTGCTTCATAAGCCATTCATGCAAGCAGCCATTTGTAATGCGATTTATGTGCATGTACAGGTTCCAGTCCTTATGAATAAGCATGATTAATCATAAGAACTCATCCAAAGTGACATAATCAAGTTCATCAATGCCAGTTGAAAGAAAAACAAGACAAGAATGACACTTGTTTGGAGCATATAGAGCGAAACTTTGTGGATGAGAAAGAAAGAAAAACAAAGCCTGCCTCACAAGTACAGTTTTTGACAGCAGTCAGAAAAACTTAGAATAAACGAGATTCCCAGTCTATGTTTACATTCTTCGGGTAGTTGTTTCTTAAGAGGTTTTAGTTTTTTTCACACATTCCTATCTAATATGAATCATTTTTAAACAGATCTATTTAGCCCATAGATGCGACTCTGACAAGTACTATCACTGTAGGTCAGAGTGAACTTGGGAGTAATGGCTATGAAGAGGTACTCCACACTCCCCAGAATTGGAGCCTCACCATCAGATGCAGTTGAGTATGATACCCAAGACAATTTTTCCTTCAGGGAATATAGTCAGTTACCTCTCTGGTTCTGCTGACAGAGTTGTTCCACAGTGATGATAAAAAAAAATAAATAAATAAAAAAAAAGAAACTGATCCACAACTAGGCAAAGAGTAAAGAATTTTCCTGTCAACTTCTGTACAGCTAATCATAATTTCACAGAGGCTAATTAAATGAAGTTTTATACTGATCGATTTATTTGGTGTTTCAGATGTGACAATGATACCCACCACCCAAGTCAATCTGAATAGTAAACATCTGTAGAGGTATAAGTTAGGTTATTTGATTTAATGGCATATCAAACTTTGGTGATTATTTATTGCCAAATGCTGTTTATACATATATATTATACATATGATTTGTAAACAAATAGTGTATAAGTAACATTATTATTAAATGAGCTCTAGCTCATTTCTTTGCACACAGTTCAGTGGTTTCAAGTATTATTATCTAATACTAATAATTCTATTGAACATAATTCATTTGTTTTCACATAGTAAAATGAGTTCAAGCACAGCTACATAATACTAATAATTAAATTTAAGACTAATCATTTGTTTGCACACAGTTAAATCATTTCAAGTAGAGTAAATGATTAAATAGTTCTATTTGATCCATAGATGGGACCCTAACAAGTACTACCACTTCCCATCAAAGTGGACATGGGAGTAATAGCAATGAAGAGGTACTCCACATTCCTTGAAACTCCAGAATTGGAGCCTCACCATCAGATACAGCTTAGTGTTATATCAAACAGACTCATGGGGAGGGGTGAAGAATTTTACCCCTCTGCAGAGATGCAGTCAGTGTATTCTACAGCCCCAGCCAACTAAGCTGTTTTTGGTTTGGATTCTTTGTTTAATAGCATATCAACTTTTGTGGGTTATTTATTGCCAAAGCCATCCTTCTAGAAGAAGGACAGCAGTGAAGCTATTTGACCCATAGCTGGGAGGATAAGGAGGTTCATACCTTTCCCAAGGATATTTGTCCGAAAGTGAATGCAATGCCGCAACTGGAGTTTGAACTCGCTTACTACGATTCCGCACTCCAGCACTTTAACCATTACACCATGAGGACACCCCTGACTAAGTTGTGGATGCATAGTTGATAGGTGATGGGTCAAAAGTTGTGACGGTTGAAGCAAAATCAAGGTTTTAGTTAGGTTAGGTTTCTTAGTTTAATAGCACATCAACTGTAATGGGTTATTTAATGCCAAAGCCATCCTCGTCGAAGAATAGCAGTGATATGATTTAATCCATAGCTGGGTAGAGAATAAGGGGATTCATACATTTCCGAAAGTTATTTGTTTGAAAGTCAATACAATAGTGTGACTGGAGTTCAAATTCACTAAGATTTCGTAGTCCAGCACATTAGCAATGAAGTCATCAGGACTTCCCCTGCAAATTCTAGGAAATGTAAAAATTGGATAGACATTTAATCATTGGCTAAAAAGGAAGGATTTGAGAGATATGAATTCTAGAAAATTGAACATTAGCTGTCAATGACTAAAGATGAATAATTGGGATTTAAGTGATACCGCACCTCCCTATTATTGTCTGTGTGTGAGGGAACAATGGCTCATCAATTAAAGGGAATCTCCTTTTTCATCACTGACTGAGCAAAGTCTTTTCCTTTTTTGGGACAGAGCCAATGGAGAATTAAACCAATCCATCCACCATAGGCAGGATGTGATAAACAGTCAATTTTTAAGTGGAGTACAAGTGGAGATGTTCTTCTCTTAGACTAGTTACCTTCCCAAGGTTAAAAAATGCAGTCTCTCCTATAACTGTTGATTGGTTTGCTTTGGTTTCTTTCTTTAATGGCATATCAACCTTTGTAGGTTATTTAATGCCAAAGTTATTCTTCTAGAAGAACAGTAGTGGTACTATTTAACCCATAGTTGGGAGGATAAGGGGGCTCATACCTTTCCCAAGGGTATTTGCCCGAAAGTGAACGTAATAGCACGACTGGAGTATGAACTCGTTTACTACGATTCCGCAGTCCATTGCTTTAGCCATTACACCACGAGGACACCCCCCTATAACTGTTGAGGGAGAAGAAATGGATTCATACCTTTCCCAAGGGTCTATGATTTGAACACCTCAAATCCATTTCCTTATGATGATAACCATTAAACTACATGCACCTCCATAGTTTGATTTATCAAGGAACATAATCCCAGGTATAATGTTGTTCTTATGTATGTATTTACTTAATCCTTCCACCATGAACAGGATGTGACACAAGGTCAATTTTTAATCAGAGTAAAGCTAGTTTGAATTCAGAGTTGGTTTATTTGTTTAATAGCATACCAACAACCTTCATGGGGTTATTTAATGCTCAAGCCATCCTTGTAGGAGAACAGTAGAGGTGTTATTTAACCAATAGAAAGAAGGATAAGGGGGTTCATGTGTTTCCCAAGGGTGTTAGTCTGAAAGTGAACTGTAATAGTATGACTGGAGTTGAAACTCCAACACTTTAGCCATTAGGCCATGAGGACCTCCCAAAGACCAAGTGGAGTTGCAAAAATCCACAAAGACCAATAAATCAAGTCAATACTCTGTGGATCCACAAAGACCAATAAATCAAGTCAATACTCTGTGGATCCACAAAGACCAATAAATCAAGTCAATACTCTTATCTTTGATTTGTTAGCAACAGGTATGTTATTGTTGTTGCACACTTGTACTGTTAATAGCATATTTTATTTATTTTCCAAGAAGAAGCTTTGTCAATTATTACTTACTTTCTTTTCTTAATAGCTTATCAACCATTGTAGGTTATTTAATGCTCAAGTTTGAACTTGCTTACTTGAAGGCCATAGTCCAGCACTTTAGTCAATACTTGACAAGGACCCACCTCTTTAAATTGAGAGTTTTCTTTCTAGAATGGTTGCCTTACTATTTACACATGGCTAGGGTTAGAATAGATAGATTCATGCCTTTCCTAAGAGCATGAAGGAAATGCAAAGTCTTGTCCTGGATTTGTCTTTTCCAATCCTCATTAGGCAATTATAACTGTTATGCTACAAATGCCTCTTCTGAGAGAGAATATCATAAAAATAAGCAGGAGTGATTTTTGTGACACATCTGTCATTCCTTTCCATCATCAGGATCAAGTGACAACCTTTTCTGTCATCTGAAAATATTACACAGATGAGTCTCTGATTTTTTACAGCTTTGTTCTGTTGTCATCCATGTTCAAGAAGTCGTTGCTCATAAGAATTCCAAAATAAACAATGAATCCTAATTTTTCTTTCACAAAGCATACAGATGAAAAAATAGAAATATCCATACCACATTGAGTAATCTGAGAATACTGACAAATACTTGTTCAGAGATTACAATTTCCTGGGCAATGTAGAATACTTTTTTGGCATTACGTTTGGCTTTCTGTAAAGAAAAAAAAAAGAAGTTTATCAAGAGAATATATATTAGTTGTTTTCTAGATAAAATTGTGGTAAAAATTCTACATGTGCACCTGTTCCAGTTAACCAGAAAAATAATTTTCCAGTAATCTTTTTGTGATTTGAACTAATTACCCTTAAACTCCCTGTAAATTAAAAAAAAAAAACAAAAAAAAACCCAAAAAACAAACAAAAAAAAAAAACAATAAAAAACAATAAAAAAACAAAAAGACAAAAAATAATTATTTAACATTTTATAAGAGTGTTCACTTTCACATTCTGATTCAATGTAGAATGATCACCCATTTCCAGAACAGTTAGTGTTGGTAAAGACAAATAACCAGGCCGTTTGAATCATTTTTATCTTTTGCTTCTTTCTTTTTATCTTAATACTTGTTTCAGAAATGGGTGATGATTCTACACTGAATAAAGCATGAAATGAATTTTCTTTCAAAAATTGAAAGAAATTGCGGTGAGTTTGAGGGTCTAATTAATTCAAATAAAAAATAAAAAACATAAATAAGATGACTCGAAAATCTTTTTTTCCTAGTGAACTTGATTGGGGAGGGCATGTGTAAAATAATACCAAAATTGTTGTTAATCATTATGATTATTAATATTCATCAATATTTTCTGTCATCTTAATTTTTTGTTTTATTTTTATTTTTTTGTTAATTTTTAGCTGCTTTTAATCATGACTTACTTGTTATCTTTACAACAACAAGGGAACAGAGCTCATAAGAAACGACAATAAAGGATAAGCTTAAGATGATATTCAAACTTTCATCCCCTTTTTACTTGGGGAAGTGTAAGTCTCCATATCAGCTGCTTTACCATCTAAGTTACAAGAGCAAATTGGTTTGGTTTGGTTTCTTTGTTCAATGACATATCAACCATTGTGGGTTATTTAATGCCAAAGCCATCCTTCTAGAAGAACAGCAGTGATACTAAATAACCCATAGCTAGGGGAGGGATAAGAAGGTTCATGCCTTTTCCAAGGGTAATAGTCTGAAAGTGAACATAAAAGTGTGAGTGGAGTTTGAACTCTCTTACTTTGCTTGCAGTCCAGCACTTTAGCCATTATGCCCCCCACCCAATTATTATCATTAATTTTGTTTAGCATTTTCCTTCATCTTATTTTTTTAATTTTTACAGTTTTTTTTTTGTTTTTTTTAAGCAATTTACTTTAGATTGTAATTTCCACAATACTGAGAAACAGCACATATCAAAAACATCTAACAATAACCTCCCTCTAACACCCCTTTTCTCTTGGGAAGGTTTACGTGGTTTTATGGTATGTAAACCCTATTTGATTATTTAATGCTGAAGTCAGTCTTTTTTTCAAGCAATATTGTTTCAAGTAACTATTCCTACTTAAGAATACTCATTTGTAAAGAAATTATAGTGTCAAGTAACTATTCTTAATACAAGTAATTTGCATACAATTATGTGCTTTCAAGTATTTCAAGCAATTGTATGATTTCAACTAATAATCCTTTTTAAACAATTAAAAATTCAAAGTAAACAAATAATTAGCACACATTTATAGTTTCAAGTATTCCAATCAAATACTGTTAATTTTCAATCAGATTTATTTGACCTATAGATTGGGCCCTAACAAGTATTACCACTCTGGTTCAGAATGGACCTGGGAATAATGGTAATGTCACGTGGTCTCCCACTGAGAGGAGAGAAGTAAGAAATTTCTCCTACCCTTCTGTGTTTGAATTAACAGGAATAAGGAATGTAGGTCAACTTCGGCTGGCCTGTTGAAGGAAGTAATGAATCGAGGTCAAGCTACCTGAACTCTGTAACCCCAAGTTGGTTGACAGAAGGGGATATACGGAGGTCAGTATAGTAGTCTGAAGGAATAGCATGACAGGGGGAGGTAGAAGAAGAAGGAGAAAGAGGCCGAATGATTGGCCAGAACCCTAAAAACAGAAGTAGCTTTTTTTGTCAGCGGAAATAGGAATGAAGAATTCAGTTTTTAGGACAGCAGTTGGCGTGACAAGATGTGTTGACACTGTCGCCAAAACTCCAGGTGAAGAAGCAAAATAGAGCTCTTGGACAGGTGATAGACGCCTTCAAGCCAAGTTCCATAGAATCCCGCTAGCTTGTTAAAGAAAATACTCTGTGAAGAAATCCGTCGAAAAAGCTAAGTACACTGTAAAACCGTTATCTCCCTCCACCCTTCTCAAGTATTGTCATTGTATGCTCTCTCTCTCTCGATTTAAAGAAAGAAGAAAGAAAAGAAAAAAGAAGAAAGACATTTGTATTTGGTATTGTCTGCTGGTAATATAGCCAGCACTTTAAATATCTGTCTGGTCCACATACATTAAAAACCTTGTTATATTTTAAATGTCCCCTCGTGTTGAAACTTATTCGCTGTGTTGTTTGCCTATCGAGTTGCCTTCTTTTTGTATGTTCCTTTTCAGCTTCATTCACCTCAATTTATTCTCGCTAAATGTCTTATTCGCCTTTTAAAAATATTACACGGGAAACTGGAATTGTCGACTACGATAAATATTAATATTATATCTAAACCTAGAGGCCCATATCTTCCATTATTCTTGGGGTAGGAAAATGAAATGGTCTGGTGGGTGTGTGTAACGTGAAATTTGGAAACCCCTTGCCAGCGGCAGTCAGTCTAGCCCCAAATTAACTCCCACATTATCTGCCAGTTCCCATGTGCCTGAAGAAGGAATCTTAACTGAAACTTATTTTGCGAGGGATCAAGTGCCAGACTGCCCCGTCTTGGGATAGATATTTAATGGCACCGTCACAGTAAGAAATGACACCACACTCCTACCCAAGATACCTCTTTTTTGGAGGAATCTTACCCTCTCTGCAGGGAATGCAGTTTGTATATTCTAAACCTCAGTTAACAGGGCAATCTCTTTGTCTTGGAAAAACCAGGCTCACTGTACCAATTGCTTTACCAAGTATGCTACAAGAGTAATAGTATCACAGAAGCTCAAATAACACCCAATTTTTTGGCACTGTTTCAGATTGTTTTTACACAGTAATAGTACAAGGTGTGTTAAAAAATATTGAGAGTGAAACTTTATCAAGATTGAAAAAAAATTAATGTTTTATTCTAAGTATTTCCCTTGGCAATTAAACACACTTATTCCTGTGAGTTTTCCATTGGTTTAAGCACCTATAAAACTCTTCTTTTGATAGTGTGAAGCTGGCTGCCATATTTCTTTTATTGTCCTCTACATCCTTGAATATTACCCTTGAGATGAATTTTTCTTTTTTAAATGTTTATACTTTTTATCTATTCTAATAAAAGTTCTTTTTAATTCTATACATGGTTTGTTGGTTTGGTTAACGACATATCAATACCTAATGGGTTATTCAATGCTAAAATTTGATTCATTTGTAAATGTTTGATTGTAAAACAATGATATTTTTAATGTTCCATTGCAATTTTTAAAAAATTGTCTTTAATTATTTGTTTGTACACAGTTATATGGCTTCAAGTAACTCAGAATAATCTGTGTAATATGACTAATCAATAATGGGAAAGATTCTTCACATTTATATAGAACTTTACATAGAATGGTTGAGACTGACAATTCTATAGGGGTATCCCTAATAAAGGTTGGATGGAATATATCTGAAACATTGTGAACAAAGAACAACATGAATAAGGAAAATAGTCCAAATGAATTTTTGTTTTTGTTTGAATGACCTTTCAATTAGTATGAAGAAAATAGTTGGTTTGGTTTCTTTGTTCACTGGCATATCAACATTCATGGGATATTGAATACCAAAGCCATTCTTGTAGAAGAACAGCAGTGAGACTAGTTAATCCATAGCTGGAGAGATAAAGGGGTTCATAACTTTCTGAAGGATTTTAGTCCAAAAGTGAACATAATGTGCTTAGTCTGAGACCACAAGTCCAATACATTAGCCATGGGGACTCCCGAATGAAAAAAAAGTCTATCTAATAAAAAATCAATTACAACACCATCTAAAAAAATCTTTGTCAACATAATCATCTCCTATATTAATCCAATTAATTTAGTGATGAATCCAACATTATACAGTAAGAATTTCAGATCAAAATTCAGCAAAAAACTAAGTGTTTTACTACAGAGTCATTTTGCCCCTACACTACAGGTGTGTATCTAATGAAATTAGTATATGCATTTGTTTATTTGGTTTGGTTTCTTGGATTAATGACATATCAACCTTTGTGGCTTATCTAATGCCAGTCATCCTTAGTGGTACTATTTAACCCATAACTGAGGGGATAAGGAGGTTCATGCTTTTCACAAAGGGTATTAGTCTGAAAGGGAATGTGATAGTATGTCTGGAGTTTTAACTTGTTTACCACGATGTCACAATCCAGTATGTTAGCCACTGTACCATGGGGACTCCCTCTGCATTTGTTTATATAAGGAAGCTTATAAGCTTCTTTTATGAAGGGTTTATACTGAGAACAAGAAAACTAAACAAAAGGTATTCAACACTTATAATAATTCTTTGAAATCCATACCTCATTTTCAGATTCTGCTTCTTCCTCTGATGATTCTGAACCCGATGTCAGCACAGAATTAGTGTTGCCAGTTTCCATACTTCCAGACCCACTGTCTGAAGGAAGACTCGATTGGCTGACCGAGCTCAAAGGTCGTGTGTGGGACAAGGAGGCATCATGATCGGCCTCATTTGCATCTAACATACTGCTGTCAATCCCATTAGCCCCAGTCATTTCAACATAAAGTCTTTGCACTGAGGACAACGATGAATTATCCCGGTAATTTCTATCGGGCAGAGGAGGGTTCTGTGAGTCTGTGGCTTCTTCAGCCTCTTCTTCTTTCGTATAATTTCGTGGTGGAAGAATAGGAGGTGGCGTAGGCTCTTTTGAATTCTCAGAAGCTGTTTGTGGTGAATCCACTGGAGTTGTAGAAGTAAAGAGTGTCCGTTCAATAATCTCGTGATAATCGTGATCGTTACTTACACCCGTAAAGCCATCTAAAGAGGATTTGTCATCACTATTATTTGACTGGGCAGGGTACCATCTTTTTGGTGGGGCAGGGACAATCAATTTTGATAAGGAATCTGATCGATCAGATAAAGGGCTTGAAGGAGGGCTTGATGATACAGAAAGCTTCTGAGATCTAGTGTCGCTTTCTATGTCATGACTTGAGGGTTCACGAAGGTCGGTAGCATCTGAGTGACTACGCCGTACCAATGACTTACGCTGAGGTTTAGGGGGGCACACTTTTCTTGTGTCTGTTTTCTGCTGTGGTAAAATTGGAGCACCAAGTTCATGTGCCTGCTGTGAAGATGTAAAATCGACATGAATAAACTGGATATCCGATGCAGTCAGCCTGCTTCTTGTTCGTTTAATTTCTTCGTGCTTTGGTCGAGGGGGTCTGACTGGGGCTTTCGTTGTGTCAAAGTTTTGATTTAAAATATCGGAAAAAATCCCACTTGGAGTTGCGGGTCGAGATTTTCGAGGTAAATGAATCGGGTCTCTGTCTAAATTTGATCTGATCTCAGACCTACTTCGTGTCCTAACTGTCGTCGTGGTTGTTGTCGTTGTAGTGATAGATCTTTCAGAAACGCATGACTGACTGCTGTCTATTGATGATGAACGAAGGTTGTAATCTCGTACTGGAATAGGGGGTCTCCGGGATGTGATTTCAGGGGAAGATGGGGTTTCTGTAGGGTTATTTAAATTATTATTGTTACTTTCATGCCATCCAGTAATGGATAGAACTGCATTCTCTAGACTCCGTAGACTTACACTGTCATGCTTGAAGTCCGACCAACAATCATCATCACCACTTGATAAATCATTGTTCACACAGTCAGAATCTGCATTGTTATTATTTGTATCTATAGAATTATTGGCTGGAACAAGAGGGGGAGACTTTGGAAGGGGTGGAGGGGGAGATTTTGGAATGGGTGGAGGGGGAGGAGGAGGAAGAGGCTTAGGAGATGGTTTTGGCTCACTGATGCTATCTGAAGAGTTTCGAACAGAGACACGGCGCTTAGGAACTGGTCTTTCTCTTGGTTTTGGTTTTGGTTTCAGAGGGGGGGGTGGCTGAAGGGGCCGACTATTGCTGACTAAGCTGCTTGGGCGATTTTTATCTGTGTCTGATTCGGTCCGATTTAATTGCTGGTCTATTACAGACTGCTCGATTAATCCAAGATTCTCATGGAGACTTGAATTATTCTTATTTTTCATATGCTTTTCAGAAATGAAGGTCGTAGCTGAATCAGCACCTGTTTTGGAGCCAACAAAGATCTTAGGGGGTAGGGCTGGTAAACTAGCACTAGGTTTGACAGGTTGTTTTGGCGCTGGTTTACAGGGAGAGGCTACGTCATCTTTTTTTTGACGAACTGAGTTTAGGATTTTTGTCTGGATATCGTTTTTTGTAAATGATGGTGTTTTGGAAGGACCCTGACTTGAATTCAAAGGTGTGGATTCAGAGCTTTTTGAAGAACTGGTGGAAGATTCTGATGAGGGTGATGGAGGCGGACAGTCTTTTGGTGGCAACCTTGGAGCTGGAGGTGGTGGTGGAGCTTTACCTTTGCCTGCAATTATAAAAAAATCTAGTCAAGAAAAATTATACATAATAATAGCCATTACCAAAATTTATAGTCACAGGGATGATAGGATTTGTGCTTTCCCAGAAAAAAGTAATTCAAACTTAAAGATTGAGTAAATGTATACATTTTTATTTTTAAAACATGGGTGGACTTTTCTTGAAATTATCAGATTATTATTCTCATGAAAAGATTTTCCAGGGGAGACATGTGAGAGAGAGAGAGAGAGAGAGAGATGGAAGAGAAAGTGAGAGAACAAAAGGAGGAAGAGAAAAAAGAGAAAAGAGAGAGACAAAAGAAAGGGAATAAGTGAGGGAGCAAAAAGAGACTAAATAAGGAAAGAAGAGAGTAAATGAGAGAGAGAGTGAGAGAAGAAAGAGGGGAGGGCGAGTGGAGAGAAGAAAAGAAAAAAGAAGAAAATGAATAGAAAATCATAAACAAAAGATTACTTTTATCATAGATAGATATTTTAAAAGGTATTTGAAGAAAGAAAAAAAAATACCTGTTGAATCAAGGCGAGTGAGAGATGATCTTTTCTGGTCCCCAACACTTTTCACAGAATTTACTGCGGGTTTTACAAGAGTAATGGGTGGTTTCTTTGGTAATGGGGGTCGAGGTTTGACAGGTAAAGGCGGTCGTGGCTTTGTGGGTACTGTGGGGCTTGACTTGTGTCTGTAAGGGCTTGGTCTGAAAAACAAAAATTAATTGATGATAAATAATTGTAAGAGAGAGAGAGAAAGAGAGAGAGAAAGAGAGCGAAACATGCTTCATGTGCCAATTGCTGTTCAAGGTGTTGAATTTTAGAGATAGTGATTTAATAAGAAAAGCAAAACATTCAAATAAATGTAGTTGGTTAGTGTTTTACAACTTATCAACCCTTGTGGGTTATTCAATGCAAAATCCTGTATATATAAAGTTAGTGACCAAAGTCAAGAGCGACCCAAAGGCTCCCTTTTCATTAGCTACGACACCAAGGTGTATGGGAGGGTACCACTCCTTTCCTTTGACTGCGCCAGCTTACTCTTGATTCGTACCTTATAATGCTGAGTATCAAGAAAGGAGGCATCAAGTACCATTTTTGAGTCTTTGGTATGACTCGACCTAGTATTGAATCCTAGTCTCCCTGGCCATTGGTGAACATTAGAGCTCATTTGTTTGCACACAGTTAAATGGTTTCAAGTATTCTTATTTGATACTAATAACTATCTAATATCAATCATTTGTTTGCACATAGTTAAATGCTTACAAGTATTGCGATCCAACAGTAATTTTATTTATTAAGTATTCCTATGCAATATGAATAATTTGCACACAAACCAGCTCATTGGTCTAGTGGTTAGAGTGTTTGCAAATGGTCTGGGAGACCTGAGTTCAATCCCAAGTCATGTCATACCAAAGACTCAAAAAATGGTACTTGATACCTCCTTGCTTAACACTCAGCGATATAAGGTACATATCAAGGGTAGTGGAGCAATCCAGGGAGTGGAGTAGCGCCCTCCCCTATACTTTGGTTTAGTAGCTATTGAAAAGGGACCCTTCTGGTCACTCTCAACTACGATCGCCAACTTTACTTACCTATATGGTTTCAAATAACTAATAATAATGATAATCTTTAGTAAATGATTGAACAGTTCTGTTTAACCCCCTAACAGGTACTACCAATCAGGGTCAGAGAGGACCTCGGAGTAATGGCAATGAAGAGATACATCGCATTTCCCAAAGCTCCAGGATTGAAGCCTCATCATTAGATCCAGTTTAGGGTCAATAACTAGGACAATAGTTCTATTTGACCCATAGATGGGAACCACCAAACAGTACTACCACTCCAGGTCAGTGTGTACCTGGGATGACAATGAAGAGGTATATCACATTCTCCAAAGTTCCAGGACTGGAGTCTAACCATTAGATGCAGTTTAGTGTCAAACCTAGGACTGATACATACAGGCCCATAAGGAGAGAAAGATTGAGAGGGGAGAGAGATGAAACAATGAATGGTTGGTTGGGCTTATATCATGTCAAATCTTGTTTGGTTATTTAATGATGAAATCAGACATTTTTTTGCAAGCAATTACATTGTTTAAGTAACTATTTTTAATACAAATAATTTATACACAATCATGAGTTTTAAAGTATTTCAAACAATTACATTGTTTCAAGCAAATGATAATATGTAAAAAAATCATATCTTCAAAGTATCTATTGTTAACATAAATAATTTATACACAAAATCAGTAGAGTGTTCGCCAATGGTCCAGGACCCAGGGGTTCAATCCCAGGTAGAGTCATACCAAAGACTCAAGTGTAAAAAAAAAAAAAAGAAAAGGTACTTGATGCCTCCTTGCTTAACACTCAGCATTATAAAGTATGGATCAAGGGTAAGTGGAGCAATCCAGGGAAAGGAGAAGAACCTTTCCCTACACCTCAGTGTAGCAGCTAGTGAAAAAAAGAGTCTTTGAGTTGGCCTCAACTACAGTCGGCCAACTTATGTGTGTGAGGTTCATTCAAAAAGTTCTAAGCTTTACTCAGAAAGATGAGCCAGAGATGAATATTTTTGTAATGGCAACACACTACCAATTCTTATAAAACTTGAAAAATGAATTCAAATTTCTACCTTAATTTCTGTGCAGGTGAGAGGTGTGCAACAAATCTAAAATTTGGATGAAATTTAGAACTTTTTGAATGACCCTCATGTTTGTGTGTGTGTGTATAAATATATATACACCCCAACTGCTCCAGACAAGCAGGATGTGACATAAGATCAATTTTTAAATGAATTTTTACAGGTTTGAATTCAGAGTTTTTCCTTCTTCTAGACAGATTGTAATACCGAGGATAAAGAACCCAGTCTGCCCCCACTATTTACTCATAGCTGGGAGAATAGTTGTATATATACCTTTCCCAAGAGTAATAGGGATGTGTGAAATGCAAACAGCCTTATACTATGAACACTTTATATATGTGTGTGTGTGTATGTATATATATATATATCACCATAACCCAGTAAAAAGAGCACATCATAATGAGATTTTTATTAGAGTAATACACTGTAAATGTTCCAATTTAGAGAATAAAGATTTTTTTAAGTCCAACTTGCAACTAAAAAAATAATTTGGTGGGATCTACATTCACACTAAATATCAATCATCGAAATTGTTAATATAATATAGTTTTTTTACTCTACTGGCATAATGATTAGAGAGTTCACCAATGGCCCAGGAGACTTGGGTTCAATCACAGGTAGAGTCATACCAAAGACTCAAAAAATGGTACTTGATGCCTCCTTGCTTAACACCCAGCATTATAAGGTACAGATCAAGGGTAAAGTGGGTCTATCCTGGGAAAGGAGTAGTGCCCTACCCTACACCTTGGTGTAGTAGCTATCGAAAAAGGAGCCTTCGGGTCACCAACTTTACTTACTCGTAGAATCATTAATTGACCTGTCGGTAGTAAGATAAAGATTTGTCGCAGTGCATTTAGGACTGTAGGTAGGAATACTGAAAGCATCCCATATGCAAAAAAGTTTATTAAACTATGTATTGGAGCACCGTCATCAGTCCTCCAATATATAGCAAAAAGTCAGTCAAGGTGACAGACAATGGGTGACTGAGATAGAACTAGAAAAATTAAATTCTATAGAATTTAATTTTTCTAGTTCTATCATATCTTTATTAAGACATTCTCTTAATAAATGGGAGGAAAACCAGAACAAATAATGAATTGCAAGTTTAAATTCACAAAAGAAAATGCATTTAAAAAATTCCATACGAATGACATTTTATAGTGTCCTAGCAGAAGAACCTGGCATTGCCCAGGGAAAAAAAAAGTACAAAGCATATTTTTCTAAACAAAAATACATTCTATTCTCTAACTATACAAATGAGTTCTAATTAATTTCCTTCGAAAAAGTTCCAGTCCCTCCACTCTGTTAGAGGGAGGGAAGATGCTCTTGCAGATAGTAATTTCATTTTATTTCTTTTTGGATGATTTAGATCTTTGTCATATAAGCTAAAATGTGTTGGGTATCTCTGGATGCAGGGAGGGTAGAACTCCACTGCTCCTCTCTCCATAGATACCTGTAAAATACTCAATGTCAAGGGAGTTCACATCAAGATTTGCTCATTAGCCAAGAAATCTGTAGGTAGAATGAGTTGTTTCAGAGTAACCTTTCTCCAAAAGTTCTAGATTGATCCACCCTCCACACAAAGGAGTCACACCTTTAGATGACAATTTCATTTGCTCTCTGGACAAATTAGACCTTATTAATTTTAAGCTAAAATGTTCCACCCCTCCTTTGGCATAATAGGAATATTTACTTTAAACCATATAATCATGAATAGATTATTAGCATTAGATAAGAATACTTGCAACAATACAATTGCATGCAAACAAATGATTATTGATAAATAAAAAAGTGCAATTTTTTTGTTTTTTTAGAAATTCAATGGAATATTGAAAATATACTTGCAATCATAATCAAACAAAGAAATGAATCAAATTTCAGCATTGAATAATCCATAGGGAGTTGATCTGTCATTAAATAAACTAAATCAAGCTATCACACCTGCAGAAAAGGCTGCCAGTCAGCAGGAGAGCTTGTAAGGCATATTAGAATACACAGCAACAGTTTCCCATAAAACTAAATATCTTGTGTGCCCAATTTATGCCAGAAACTTTAAAAGTTTTGCTGGCTTAAAAAGCCATATCCGTCATAGGGCTGTTGATTATTCTTTTATGAAATATCCTGCAATAGACAGACTCGAATCCGAGGTGGCAGCAATTATGTCATGATATATATAAGAGAGAGTGAGAAACAAGAAAAAGTACAAAGAGTGGGGGAAGAAAAAAAAAAGTAAGATATTATAAGCATCAAATGCTTACACTAATGAGTAAGGCTTGACCAAAAAAAGAAGGTATTTATAGCTTAATAATCTATTTAATAAATGAATGGCTGGACTATCATCTGGGTCACTTGAGAAATAGTAACTTGTCTATTTTCAAACTAACCACATGTACATAAATAACAATTAACATTTATACAAGAGGCAATGCATTAATCTTAGCTAATCAAACAATTCACCAGTGAAAGTATGCAGTAGATTTTTTTTTTTTTGGTACAAGACCAATGTTAAATAAATTCCTAAAGCAAATGTGAAACCTTATTTCCCAAACTTAAAATCTGAAGATGTAAAAAAATTATTAATTTTAACAAAACATATAATGTGAAACTTGAAATTTCTACAATTAGTAGTGTAATGGTTAGCAAGTTACACTAGCAAACTTTCATGAGTGAGTTTGATTCTCATTGGGTGCTCCATTCATACAGCCTTGTGCTACATCTAAGCAATATGCTTAGTAAATTACTACAATTAGAGGGGCTTGATACAGTTCAGGCATTTAACTAAGATGACCTGTTAATCCATTTAGTTATTGTTTGGTTTGGTGTCTTTGTTTAATGGCATATCAACCTTCTTAGGTTATTTAATGCCAAAGCCATCATTCTAGAACAGTAAGTTAAGTAAGTAAGTAAAGTTAGCAACTTTAGTTGAGGGTGATCCAAAGCTCCCTTTTCAATAGCTACTACACTGAGGTATAGAAGAGGGTGCTACTCCATTCCCTGGACTGCTCCACCTTACTCTTGATTCTTACCTTATAATGCTGAGTGTTAAGCAAAGCGGCATCAAGTATCATTTTTTGAGTTTTTGGCATGACTTGACCTGGGATTGAACACCGGTCTCCCAGACCATTGGCAAATACTCTCCCAAGGGTATTTGTCCAAAAATGAATGTAATAATGCGACTGAATTTCAAAATCATTTACTACAATCCCGCAGCCCAGTGCTTTAGCCATTACACCACAAGGACACTCCTTAGTTACTTTTGTAACCTAACAAAAAGTTACTGAATGAAAAATTATCAAAACGAAGGTTGGAAAAGGAACGGAAATCTTTATAACAAAATACAATACTCGCCAACAGCATAGAGTAGGTAACCCACTGTTAGTGGTGACTACTTAGTCAGCATATATTACCCCTCTCTCCTAACAATAGTGTCCAACATATTATGAGGAATGGGATATACCCATTAATGTTCATAGGTAGGGTATATAACAGTTATTATAACAGTGGTCCAAGGTGATATTGATGTTTTTATTTTGTAACACTGTAAGATCTTCTGTCCCTGGGTGCACATATTTAAGTGCAACAATTCATTGGTGTGCAAGTGTGAGCATATCTATATAAGTATGTAATTGTAACCCAGGGCAGTGGTGATTGTATTATCCTATTTACCAACCCCTCCGCTTGGACAGGATATGACACAAGGTCAATTTTTAAGTGGAGTTTAACAGGTTTGAATTCAGAGTTTTCCTTCTCCTAGACTAGTTGCCTCACCAAGGCTGAAGAACCCAGTCTGTCCTATGATTTACCCATACCTGGTATTAGTGCTATGTGAAATGCAATCAGTCTCGTTCAGGATTTGAACTCGTGTTGCCGTATCCATTTCCTACAACGATAACCATTACACCACGGGCACCTCAGATGCAGTTTAATGTCAGACAAATTGTAACCCAGGGCAGTGGTGATTGTATTATCAGGCCAGGCCAGGGATTCTTGCCCCACATACTATAGTTGGTCACAAGAAAAACCTAGTCAGCAGTTAGGAGCTCACTATAAGACAGAACAGGATAGAAAACAGACTAGGTCTTTGTCTGTCATCCATATCGTGATAGTGAGGGACCAGTACTTAAGTCAATATTTTAAAGTGTCATATGCACCATTCAACTAGGATAAACCAGAAGAGAAATTGTCATCAATAAAGACAGTCATATATATTCATTCTGGAATTCTTTTTTTGTGTGTGGGGAGCTGACTTGTAGCTTCTACTGTTTCAGCCAATAGAAATACTTTCAGAAACAAATAAAACCTGGGTGAGAGAGACTTTGACAAGCTGGTAAGACTGTGTAGGCCATGGACATTTAGAAATAAGTAAAAGATTCTAATTAGTATTTCAATTCATGGTAAGGAGTATTGGTTTTTTTTTTTAAACTTCAGTTTAGATAAGCTTATTTATTTAATTACTGATATGATCAGGGATGTAATATTATAAATAGATAGATAGATAGACAGACTGAGATAGATGAAGAGTCTGAGACAACTTTAACTGAGACTAGATAACCTGTATACTTATTGAGTCATCACTAACAACACTTCATGAAAATATTGATGCTTCTATTTATGAATGAGTGAAGGATTATAAATTAGCATTTCAGGAATTTGGAATGATTAAAATATATCCAGTGTCAATGCACAATCTACAAATTATCATTTAGTAGTATATTGGTTTGGTTGGTTGGTTGGGTTTTATGACATGTCAACCTTTATTGGGTTATTTAATACCACACAAATCTCTTTTGCAAGCAAATAAGAAATCATTTCTACATGGATAACCATGTAGAAATGCTTCAAGTAACTATCTTTAATGCATATAATTTGCACACAGTTATATGTTTTCAAACATTCCTATGCTTCAAGTACCTCTATATAATACTAATAATTTGATGGAATTATGTAGTTTTAAGAATTTTAATGCTTAATGGCATATCAACCTTTGTGGATTATTCAATGCCCAAACGATTATTGTAGAAGAACAGCAGTGGTATTATTTAACCCATAGCTGGGGCTATGAGGAAGTTCATACCTTTCCCCAAGGGAATTAATCTGAAAGTGAACGTTACATCACTGGAGTTTGAACTTTCTCACTTTGAAGCTGCAGTCCAGCACTTTAGCCATCATGCCATAGGGACTCCCCCCACCAATAATTTTAGTCTGCACTCATAAAATGAAGGAACCAAAACAGGAAACAATCTTGAATACTGCTTTTAAGTTTAGTATTTGAAGTTAATAATAATAATAATAATATATCATTTACTTATTACTACATGTTTAGTTTATTTGTTAAATGGCATATCAATTCCTTAGGGGTTACTAAATGTCAAAAACCTTCATTCATTCGTAAATGTTTGATAGTAGTTATAACTATATTTTCAATGTTCCATTGCATTTTTCCAAAATTACACTTCTATTATTACATAATTATATGGTTTCAAGCATTCCTATCTAACACCAATAATCTGAAATCAATTATATTGTTTTAAGTATTCTAATCTAATATCAATAATTCTATTTAATAATAATCATTTCCTTGCACAGTCACATTGTTTCATATATTTCTATCCAATACTAATAATTTTCAAAAAGATCTATTTGACTCATAGATGAGACTAACACAAATCAGAGTGAACCTGGGAGTCATAGCACTGGGGTACTCTACACTTTACAGATCTCCAGACTTTAATGTCATACCCAGGATACTTGTCCATACTTGAATTTGAGTATAGTACATCAGGTTACCAATTTGCATTTGAATGAAACCAAAAAGGGTTTGCAAAAAAATTAAGAATTCATAGAAAATAAAATAGATTCTTACAGGATCCATGAGTAAATTTTAACAGAGAAGCTTGATCAAAATTACTGTATATGACTGCATGGTTTACAAAAGGCATTTCATGGACTATTGCTCACTGCAACTTTTCCAAGCTCTATAGCTATCAATTCCAAACTCAGTAGAAAATCCTCTAGTTTGGTTTGGTTAGTTTGGCTGAGTTTTATGGCATATCAACCCTTATGGGTTATTTAATGCCAAATCCAGTTTATACATATATATTATACATATGATTCATAAACAAATAATTTGTAGGTAAAATTTTTAAACACGTCAAGAGCTCATTTGTTTATACAGTTAAATAGCTTCAGTCCCCAATGGTCCAGAAGACATGGGTTCAATCCCAGGTCATGTCATACCAAAGACTTCTAAAATGGTACTTGATACCTCCTTGCTTAACACTCAGTAATATAAGGTACGTATCAAGGGTAAAGTGGAGCAATCCAGGGAAAGGAGTAGCGCCTTCCCCTACACCTTGTAGGTGTGGTAGCTATTGAAAAGGGAGCCTTCTGGTTGCCCTCGACTATGGTCGCCAACTTTACTTTTTACTATTCTTATTTATTGCTGCACATAGTTGAATGGTTTCAAGTAGAGTAAATGATTGAATAGTTCTAATTGTACCACAGATGGCACTAACAGGTACTACTACTCCAAATCAAAGTGAATCTGGGAGTAATGGTTATAAAGGGATACTCCACAAAGCTTCAAGACTGGAACCTCACCATCAGAGAGTTTAGCATCATATCCAGGACAATCATTGAGATGCAGTCAGTGTATTCTATAGGCCTAATTGATTGGGTTAACCTTCTAGTTTTGATACCAGCAAATGAGATGCTTTGTGATATTGGCATAGATTTATTTTAAATAGTAAATGTGTATCTTATTTGCTCAGATATATGGCAGGTAAAATGTATTACAGAAGACATTTTGGTCTCAAAAAAATTGTTTATGCAAGATCAGATTCTTCATGAAATTCTAAAGGAGTTTAATTTAAATTCTTATTCTTTATTCTTCTACAAAGTTGGTTGGTTTTACAGCATGTAAATATTTGTTGGGTTATTTTATGCTAAAGTTGGTCTTTTTTTGCAAGCAATTAATTTATATGGTGACAGTTAATTAATGATAATAATCACTTGTAAACAATTATAAGTTCAAGAAATTATACTTGATACAAGTAATTTTCATAGAGTTTGATGGTTTCAAGTATTCCTATCTAATAGTAATAATTTTCAAACATGAAGTGAACTGACTGAGAAACTTAGATATAAGCAAGCTTGATCAAGATTGTTGATATTAAGCAATACATTAATATATAAAATTTTCATTTTGTGAATTTTATAAAACCACTGCAAAAACAACCGAGTTATTAAATAAAAAATCTTATTTGATTGATAGAAGAGTCTTCAAGAAATTCTAAAAATATTCTACTTTAAACCATAATTCTTTTTATGAAATGGGTTAGGTTTTTTAAAAAAATAAATGTTAATGAAAAAGTGTGTGTGTATTTTTTTTAAAAATCTAGTTCAAGGGTTTTTTCTAAGACACTTGGTAATATCTGAGGTTTATATCATGAAAAAAAAAAAAAAATGTTGGGGACAACAAGTATAGATGTAACAATCCTGAGATTTTTAAAAATTTAAATAGACAGTTTCCTACGGCTTTGTATTAAAGGAAAAAAAAAAAAGAAATAAAAATTCAAAAAGTGTCTTTACCTCAAGATCTTGCTTAAGTCTCAAAAACATGCTTATATTTGGTGACTGGTAGACTTAAACTAATGCTGAACTGCCCCCAGAGACAGAAAATAAGTCTTTAGGGTGAGGAAGACAAAAAATCCAAAAATAAGCTACAGGAGATTTCAAAGCAGAAAATTAGCTCTATATGCAAACATTAAATGGATTTAACAAGTTTTTCACACATACAGATTGTCTAGACTTTTACATACACTTTATACCCTATAAAAAGTCACACATCAAATACAGATGGAATATATATATACATATATAGTCCCCTTCCAGACATGAAAACATGCCGAGTAGACAGATGCTATTATAAGTTACTTTAGAATGAGCATGGCTACACTCAGATAATCATAAAACCTTATACAAGAGGGAGAAATATACTTACTATCATACTTAAGAATATACACACAACTTTATATTACTAACAGAACTTTGGAATATATATATATATAACACATAGATCTCTACTTTTTTATAATCATCTACAAATCATATAGAACCCCATAGATACACATTTCAATATACTTACATGCAAATATCTATGATATACGCACACACACTGATTATGTCTTTATATATATATATATATATATATATACAAACACACACACAGATTATATATATCCCCCCCTCACCCACATACACACATTTTCTCTCTTTCTCTGTATGTATGTGGACATATACATAAACACTGAATATAAATTTAAATGTCTGAGAAAAAAAGTGTTATATATATATATATATGAGAGAGCATGCTCATTGGTTAGAAAACTAAGACTGATGTTCCCCCACAGAATGAAAAACCCAACAGATGGTTATATTTGTGCCCTGTCAAACTACACAATCTAAATCTGCTGAAAGGCTGGGAGAACTTAAAATAAGATCCCTCCAGTAAAAGTTTTTAAAGAATATGGAGTAGGTGGTGACAATGGGGGCAGAGGCACTAATAAGAGTGAAGACTTGTAGAAATGAACAGGTTATAAAACCCCTCAAGACTAATGGGTCAGTGGTGGGTAATTCTGGTGGAAAATCCTACTGGCATTCCTTTCTTGGACTTAAGTATTCAAGGCTCCCTAAAAAAATCCTTACTAAAATGGAATGTCAAGCTTTGGAAGTTCCAGTTTAGTTAGGGGAGTGCAAAGAAATATTAAGGTCACAATTTTTTCTTTTATTTTTTAAAAATAAGACTAATGTTTTTTGTTTGCTTTTATGATGATTTTTTTTCTTTTAATATATTATATCATCTTTCACAATTTTAGTTGCTTTTAAAAATAAAACAAATAAAACATAAAATGAAAATAAAAGACAAAAAAGCAGTCAGGTTATCTTTCTTCAACTGCAAAGAACAGAGCAGACCCGGAATATGAAAAGTAAGTTCTTAGTAAGACTTGAAACTTGCATCCTTTTTGACAGAGGTTGGTTGGTTGGTTTTAAGGAATGTCACCCCTTGATGGGTTAATTAATGCTGGAAACAGTTTTTTGTAATCATTTTTATGGTTGATTGATTTCAATGGGATGTCAACTGGTCTAGGGTTATTTTATGCCTAAAGCTTAGGGAATCACATTTATCAAAAGTTCATATTTACATTTTTTGTGTGGTTATTTCTTAAGTTTTTTTTTTGCACACAGTTCTAATGAATATGAATCATTTTTAAACATTTGACCCAGAGATGGGACACTGACGAGTACTACTACTCCAGGTCAGAATGGACCTGGGAGTAATGGCAATCAAGATGTTCTCCAGATCTCCAAAACTGGAGTCTCACTACTAGATGCAGCATAGTGTCATGCTCAGGAACCCCCTTTTTAAGAGGGCAGTCTTACCCCTCTGCAGGTGATACAGTCAGCCAATTCTTAGCCTTCCCAACAAGGGCAAGCAATTATATTGTTTCAAGTAACTAATCCTTAGTAAACAATTCTAGCTTCAAGTAATTATTCTTAATACAAATAATTTGCACACAGTTATATGTAATCAAGTATTCCTATCTAATATTATAAATTTTCAAACAGACCTATTTGACTTATAGATAGAACCCTAACATTTTGGGTCAGTGTGGATTTGGGAGAAATAGCAAAAAAGTGACTCTACATTCTCCAGAACTGGAACATCACCATCAGATGCTATTTATACCCTTTTTTTAGGTGGTGGGTCTAACCCCTCAGCAAAAGATGTGATTATATTTCAAGTCTTACCAACAAAGCAATCTTTGTCTTTGATGGCCATGTTAAATGCACCAGCTGTTCTACAAACTGAGCTATAACAGTCCATATCAAATCCATAAACTCATCCCTTATTCTTTTTCTCAATTCCTCTCACCACCATATTTTCATCATTTTCAATTTTTTTTTTACTTTTATACTGGTAGTATTATAATACCTTTTATTTATTTTGTTTTGTTTTTTTTAGCATAAAGTATAGTCAACTATCATAAGTGATTTTGATCATTTTCTTTCATCTTTTAATTTTTAGTTTGGGAGACATTTTTCAATAGCAATAAAAATCGTGGGTTGGAAACAAGTATAGCTCTAGCTTTAAAACAGTCACCCTACTATTTATTTGAATTTATTTAATTCAACAGTCAAGTGTTTTGATTTTTATATTGAATTATTTTTAGATTTGTCAAATAATTTAATGATATAAAATACAAACTTAGGTTACATATATCCAACAGATTATGACTACAAAAAAGAAAAAAAAAGAAGAAAAGGAGCCATGCAGTTTTGATTATGCAGGATTTACCCCACACTTAAAAGAAGAATTCTATGAGTATGTATTTACCAATCCCTCCCCAATGAGCAGAATGTGACACAAGGTCAATTTTTTATGTAGAGTTAACAGGTTTGAATTCAGAGTTTTCTTCTAGACTGGTTGATATACCGAAGCTAAAGAGCCCAGTCTGCCCCATTATTTTACACATAGCTGGAGAGAAAATTGTTGGATTCATACCTTTCCCAAGGGTATTAGTGCTATGTGAAATGCAAACAGCCTGGTCCAGAATTTGAACTCAAGTCTCGGTTTCCATTTTCTATGATGATATCCATTACACTACATGTATTCTACGTTTTTTTCCAGAGCTTGTTGATCAGAAGTCACAAGGTACCTTTATCATCACACCCTTTACTAGATATAAAAACCTTCATGACAATATAAAGAATGATATATCAAACAAGAATTTAATTAATCATTGAAGATAAAGAAAAGTACTCCGTAAGTAGTATGTAATAGTTATCTCCCTTGATAGATTATAATCAATCACAGACCCTAAATTACTAAGTTGCAAACTGGACTGGAAATTAATCTATAAGTTTATGGAATTGAGATAATTATCACTTCAAGGCCTTTTGGCTCCCAGCTCTGACCAGGCCCTCCTTGTATGGATGAAGGATCAATGACAAGCACAGCACTAGACCTTTGGGTCTAGTGAAGCTATGACCAGCAAGATCACCTGGTATACAAGCCAAGAGACTTGGCAAAGGCTGGCATAGTGCACATTGCTCCTTGTGATCCTGTGACCAGCATAGTCCAGCAGTGCACGAGTCTCGGCTTGTCTGCAACCTCTCCAACCCCAACAATAAAATGACTATGTGTCAAGTCCTGCCTGGTTGGAGGCATAGAATAAACAAAAGAACTGGAGAAGGTATAGAACATCAATGAACAGCACTCACCTTCATAAGCCAAAAGTAACATGGCTGCCTCCTTGGAAAAGCTAGCCAGCTAAAGCTCACCTCTTTTACTGAAGAGTGCATGAGCAGCATGTAGATTGGCTCACTTTACAGGAATGGACCTATCCAACACATTTGCATGAGTGGGATCCATTAATCTACTTATACTCAACCAAATTACTCATTGGTAGTTTTTGGAAGCTCTACATGAGTCAACAAATATTCTACAGGAGGCAAGATAAATACCATTTCTTATGAGATGTCCATCTCTCCTGCAGATTTGTCCACATAATGTGACATTTGAACAATCTATTATGTGTTGCATTATGAAGCATGTTCTTTCATTTGTCAAATAAAACCACCAGATGACTTTTACACCTTGTAATATATTAAACAAGCATTCTTTCCATGTCCAGTGAGTAGGATTTATTATGCCGTTCCAAGGGCTGTGCATGTGATCAATAAAACCAGCCTTTGATAGGAACACATGATTGCAGATTTGACAGGTCAAAGTGTGAGAAAAGATATCTGTACAGAGGTGATAAAATGGAAATGATGGTATGCATTTGAGCTTCACATTGGCACCAATTATCACGAGCTTCAACTTCAAATCTTACTTTCTGATATGAAAAAATGAAAATAGATAGATTTAAAAAATTAAAACAAGATGAATAAATAATAAAATAAAATAGATAAATAAACAAAAATAAATAAGAATGAAATAATAATAACATCTACATATAGGAGGGTTATTCAGAAAGAAGTGTTGTAGCAACCCACTACCACTTATAAAAATAGAAAAGCTACCACTACCACTTATAAAAAGAGAAGAACTACCATTTCCCCTTAAAAAAAAAAAAAAAAAAAAAAAATAGAAAAACTACCACTATCACTTCTTATGAAAATAGAAAAACTGATACAGATTTATCATAATTTCTGTGCAGGTGAGGCCTATACAAAGGTAAGAAGTGTGTGGTAAATCTAAAATATTGGTGAGGCTTAAAACAACCTTCATAAAGCTGTTTATTATTTTTTTTCCTCTTAATGGTCCAGGTTTTATTTGGTTTCTTTGTTTAATGGCATATCAACCATTGTGTGTTATTCAATGCCAAAGCCATCCTTTTAGAAAAACAATAGTGGTACTATTTAATCCATAGCTGGGGGATAAGGAGGTTCATATTTTTTTTTTTGCCAAGGGAATTAGTCTGAATGTGAACATAACAGCATGAGTGGAATTTGAACTCGCTTACTTGAAGGTTGCAGTCCAGCATTTGAGCCATTATGCCACAAGGATTCCCCACTCTTAATAGTACTGTTATCTCCAGTAAACAGATAAATATAAAAGTAAATGGGAATATGTAAACGGTATTAGATACCAGCTAAAAAGGTAAATAAGGATAGGTAAGGGTTACAATAAGTAAAGTTGTCTCCCTTTAGTCGAGGGTGACCCGAAGGCACCTTTTTCGATAGCTACTACACCAAGGTGTAGGGGAGAACGCTACTCCTTTCCCAGGATTTCTCCACTTTACCCTTGATCCATACCTTATAATGCTGAGTGTTAAGCAAGGAGACATCAAGTACCATTTTTAAAGTCTTTGGTATGACTCGACCTGGGATTGAACCCAGGTCTCCCGGGCCATTGGAGAACACTCTAACCATTACACCAATGTCCGGTAGGGGTTACAATAGGTAATATATATAATGCAATATATGATGTGAATCTGAAATAATGTAATAGTTAATATTTATATAGCAGTTTTATGTTACTTTAAGTACATTTGGAGATAGTAGTCAAATTAAAGTCCTTAAAAGAAGCAAGATTGTATAAATATGTAAGCTATAAGGAATGTGCATAGTTAAACAAATCTTTTATATGGATTGAATATAGTAAAAAAAAAAAAAAAAAATAATTTTTTGTGGCTACAGTTAATAACAGACATACCTTTTAGCATTTTGTTAGGAAACAATGCCTGTGAGATTATATGACAATATTTCAAATACTATATAGTGTTGTTGTAAGTGTAGCAAGCTCTTTGCAAAGCTACATTCAAGAACATTCACTTGTGATGATGATGACAATGATAATAATACAAGAAAATAATAAATTAAATATAATATAGTAAATAAACAAATCACAAAATTAATATGGTCATGTAAATAACCACACAATATAAAACTAAAATGCTCTTCCAAGAATACCACACAAAATAGACCAACTTTCTCATCATGCCCCATTTGACAGTATATAAACAAATATCCACCATGTGAGTTCCACTTGGTCCAATGATCACATAGCCAGTCACCAAGAGCTGTTGACTGTGTCAATGATAGCTTAACATTTTTTAGCACTCTTTACTTATAAATAAACTAATATATCTCATCATGTTGTGCCGCTAGTATGGATATCCCTGACCCTCTCTCCCCACTTCTCCCTATCATTCATCGCCTCTGGCAGGTCTTCAGGGCTACATCCCATATCCTCACATAGCTGCTGTATATATGTTCAAGCTGGTTGTCCTGCTTTTGCTCAACCATATGTGGGGGTCCATAGGAGTACATCACTTATGAGCTCGTCCTTGCTTCTCCAGCAATGTCCTGCATGTCTGGTTCATCTAACTTGGATAGTTTTCATGATGGGAGGCAGGTGGCCGCATAGTTGGTGCCTTGTGGGGTGTTGTCGCCAGGACTTGTTCAATATTGCTCGCATCAGACCTGAACTATAAAATGAAATGCAGTTTCTTCCAGGCAGCAGTTGTGTCGATACTGCTGTATGGATGCACTACTTGGATGCTAACAAGTGTCTGCACAGTGCTGATAAATGCAAGTCTTAGTTGGTCAGCCAAAACTGGAGTGTCCATATGTAGAAATTCACAGTAGAATGGTGAGAGAGATTCAACGTAATCTACGCAATCGGCAAGACTTGTAGAAGATTACATATATGAATAGAGAGATGAAAAAAAAGAAAAAAATATCAAGGTTTTCAGTAGATGATTTTATTTGTAGAAATACTTGCCAATGTTAAATGTTTCAGTTTTTAAATTTTCATCAAAGTATGAAAGTTATTAAATGAAATGAAAAAGATAGATATCAAATTTCCCATCTTTTTCATTTCATATATTCCTACAAATAAAATCATCCGCTGAAGACCTAGTGTTTTTTTCATCTATGCACATTTTCATACTGATGTATCTATTTCCAGTTTTTCCCAGATTATATATATATATATATATATATATATATATATATATATATATATATATATGTGTGTGTGTGTGTAATTGGGCAGCAGTATTTCATTTAAACATGTTTGATTAGATAATAAAGACACATTTAGTCTATATAATTTTATTAAGATCCTTTCAAGTTTCCTGATAAGTGTCTTGGTTTCAAGTTGGAATCGGTGGATGAATTTACCAAAATTGTCTTGAGCACTTTCGGACCTTTCATTGACCATCATCATTGTTTGCATGTGTAAAGAGTGTTTTTTTCAAGAGTTTTTTTTTTATAACATTACAAAATTATGTAAACACAGAGTTGGATAAAACTGAGATGCTAATGACTTTGAACAAATTAAAAAAAAAAAAACAAAACAAAAAAAACAGAAAGCGATCAATGGAAATACAATATTATTAGCATCTGTACTGTTTCAGTGTGTAGCGTTTACTGTAATTTAAAAGTAAATGCTACACACTGCAACAGTTCAGACGCTCTTCTTACAAAGTAGTAATGTACATACAAAAGTTATATCACTTTTGTAATACATCCTCCCCTGATGACGGCCCAAAGTCGAGCAGAAAGTACTTGGGAAATAAATAATCATGGAAGATTTATCAACCAATTCCTGCCAAATATTATTAGATCAATACGGCAATACAAAAGGATCAACCAAAAAATATGTAGACAAAAAATGTCTATTATGTTCAATGAAATATATAAAGATGGTGAAAAGCGAAAAGACAAATAAAAATGTGTTACATTACTTGGAGGCTTGCTTAGTATAATGGTTACTACTATATGAAATGGAATTAGTGACCAAGTTCAAATCCTAGATGAGGCCATTTGTGTTTTACTTCAAGCTAATGGGAAAGATATGAATCCATTTGTTCCTCCTCACCCAGCTATAGGTAAATAGGAAGGCATTGTAGGTTCTTTAGTTTTGGTTAAACAACCAGTTTAAATGGAAAATTCTGAATTTAAGCCAGCTTTACTCCACAAGATTGACCTTGTATCATATCCTGCCCATGTTAGAGGAGTTGAGTAAATACATACACACAACATCCTCTAACATGATAAAAAATAACTCTTCAAAAAAAGAAAATACAAAATGAATTCAATGACTGTGGCAAACATGTCAACCCAAATAAACTTATTTTTGACTACACTCATGTCAAGACAGAAGGAATTATGGTTATGGCTGTAGAGTCACTGAAGTCAAGAGGGTTTGTCTGACTTCACTATAGAATTAGTTGACCTATATGCCACTAAAATTTGGTTTGTAAAATAGCTGTAGTAACAAAGTAATTCAATGGGAAAAAACACTATTGGGGGTTGGTTAGCTTTCAAGGAGAGAAGATCTTTAAAAAATATTAAACAGTTGTTGACTAAAATAACTTTGAAAGATGATCAGAATTCTTTGCCAATCTCCAGGAAGAGACACTTTCTTCTTCTGTAGGTTATTTGTGAAGAAGCAAAGTCAAGCTTTTATTACTAATGATTCCTTGTCCCTCAAATCTGTAGAAATGATATGATGCTAACAAAAGTTTTCTAATACTCACATGTACATAAAAAGAATAAAAGACAACTTAAGTATTTCATTTCAACCAAAATGAATACATTAAACAAAAAATAAGACAAAGAAATTGTTACTATCCGTAACACTACAGTCTTGTCTAGAACAATAACAGAATCGCTTGGAATCAAGAGTATACTACCAAGCTATGACTGAAATCCTCCTTACTCAAACAGCACAGTACCTCTATTTACATTATCTGGAAATTTGCCATTTTCATTTACTGGTGAGCGGTGTTCAAACACTAGTATCAGATTTCATTCATATACAACACAAAATCATTTCATTACAACTGCAGTTTAATTACTCTCCAACCTCACATTGGCACAAACTATCACAAGCTGGCTTCAACTTCAAATCTTACTTTCTGAGCATCTCTTTCCAACGGATCATGTGTATTTAGGGTGCATCTTGTATCTGTACACAGGTGATGTAAGTTTTTCCTGGTTGGCCAACATTGGCACGTCCATACACAAGAGTCCATAAATGAATGTCCCTCATGGATTCATCCTTGCTTTTTAAGTAGTGTCCTAAATGTTTTGGTCTTAGTGGAATGGTTTGAGGGGGGGGGCAAGTGGCCGTATAGCTCTTGTTTTGTAGGTTGTTGCTTCTAGGATTTGTCAAAGACAGCTCACCACATTCTTGTGTATTTCCTATCTAACTTTCTGAAGAAGGAGTATTTTGTGAGCCAAATAAGCATATAACAATGGAAACCATGGGATACTACATGATAGATGTGAAGCAAAGCAGATGAATCTAAAGTTGGGTCAACAGTAAGCTTCATCAGATGCTGAGTGAAAGAATTGTTGAGTACCAATGGAGGAATGAAGCACCATAACACTTGTTCATAAAAATATACCTCTTTCCTCTTTATGAGTCAAAAGGGCCAAAATTAACTGCAAGTATGAGACAGAGACAATGGAGGATACTTTTCTTGAACATATATTGTGATTCTATATTCAGGGCCTTACATGTTCGCTTCTTAGATGGGAGGTTCTCAGCTGGGGCCTGCTGGGGGTCCACCTGCTCACCTCTTCTGGGCACTTGCTAACTGCTCATTTCTCCTGACTGACTTCTTGACTGCTCTTCTGACTGACCGTTCTGTCTGTGGGTATCTATGTATATATAATTTCATAAAACCAATGCATTCCTTCCGATTTTCCTTCTGGCTGTCAACCCACATGACCTGCTTCCACTGTTCTCTTGTTTAGAAATTCCTAATTGACAGGTATGTCAACATGCAACAGAACCCCTACAGGTTAATGGATAGGATCAAATAGTTTAGTAAGGAAACTACTGATACTCATCTTTAATAGTGGCATCTATTAATGAGAAAATAAAAGCTGGAGATATTTTATCCATTCATCTTTGTGTGTTCTATTATAATCATGATATTGTCCAATTTTTTCAATTCTTTCTATGATGGTGAATTTTATTTCACTGTTAAAGTTGTGGTCACTTGAGCAAAAATGTTGTTCTATAAATAGCAGTGCATTATAATCCATAAATTTGATTCCACATCTGTATGTTACAGAGAGTATATATATATATATATATATATATATATATACACACACACAGATATATACAGAAAGTCATCACACACACATTTGTGAAGAGATACACTTAGATAGAGACAGTCAGAGAAAGGGAGAGAAAATAAGCAGTAGGTTAGTAGGACACATTTGGTTTAATTTGTTTATTCGATGACATATCAACTCCTTATGGGTTATTTAAAGCTGAAATTTGATTAATTTGTAAATGTTTGATCGTAATTATAACTATATTTTTTAATACTTCATTGCACATTTTTTTTTATCAATAATCATTTGTTTACACACAGTTCTATGATATCAAGTATTCTTATCTAATACAAATAATTTATACATAATTATATAGCTTAAAGTAACTCTTCCTATTTAATAATAATCCATTGTTTATGCATAGTTAAGTGGTTTCAAGTGTTCCTAACACCAATAAGCAACTACATGGTTTCAAGTAATTGATAATCTTTTTATTTAAAGCTTTAAGTAATTAATTGTAATACAAATTATTTGCACTAAGTTATATGGTATCAAGTATTCCTACCTAATACAAATAATTTTCAAATAGATCGATAACATCTATACATAGGATCTTAATAGCTACTACCACTCCAGGTAAAGTGAACTTGAAAGTAATAGCAATGAAGGGGTACTCCACACTTCCCAGATCTCTGAAATTGGAGTCTCACCACCAGATACAAATCAGTGTCATACTAAGGCACCCCTGCAGAGGATGCAATCAACATATTCTAAGCCCTTCCAACAGAACTGTTAATAACTTAATCCAAATCTAATTAATGTAGACTACTTAAACGAAAAAACATTACAAACCTTTTAAGGGCTTTTTGGAATTTATTATTATTATTATTATTATTGAGAAAGTATTAGGACAATAGATTATAAAGTACAGATGAGAAATTTTAATTGGTCATTCAAAAGCTAAAGGTTCCTCACCACTGTTCTATAGCAAGACTGATAAATTTACAACAGATTGTTATACTTTTGTTTTCTTTTTTTATATAGTTTTCCCCCTATTTTGAACAGAATTATATTAATAGGAATTAGAATCAATGTTTTTTATCAAATAGTCCATAACAGCTGTTTCCTGTTCTATACAATTATCCAAATAGAAATTTCATGTTCAAAACAAATATTTGAAATATCCATTTGAATAAATGGATTGAACAAGAAGCAGGTGTAGACTATAAAATAAAAAACAAAAAGTACTGATATAATCTTAGTGCGTTAATATATAAATAACTTACAGTCTTGATATATAGGATATCTCACTGCATATTAATACATATTACATTCATGCAATAAAATATATATATATGTGTGTGTGTGTGTGTAGTTGGGCAGCAGTCTTTCATTTAAGCATGTTCGATTAAATGATAAAGACACATTTTGTCTATATAATTTTATCAAGATCCTTTCAAGTTTCCTGATAAGTGTCTTGGTTTCAGGTGGAATTGGTAGATGAATTTACCAAAATTGTCCCAAGTCCTTTCAGACCTTTCATAGGCCATTATCAGGTTTTTTTTTGCGTGTAAGAGTGTGTATATCTTATTGTATGTTTGTATATCAGTGTATCTATATAAATACAATATATCTTCTTGAGTGCTAATATAAAAACTTTTTTTTTTAAACAAATGGTGGAGAGTGCAGGAAAGAGGAGTCAGCATTTTTTTTGTAAAAAAACAACCCCCCCCCGAAAAAAACAAAAACAAAAAAAACCTAACTTAAACAGGTTTCCAAACCATCAGCTATAAAGAAATGATATCTCTTGCAATCATCTTGCTTGTGCCAACCCTTTCTTAAGAAACAGCTACTCTTGAAGAGAAATTCCTTATCAACTGTTGTGTGACTAATCTAAACCATCCCTTTTGGGTCAAGCAAGTATCAGAGAGTTGAATCCAACATTTACAGTAGTGTCCAATTCACCTAGAAGAAAAGTTGGCAACCTTAGTTAAAGGTGGCCCAAAGGCTCTCTGAAGTAAAGTTGGTGACCTTATTTACTACACCGAGGTGTAGGGGAGGGTGCTACTCCATTCCCTGAATTGCTCCACTTTACCCTTGATCCTTACCTAAAAGGTGCTGAGTACTAAGCAAGGGGGCATCAAGTACCATTTTTTGAGTCTTTGGTATGACTTGACCTGGGATTGAACCCCAGTTTCCCCGGACCGTTGACAAACATTCTATTCATTAGGCCAGATATCAGATATCAGCCACAATGCTAAAAACTCAATGACAAGGGATGTTCCAAAAGTTATGCCTCCTATTTATTTATTTATTTACACAGAAATAAGGAGAATAAGAAAATGTTTCAAATGTCTATAACCTTAGTCACTCTGATTAAAAAAATTTCCCCAGGAACCTTGTTACTCATATTCCTCCTATTAGATCATTTGGACCTTGCAGACTTGTCTTGGCATGATATACAATTTCTGGTCAGAGAGGGGATAAAGAACTATTTTTTTTTTTAAATCATAACCCTTTGTTGATGAGTGACCAATTTGGCTTTACTTAAAAAATGAAATATACAGGAAGCAAAATAACAGTCCTGGATCCAGCAAGTTTTCAACTTTTAATATTTTTGCCACAGAATTATCACCACCATTAGCCATTCAATTTTGACAGCAATGAACCAGAACCTGCATATTGTACTTATACAACATCATTAACAAGCTAGGCTAGCAGAACATCATCAGTGAAGTTGATTCTTATACTTCTGGCCTTGTGCTAAATGAGTACTGTTTTCCAAAAGTAATGCCTTCTATTATGTTGTTGGTATGGCAGTAGATGTTAGACCTTTCGTTAAATGACCCACATTTTGGAAAGGGAAGATGAACACCACAGACAACATTTTCTTGACAATGATGCAGTTGCTACAGCTGTGAAAATACAAGTTACCACAGCTGATGCAGATTTTGGCATATTGAATGGTTTAGTTTGGTTTTATAACATATCAACTATTGTAGATTATTTAATGTTAAATCCATTTTTAAACATATAAACAGATCTATTTCAAACAATTCAGTTTAGCTATCTAAAAATTTTTTATTTCAAACAATTCAGTCCAGCAAAAGTATGCAGTCCACATGTCAAAACAGTTCTATTTCAAGCAATTCAGTTTAGCATAAGTACGCAGTTTAGTTCTATTTGACCCATAGTTAGGATCCAATCAGATATTACCACTTTGGGCTAGAGTGAACCTGGGAGCAATGAAGGGTTACTCCATATTTCCCAAAGTTCCAGAATTACTAGAACCTCATCAGATGGTTTAGTGTCATTACTCATATTTACCAACCCCTCCGCTCGGGCAGGATATGATACAAAGTCAATTTTTAAGCAGAGTTTAACAGGTTTGAATTCAGAGTTTTCCTTCTCCTAGACTAGTTGCCTCACCCAGTCTGTCCTACTATTTACCCATAGCTGGAGGGAGAATAATTGGATTCATACCTTTCCCAAGGGTATTAGTGCTATGTGAAATGCAATCAGTCTCGTCCAGGATTTGAACTCGTGTCGCCGTGTCCATTTCCTACGACGATAACCATTACACCACGGCCACCTCCTTTTGTTGTTTAGTGTCATTATCAGGACATTCGTTGGTAGGGTCTTATCCCTGTGCAGAGAAGCAATCGGTGTATTCTACAGCCTGTTCATCCCTGATAAATGCACAGTCAATGGTGGCAGGTATGTAGAAAAAAAATAAAAAAGGGATTCTTTAGCTGAAAAGTTTCCTTATCTAAGTGTGTCATTGTATTCCCTATATCCATCACCTTATTCTTGCAGCCCTGTGCAAAATCTAAACTCTCTGATTTTTGCATGACACAATTGCACACTGAGCTAAATTGACTATATTAATATTTACCCAACCCCTCCGCTCAGGCAGGATATGACACAAGGTCAATTTTTAAGCGGAGTTTAACAGGTTTGAATTCAGAGTTTTCCTTCTCCTAGACTAGTTGCCTCACCAAGGCTGAAGAACCTAACCTGTCCTACTATTTACCCATAGCTGGAGGGAGAATAATTGGATTCATACCTTTCCCAAGGGTATTAGTGCTATGTGAAATGCAAGCAGTCTCGTCCAGGATTTGAACTCGTATCGTGTCCAATTCCTACGACGATAACCATTACACCACGGGCACCTCCACCGCTAAATTGACTATATAGTGGACATTTGGATTGAACATTGCAAATTCGTTAAATAATATAAATGGATACATGTTTATATAATCCTTTATGACCTCAAAATAGCCCTACGTTCGAAAGAATTTAATATTAGGTTTTTGAAACATAAATAAAAGCACAAAAAATATCAAAAAATTACAGCACAATGTCATTTGGCAATATACACCACAAATCCCAAACTTTTAGCATGCAACATGTAATAATAAACCAAAATCCAGAGCCAGGGGGCTCTTTCATCCTATTTAACAATTATTTTTGATAATTAGTCATGAGTAGAGTGTTTGCCAATGATCCAGGAGACCAGGGTTCAATCCCAGGTCGAGTCATACCAAAGACTCAAAAAATGGCACTTGATGCTGCCTTGCTTAACACTCAGCATTATAAGGTATAGATTAAGAGTAAAGTGGAGCAATCAAGGGAATGGAGTAGCACCCTCCCCTACACCACGGTGTAGTGGCTATTGAAAAGGAAACCTTCAGGTCGTCCTCGAATACGGTCGCCAACTTTATTTTTAAAGTTATGATTGTTTTCATAAATACTTTTAAATAGCATAGATTTTATCCAAAAAATTTCCAGGAAATTTCAATCATGGATGTTTTTCAAATAGCCGAGGCAAAGATAAATAAAATCACTTTAAAGAGATGGCATGTAGGATATTGTATAAAAATATAAGTAGTATTTTCTACTCAGCGTTTTCATATTTCCAGATTTAAAGAAAATGTTTTTTTTAACCCCAAAATGGGCATTTTGGTGGATGTAACCTTAAAATTTGGTCATGAAAGGTAAAATTTTACTGAAATAGTCATAAAAAGATGTATTACTAAACCTTCTAGTTAAAAAAAAGAAAAAATGGAATAACATTTCTGAAAACCATAGGGATATTTTGTCTTCGATTAGCTTATACCCGAGCTAGAAAGCTGTTTTAAAGATTACACAAAAAATTCTGATGATAAATTTGCATACACAAATTTTACCAGCAATTATTCGATTAGATGGTCAACTTCAAAACACTAACTTTTCAACAGAAAGGACGAGGGAAACAAAATTAAAAACAAAAGCCAAAAAAAAAAAAAAAAAAAAAAAAAAAAAAGATTAAGAATATGTACATGTAGTGTTACACAATAATCTTAAAAAATAGTCAATGTCTGGCATTGTGAATCTGTTGGCTCGCAAGCCATTTACCAGTGAGTTCAATTCTTATTCTAACATTGTGCTACAAGACCGGGGTTCAATCCCAGGTCGAGTCATACCAAAGATTAAAAAATTGGTACTTGATGCCGCTTTGCTTAATATTCAGCATTATAAGATAAGGATCAAGAGTAAAGTGGAGCAATCCAGGGAATGGAGTAGCACCCCTCCCTCTACACCTCGGTGTAGTAGCTACTGAAAAGGGAGCCTTCGGGTCACCCACGACTAAGGTCGCTAATTTTACTTTACTAGTAAAAGATTAACGGTACTTACCTATCTGGTGGTTTTTTCTCATAGTCATCGTTTTCAGTGTCAGGAACAACAGGATCAGTAGGAGCTGGAAAAACAAAATATTCAGAAAATTAGGTTTCTTAACGGATTAGATTAAAATATTCAAAAATTATTACCCAACATGTCTGTGTGTCGAACAAAATCAGTTGAACCCCAATTGATCCATTTGAAAAGATCACGTTTTTCCAATACACCATCTGACATCAAGTGATTTATTTATTTGCTTTTACAATTCTTTTTAAATACACATTTTTTAAAAACAAATAATAAACGTTAAGAATAAAGACGAAACAATTTAATGGAAAACAATTTTTTTCTAATATTTACTTGCGTTTATAGGTATGTAATCTAATCAAATTTTACTTATTTCAAATATACATAAAATAATTTGGACAATGAAAAGTTGTGTTTATATATAGTATTATTCAGTCCAGTTAAACCAGAGTTGGAAGTAATTCTTCAGGACAAGAAAATCATTCAAAAGCTGAACATTTAAATTTTCCTGGTAGAGATAACCGGTCTTTGTTTTTTTCTTTAAAGAAATAATATATATATATATATATATATATATATATGTGTGTGTGTGTGTGTAATTGTGATTAATTGACTTTAATAGTATATTATCCCCTCTAAAGTTATTTTATGCCTCGAGGTTAGGGAATCAACTTTTTGTGTAGTTGTTACTTAAGAGTCCCCCCCCAATAGGAATAATTTTTACGACAGATCTATTTGACCCAGAGATGGGATTCTAATACCACACTCTCTAAAAATGGTGCCTGGACATCAGATGTAGTTTAGTGTCACACCTAGGACAACCCTTGAGGAGTGTCTAACCTCTCTGAAAGGGATACAGTCAACTTATTCTAAGCCCTGTCGAAAGGACTATTGCACAGTCGAGTGTTTTGCCCAAAAAAATTCCATTCAAAAAGTATGGAGACTGACTCAGCATTGTTTTAAATTGGCACCGACTCATCAAGACATCGTTACTTTATTATATAAGCTGTTCAGTTGTGTACTGGTTTTCATCTAAAATTTAAAAAAATTTTTCTCGATACTTTTTGATCACAGCTCATAAAATGATAAACAATAATTATGATTTAAACGTGACTCATCTGGTAGGCAACACTAACTGATGGATTTATCAAGTTGAAGACTTAATTGAGGGTTATGTTGTCAGGTGAGTGATAAGGTGTCTGATGATGCTAATAATTAAGAAAATAATTAAGAGAAAGAGAACGGAAGCCATAATCAATAAGTGGATTAGAGCAATTCAAACTAAGGAAGAGTTTCAATATGCTCATATCTTTTTAAGACTAAAACAAAAAGAAAAATCAAAAAGAAAAGAGGGTGTCCTCGTGGTGTAATGGTTAAAGCGATGGACTGCAGAATCGTAGTACGCAAGTTCGTACTCCAGTCGCGCTATTACGTTCACTTTCGGGCAAATACCCTTGGGAAAGGTATGAACCCCCTTATCCTCCCAGCTATGGGTTAAATAGTACCACTACTGTTCTTCAAGGAGAATGGCTTTGGCATTAAATAACCTAAAAAGAGTTGATATGCCATTAAACAAAGAAACCGAAACCAATCAAAAAGAAAAGAAAACGTAAAGTAAAAAAAAAAGAAAAAGAAAAAAGAGTGAAGACAAGATGTGATCAAGATGTACCAGTACTGGGACTTTCCTTCCTTTTTTTTAATTATTTTAAAATTTAAATAAAGACCTGTGTATAGCTGAAGAATTTATAAAGTGATTTCAAGAAAAGTCAGTGCCAATTTAAATTTGGCAAAACAAGCTTATGCAAGTGTAGCATTCACCAGACTTAGTGCGACTTACTGCTTCCAAACTAAAAATTTATCTCGAGATTTGGAGATATTTAAAGAAATACCATTCCATATCAAAAGAAGTGTTTCAGGCGCTTCAACCAATGGAAAACTTGCTGGAATGTGTGTGGAGAATGCCAAGGGAAATACTTTGATGAAAATGAATGTTTTCGGCCCATTGGAATAATGGTTAGAGTGTTCACCAATGATCCAGGAGACCAGGGTTCAATTCTAGATTGAGTCATACCAAAGACTCAAAAAAAAAAAAAAAAAAAAAAAAAAAAAAAAAAAAAAAAAAGGCCAACTTACAATGTCTTGATAAATATAGCTTCAGTCTCGATACTTTTTGAACATTCCTAAAGTATCAGAGAAGTCATTAATATTAAACTATATTTTCTTTTGCTATAGATAATGAATGTTACTGACCTAATTATTTCTGCTTCTATCTATATTTTGCTTTGCTTTGCTTTTATGGCATATCAACCATTGTTGGTTATTTAATGCCAAGCATATATATTAAATATGATTTTTAAACACATTTTGCAGATACACACAGTTAAATGATCAAACAGTTCTATTTCTAACAATTCAATATAGCATAGGTCATTTGTTTGCACTTAAAATGTCAAACAGTTCTATTTGACCCATAGACAGAACCCTATCAGGTGCTACCACTCCGGGCCAGAGTGGATCTGCGAGCAATGGCAATGAAGGGGTGGAGTACCCCTTCATTGACATTGCTCGCATTCCCTAAAGCTTCAGCATTACTGGAGCCTTACCATCATATTTTTTAGGGTCATATGCAGGACACTCGTAAGAGTGGGGGGGGGGTCTTATCCTTCTGCAGAGATGTAGTCGATCTATTTTACAGCCCCGGTCGACAGGGCTTTATCTGTATTTTGGTGAAGAGGCTAAAATGCCAATAGAATTTAATCTTTGTTGAGTGATTGGCTCAATAGGATATCAAACATTGTTGGTTTATTTCATATTAAAGTCTGCTCTTTTTCTTTTCACAAAAAATTATATGGTTTCAAATAACTATCTTTTGATAATGATTAGCAAACAATTCTATCAATCTTTTAAGAACCAATAAATATATTTCAAAATCTTTTTAAACAGTATTTCAAACAGATCCGTTTGACTCATAAATTGGACCCTAACAGGTACTACCACTCCAGGTCAGAGGGAATCAGTAGTAATGAAGGAGTGACTCCACCCTCCCAAAAGCTTCAGAATTTGGAAAAATTAACAGCACTAAATGGAGGGAGATGAGAGTACAAGCTACAATGGGGGTGGGGTGGAAAATAGGATGACATATGAACAAAGAGGGCTGCGGTGAGGAAGAAAAGACATGATCAAAATGAAGAGATTAGACCAGAAGGTGGAGAGGATAGAGGAATCCAAGGAGGGGGGAAAAAAGAGAAGGAAAAAAGTCGAATAATTTTGTTGACCAAGTGAAAATACCAATATGAGAAAGAGAGAGAGAGATTAGTTAAAAATTAATAAATAGAAAATAAATTTTAAAAAATTTCAAACAGAATAAATATATTAAAAAAAATAAAAATAAATTCAATATTTTTAAATATTGATAAACTAACTGATAATATTTTTTTGTTTACAAAAATCTCAAACGTAATTCATCGCTTAGTTGGTTATTGTTTACAACTTTTAGATGAAATAAAAAGATTTTTAAAATCTCTCAAAATAAACGCAAAAAACTTAGAAAAATATCCCTTTGGAACTTTAAAACAAGGAATAGTAAACATAAGAAACAAAATAGAAAAAAAAAAATTTTTAAATAGCAATGACTAAACTGTGGTGATTACAATTTTTTTAAAAAACTTGTTTTTTTCTTTTTTATGATTCATACTAGAACACTCGTCAAAAAATTGACACTTAAAATAAAGCGTTTAATGAATTTTGATTAAAATATATCAAAAAAAAAAAAAAAAAAAAAAAAAAAAGAATTGAAGAAAACAAAACACTTAAATTTTATCAAATTTTATAAATTAGTTGATTTTTTTTAAATAGATTTTTAAAATGTAGGTATTTGACACTGAATTCCCACCCCCTAAAAAAAAACGTAAACAGTAAATACAAATTTCAAAATCCAATAAATTTGCGTAAACTTTTCCATGAGATTTTTCATCAATTCTGCTTCTTAATTAGATAATTATTTTAAAAAGTCTCATATTTGATTGAATCATTTTTTTCTTGTCAATAAACGAGCATAGTTTTTTCAACAAATGCGTGGTCATAAAAAGAGGGAAAAATGAATGAAAAGATCAATTTCAGTAAAGAAATGTCAATATCACTAAAAACAAACCCTCAACCACGTACCTTTTAAAATTAACAATTTCGTAAGAAGGCGAAAGGAGAATATATTTTAGTGATTAATTACATTTCACATGTGACATTCGCTTAAACTCCGAAAAGCACAAAGTTGACTTGTGTTTTTTTGTTTCAACTTAAATCCAGAACATTATAGAAATATGCATAGAAAAACGTTAGCAAATAAATAAACTAAAATCAAAACAGTAACAAACAAAAAGGAAATGATGAAAACAAAAAAAACAAACAACAAAAACAGATGAGACTAATAAACAAATCGATTTTAAAATAAAACAAAATAACCCACCGCTTTAGTTGTAGGGTCCCTTAAAAAGACAAATGTGAGAAGCAGGTCACGTTATACGTAATTCAAAAAAGAAACAACGTAGTCAGTGAGAAAAAAAAACAAAAAAAACGAAAAATCTAGACAATTTCTCGTGTGTGTGGGTATATATTCTTCTATTGAAATGACTGAAAAGGATATTACATATTTACTATTGAGTTTTGTTTTGTTGTAGCTTTTTTTCAAGGAGCGTTCCAAGAATGGCTTAAAAATTAAAGAAATATGTATAAACACAGATGCACACAAGCATAAAAAATACTACACATGCATGCATAAGCACATGATTATATATATATATATATATATATATATATATATATATATATATACAAACGTATTCACAATATACTCTACAAATAAACAATAAGAATTTTTTAAAAAGCCATAATGTATTTGTGTTAGTGATTGTAGTTTTTGAAATTTTCATTTAAACAATTTAGAAGATGCTAATACATAAAACGAAAATAACGAGAGGGAAAGATTTAAATTATCATTGATGATGATGATAACGAGAGGAGTCAGTGAAACGTAAATAAATACCTTAAATAAGTTAATTTCACATCCTGGTTTGCATTCAAAAGCGGAAGATTTCAATTTATTTATTTGATAAATAAATAAATAAATAGATAGATAAAAAGGCCAGGTTTCTTGGGCACCTTATCAAAATATGACTGTGTGCCTATTATTCAATTATTTTATCGGAAAAGATGACTAAACAGGTGTGTTAAACGTCACTCACTTTGGTTAGTAGAACTAACAGTAACACTATGGCTGATACAGTCAGTTGTCGTTCACGTGAAACATTCTTTCAAACGTTTGAATTCTATCAATGACAAAATAACTTATTCACGCATTTAACACTAAAATTCACGTAATGTTTGTATGCAACCGTAACACTGAGAAAAAAAAAAAGAAACAAACAAACAAAAAAACAAAAAAAAAAGCAAACAAAAAAACCGCCCATGATAGAGCGAGATTTTTACCAGATCAATACATTGAAATTGCTCTTCGAGAATAAAGGAATTTCCAGTCTAATTTGCAACTGAATGATAATTTTGTGGGGTTTTTCAATTCATCTAAACGAAGATAACTATGAAAGTCTAATTGTACACTTCTTCCTAGATAGAAGTATCAATATCATCATGGCTCGTCGTTACAGTACGATCCCTACGGATTTATGGATAGTCTAGTTCGTCCTATAAGCCCCTACCGTAAATCATGATTAGTCTTTTTGTAGCGCTTTTAATGCTTAACTGGAAGCCTCACAACTAAAACCCTGCACCAGATATAGCTAAGCTTAGTAGTAAGAAAATGGGGCTTCCTTGGTGGCTTTGGTATTTGGGTTCTTCTTAACTCAATAGGCCCGAATAGGAACGTAGCTGACGTTACATTTTTCAAATAGAGTAAATCATGGATTCAAAAAATACATTTCAGACGAAATTACAGTAGTTTACTTAAACGAATCTTAAAGCCTATTTTTATTTATTTTTTTTTTTTCTGAAATTGAATTTTAAAAAGTCCATAAAAATAATCAAGCAAGTGAAATACGAAAACAAAGAAACTGCTGACTTTGTCCGAAAAGAGGACCTTATAGAACATATTTAGATGTGACGTCAGCTGCATTATTCTGCGGACCTACAAAGCTAACAAGTACCAAGAACTTGTATACTTCCTGCCGGTGTCAATGGTTAGATGAGTTCTTTTTATTTGGTGCAAACTTTTTGTACTTCCGTGCTCATAAAATCCAGAGCCGAGAATAATTATCTGGCTCAGCTTCAGGGCCCTATCCCACCTCATACTGGCAGCACCTCCTCCATTGCACTATAAAAGGGAGAGTCAGGATCAAAACCAGAAACCTGATCTCCAAGACGCACCTAAGATGAAATACTGACGGAGCTAAGCTATTTTAGGCAACACTATCCCATATACCGTTTTCACTTTTGATAAATTATTTTGTTCCATTTCATTGCATTCCCTGGGTAAATTGCAATAAACTGTACTATGAATATTATTCAAATAAAGACAACATTCAAACTTTTATCTTATTCAAAGAAATAGCAGATATAATTTCTATTTATTCAACAATCCGCTCTCAAAAACGTTCCATGATTTTCTATTAATGTTTTCTGTCATCTCGGGTTCACCTTCCCCATACCAATGAATAGACAAATCTATGTCCGAATCAAAACAAATTTCTTTATGTTCTATTGTATTACTTAATTTTCTATAATCTCAGCCAGCCCCCCATCACAATGATTCTTTGAAATAAGTCGATGTAGATGTCACTAACGTTCTTATTAAGACTGTTTATTTTTGAATTCATATACAATTGGATTATTTCTAATTTTCAATTTTTGATCTTGAAGTGAAAGTGACTGAACAATTAAAGTAAATTCTACCTTTCTGTTGGGAGAAACGTGGTCAGGGGCGAGGGAGTTATTACCAAGTTTTAGGAAAAGTCACAAAAATTGTATTACAACGAGCCAGAGAAAAGCAGTTTGTAGGCTGCACGTTTGAAATCCCTGTTCTAAAGGATTGTACTTGAATCTGTGATACTTTTATGAAATCGTGTTGTTTTATTTATCCCCAAATATAGGGGAAAAAATTCTATCACCAAAATTCAAAAGTTCTTACTCTCAGTAATAGTTAGACGAAGCAGACATGCAGGACACTGCTGGAGAAGCAGGGACGAGCTCATAAGCAATGTACTCCTATGGACCCCCACATATGGCCGGGCAAAAGCAGGACGAGCAGCTGGAACATACATTCAGCAGCTATGTGAATGTAGCCCTGAAGACCTGCCAGAGGCGATGAATAATAGGGAGAAGTGGCGAGAGAGGGTCAGGGGTATCCGTGCTAGCGGCACGAGATGATGATAATGAAAAAAAGATTGAAGAAAACTGAGACAATTTAACCAGTGGACCCAATGCATTTCTAAGGAGCCTCACCATCAGATGTAGTTTAGTGTCATACACAGAATACTGCAAGAGAGATGTCCTCGTAACATAATGGCTAAGCGAGTTCAAACTCCAGTCGCGCTATTATGTTCAGTTTCGGAAAGATACTTTTGGGAAAGGTAGGAACTTCATTATCCCCACCCAGCAGTGGGTTAAATATCATCACTGCTGTTCTTCTACAGGCGTGACTTAATAGTTAAATAAACCCCAGGAAGGTTGATATGCCATTAAACTAAGAAACCAAACCGACCAGGATACCGCCCCTTTTTTTTGGTGAGGATGGATCTTACCTCTTTCGCAGATGATGAGGTCGGCCTATTCTAAACCCGCCGACAAGGCTGGCAATGGTATTGGCCTGCTTGCCAAGACATGGAGCCCCTTTTTAAAAAAGTTTAACTTGCATTTGGCACAAGGCCGCAAGTATGGAGGACCTAGTGATCGATCGAAATGTTTACTCAGCAGTAACTGATCTACGAGACGAGCTTAACACCATGATGAGATGACCCACTTCAACCCTACCCCCTTAAAAAAAAATAAATAAATAAAAATAAAAAAATAAAAACAAACAAAGAAAACAACAACAATCAAGCAGCTGCAGCGATAGTAACGAATGAATGAATGACAGATTTATGTAGTGACTCTCACCTAAGTTGAATTAGATGTCACTAGTCTCTTTTTTTTTTTTTTTTTTTTTTTTTGTTCTTTTCTGAATCCTCTCTCAGAAAACATGACACTGCAGTTTACTTACTATTCATCTGCACATGACAAGAAACTTAATATCGGCACGTGACTGTGATTTGAATTGAGAGAGAGAGAGAGAGAGGAAATACTTAAGACTTAGTCATGTGACAAGACAGTAATAAATAAATAAACCTCTAGTACACACCTCGGAATCTAGCAAACTGTGTAAGTGGACGAAAGAAAAAAGAACAAAGCTCAACAAAAACTCGTGAGTCGAACGCTTTCACGGGAGATGTTAACACACAACTGAATCTGTGACGCTAGAATAAATTCTGGTCAAATACATAAGACATTAAGTTTATTTTATTTCCTATGTCAGAAGTGAAGTTATAGTTAACTTATAAGTTATAATATCCGGTAGCTGAAAATTAAATATCATAGATCTCAAAAAAATTATACCCAACCCTCTCAAATCGTAAGACCAATAACGAGCTGAGCAATATATACAATTCAAGCCCGATATTTATTTATGAACCGTTGGAACCCGATATTTCGGATAGAGTAACTTTTTTTTTTTTTTACATAGACCGTTGAAGCCTGTTATTTTGGGCTAAGCGTAACGTCACTGTTGAAATCCGGATTTTGGGATTCAGTGTTGTTTAAAAAAAAAAAAAAACCAACCCCGAAAGCCTGAGTGAGGCATCAATTACAAGCATAGATTCATATTGCACCTAGTGAATCTATGACCAGCATTGACCAGCAGCGCACGAGTATCGGCTCGTGCTCGATCTCCCTCTCCCCTAAGTTCCCACTATAAAAAGACCTTGTGTCAAATCCTGCCTGGTGGGAGACACGGATAAATATATGCAAATCAATTACGTCAAATTCGAATAACACGGATCAACAAAAATAAATAAATAAATAAAATTGAAATAGTGTCGAGACACGAAACATCTTTTTTTCTTTTTAGCTAATTTGAGGGGGTTGAATCTGAAAATGACCTTGGGGGGGGGCAGTTAGCAACTGTTTTTGCTGTACACAAATACCTCATTTTTGGAAGAAGAAAAAAAAGCATTTTTTTTCTATACATATGATGACAAATTCGTATTTAAACCAACAGATATTGGTCTGCATATTGAGAAATACTATTTTTGCAATAACAATCAGACCCTAAGTCTTTGAAGATAACACGATCGAATGCACTACAATAAAACTTTCGTGAACCTCAGAACTATGGTAAAAATTTTCTCTTTCTTGATTGTCTGTCATATTCAATGTTCACGTCCCTTTTGACACTCCACCAGTAGTCGAGTATCATTCGTTTGCCCCACCGTCCCTGGTAGTAGCGCTCTTTCATTGTTTTGATATCCGGATGGAATCCTTCTCCTTGCTCATCACTCACATCACTGCAATTATCTGGAAATTTATCTAGATGGCTATATAAAAAATGAACCTTAATACTCATATTGACGTCTATGTCCTGTAGACTTTACATTTTTTTCCACTAATTTCTTGTAGTTTTCGGCCCGGTGATTGCCTAAGAAGTTTTTCACCACATCAACAAACGATGTCCAAGCGCGTAATCCAATCCATTCATTCATTGAATTAACAAATTTATCATCCATAATGAGTTTTCTGATGTTGTGTTGAAACAATTTTCATGATGTTCATCATGTACAATGGAATAGGTGTATTCAATTGGGAAGTCTTTAGTTGTAGTTTCTTTCCAACTGTGAAAACAAAGGCTCTCAATGTGCTCGTTTCCTTCCGTAGTGAATGGACAAAAGTGATGGGATAAATCTATGAATATCAAACAGAAGATTTTAGAGTTTCATTTTTTGTCACCTTAATTATCAGGGTTACTCAAGTGTATTACAGATAAAGTTGATCAGTTAATTTGAATTTTGACGATAAAAATTCGATATTTCTATTTAAAATCTTTTTTTACTCAAAAACACTTTTTCTGATAATTTTTTTATTTTATTTCAGGTGGCTGATATAAATTGTTCGGCCCATCTAAAAATTGATGGATTTCTACGACCCTTATTAACTAAACTTTGCGATCAGCCAAGATTGACCCCCCCCCCCAAATAAGCAAACCATGAAAAAACACTTTTTCTGATCATTTTTTTTTTAATTTCAGGTGGCTGATATGAATTGTTCGGCCCATCTAAAAATTGATGGATTTCTACGACCCTTATTAACTAAACTTTGTGATCAGCCAAGATTGATTCCCCCCGCAAAAAAAAAAAATAAAAAATAAAAAATAAAAATAAAAATAAGCAAATGGTAGGTAACCATGAAAAAAAAAACTGAGGTCATTTTCGGAATCAGCACCATCAAATTAGGTTAAAAAAAAAAAAAAAAACGCGTTTTGTTTCTTGGCACCGATAATCGTGTTGACCTGTGTAATAAAAAGCCTAATATAGCAACTATTCCCAACCATTGTTTTAAATGGATGGTAGGATAGCTTTAAACAAAGATGTCTGCACATGAGAAAAAATTTACATCTGTTTTGTGTCCGACGAATTTTTTTTTTCTTTTTGTAAGAGCTCAGGCCAGGAGAGGAGATGTGACGGGGGTAAGTGTGGAAGGGTTCAAAGAGTTTAATTTCTTTTAGATAAAATATTATGAATATATATTGACTAGTGATATCATGTGATATTACTATTGACTAGTGAATATCATGTGATATTATCAATATATAAGCATGTGTTTCTCGCTAATTCCTAAGTCATGCTACGTTTAACGGTTAAGATTCGGGTTACCACCAGTGTTAGACTAACACCTAAACAACACGTTTGACGTAACGGTTATTGTCGAAGTAAAATGGAATCGGCGACCAAAGTTCAAATCTTGGACGAAGCGATTTGTATTTCCCTTTGCACTAATAACCTAAGGAAAGGCATAAATCCATCTGTTTTTCCTCCAACTATTGGTAACTAGTAAGGTAGACAAGGGTTTTTAGTCTTGGTAAGCCAACCAGTCTAAGAGAAGGAAAACTAGATGTACCTTGCTTAAAAATTGATCTTGTGTTACATCCTGCTCGTGGCAAAGGAGTTAGGTAGATGCAAACGCCTAAACAATCCTGTTTGGTAGCGCTGCCCACCTTCCTAATGATCTCAGTATCAAAAACAAGGAAAACTTCATACTGGAATCATGAAGTCAAACCTTCCACTAAAGTTTTTAAATGAGTTGAATGAAATACAACTAAATGAGACGGTTTGATGAAGCAAGACCTCAGCGAAACATTGACAGATTTATAGGTTTCATCGAAATGGAGAGAGAGTGGGGGATAATGGGAGGAAGAAAGTAAAAAGTAAATAATTTTGAAAGAAAAATTGACAAAGAGATATGAAAGAGAGAAGTTTGACGTATAGAAAGTTAGAGTGAATGGGGGGGGGGTTAAAGAGAAAAAGGGGGAAAAAAACCCTCAGTAGTAAAGTCTACCTAGTTATTAACTGTAAAAGAAAATCATGGCTATACTTAAAATTTCTAAGAGACTTTTTTTTTGTAAGGAGAAACAAGATACATTTATATATAAGTTGAGTTATACCTTGTGTGACTATAACAACAAAATTTCTAACCCTGTAGCGAGATCAGATTACATAAAAGTCACACTGTTTTATAAATAACTAACTGTTTGTGGATACAGAATCAGTGTTTAATTCAACATCTTTGCCAAGAACTTTTTCTTTTAATTCTTTCTATCCAACATTTTTTTAATTCTTAGAAAAATAATAATGATAGAGCTTTGAGATGCCAACTGAGAAAATGTATTTGGAAAAGATCTCAAAAGATGTCCACAAGTCTTGAATCAACACATCTTATGAGTAATGCAGTGTTATCTATAATATACATGACGCATTAAAAGAATACATACATAAACAAAAAAAAAAAAAAAAAAATGTAATTCTATGAGCCTTGAAGTCATGACAAGTCACATGAGATAAAAATAATGTGGGTGGTGTTGACATCAAACAATTCACAATCACCGTCCCTCAATCGGAGAACTGAGAGGATGTTAAACAATTTACAGTCTCCGTCCCTCAATCGTAGAACTAAGGGGGTGTTCACATCAAATAATTCACAGTCCCCCGCCCGTCAATCGTAGAACTGAGGTGTTCAGAGACTCTCCCTCCACCATATGACAATTTACAGTCCTTGCCTCTCAATCGAAGAATAGAGCAGGTGTTGACATAAAACAATTCACCCCCTCCTCGATATGACAATTCATAGTCCCCGCTCTTCAATCGTAGAATAGAGGTGGTGTTCACCTCACATGATTCAGTCTTCATCCCTCTGTCATATTATTGAGTGGTGGGGACTGAATTGTTTGATGAAAAGATTTCCTAAATTTTCAGGATTAGTTCTATTATTCAAGCACTTTTTCATTAAAATTCAGCCCAATATGAGTGAGCAAGAAGGAAATCTTTTAACTATTAGTAAAAGGGGGGCTACTGGAGGTAATCCAGATTTTAAAAATTATAAACCAGTATTTTGTAAACTTTTCCGTTTTGTGCGAAAAGGAATCATATTCTGTTATGGAATTTGTCGGTCTTGAGAGAAAACATGGATTCAAACCTGGATTTTGGCACAGGTTGTATTGAAGACTGGCAGTTGCCCATGCAACAAATCTCCCCTCTTTATTGTTCAAGAAAAGGGCTAGGTGATATACAATATGGCAATAGACTTATTACAAGAGTTACCAGAATAAGGTCGGAAAACCTTATGTTTTATGTTGGTAGGACGTCTAAATTCAAAGTTTTCTTTCTCCTAGGTAGGTTTCCAAGGCTAGAGAGCTCAGTTTACTCTGACTGGAGAGAGAGAGAGAGAGAGAGAGAGAGAGAGATCCATGCCTTTCTCCAAGAGCATAAGTACACAGTGAAATGAAAATAGCTTCGTCCAAGACTTGAACGTGGCTTGCAGTGTAACTAACTATAAGCATTACCCAAGCTATGTCACCTTATTTATAATTATTGGCTGGGTTGTTTGTTTTTACGGCATGTCAACACTTGTTGGGTTACTTAATGCTGAAGTAATAATAATCATTTGTAAAACAAATACAGCTTGAAGTAACTATTCTTAATAAAAATAATTTTCAGTTATATAGATTCACGTATTCCTATCAAATACTAATAATTTGCAAACGGATCTATTTGACCTATAAATGGAACCCTAAAAGATACTACCACTCCGAGTCAGAGTGAACCCGGGAGTGATGGCAATAAAAAGATAACTCCACACTCTCCAGGAGTCCAAAATTGGAGCTTCACCACGGAATGTAGTTTAGTGTCATGCTTAGAACACCCCTTTTAGGATGGTGCATTTAACTTGTAATTCAAATTAAAAGTACAGCAATTTTTTTTAACGATATGCTTATTTTATAGATTTGTTAGTCCTTCTTTAATGTAAATTTGATTCCATTTTATATCCTGCGCTTTTTCTGTATCTTTGTCTTATTCTATTTATTGCTTAATGATCTTGAAGACGTAAAATTATAAGTTGCGGTATGTTGTTTTGAGTTATACTGCCAATATATGATCGATCCTAAATATTGATGGTCCAGTCGGCTGAGACGGCAGAATACACTGACTGCATTTCTGCAGAGAGGTAAGACTGCCAACGAGTGTTCTGTATATGACACTAAACAATATGGTGAGGCTCCGGTAATCCAGGAGCTTTGGGGAATGCGGAGTATCCTCTTTATTGCCATCGCTCCCAGGCTTACTCAGGCCTGGAATGGTGGCACCTGATAGGGTTCTATCTATGAGTCAAATAGAACTGAACAGTGTACTAATGTTAAACTGAATTGTTTGAAATAGAACTGTTTATATGTATAAAAATGGATTTGGCATTAAATAACCTACAATGGTTGATATGCCATAAAACCCAACCAAACCATATATATATTTGATATATATGTATAAAGAGGATTTGGCATTAAATAACCTACAATGGTTGATATACCATAAAACTAAACCAAACCCAAATATTGAACACTATCTTCAATGTTAATATAGTAATGAAGGATATATAGTGACTGCCACTCTTTGATTATTGTACGAGACTCCTTATGCCAAGTATATCTTTACAAGCCATATTACATGTGTGATAAATTAATTAACTGTCTTTTCCGTTGACATTGCTCCACATGCATCCTCATATGACTTCAGGAAACATGCAGTAACCCCCACATACTTTGACACAGAAGTGACATCAGTTACCTGGAGGTTGCTGCTGAGGTACTTTAGTAAAATGAGTCTGATAGTTTGCTGTTATGAAGTCTCGAATGACTAATATGTCCGGCTTTGGACAAATAGACTAATACAGATGTTACAAATATGTTCAGGCTGTAAACTGTCTGGGACCATGGTCAAGTCTTGTTTTCAAAGTGCTCGTTTCAGAATGGAGTGTTCGAATCTTAGCGTGACATTATGGTTCTTTAGTGTTAAAGACATATGATGGTTGCTTATGTTTGGTTTGGTTTTATGCCATATCAACCTTTGTAGGTTATTGAATACCAAATCCGGTTTATTCATATATATTAGATATATACGATTTGTAAAAATAAGTAACAATTCAATCAAACATTTGTTGACACAGATGATCAAGCAATTCTATTTAGCATAAGCCAAAGTTAAATGGTTCCACAATTAAATTAAACATCAGTTATTTACACACAGATAAATGATCAAACTCCTTTTTTAAACAATTCAATTTAGCCTAAGTCATTTGTTTGCACTCAGTTTAAATGTCAAACAGCTCTATTTGACACATAAGTAGGACCCTTTTAAGTGCTACCACTCCGGGCCAGAGTGGATCAGGGAACGATGGCAATGAAGGGGTATTCCTCATTCCTCAAAGCTCCAAGACTGGAGCCACACTATTATATTGTTTAGAGTCATAACAGGACATTCGTTTAGGGGGGTGATCTTACCTCTCTGCAGAGATGCAGTCGGTGTATTCTACAGCCCCAGCTGACTGTGTTGCCTTTTTTTTTTTAGGAAAGTGTCATGACCCTCTGCAGGGGACACAGTGTATTCTAAGCCTCATCGATACGACTGCTGATAATGTTAAAATATAGAACGAAAAGTATCAATGTCATTAATTAGAACGAGAAAACAATGGGCCATCTAATTATTAACATTGGGTAATTGACAAAAATATGCCTTCGTTTTCTCACGCCGGGTGGATGAGAATTAAATAACGGTTTAGTTTCAGGAGATTACCCCCCTAGGCAGCACCTGCCCCCATACATAAAAAGAGGTAAGTGCTGAATTCATTAGCCGGTACCTGATGAGCACCTCAAGGAGAATGACGACGAAAGCTAAACAGGAGCAGTGCAAAACAAAAACAAAAACCTGCACTACCCCGTAGGAAGTCTGTACACTAAACCGACTGTGTGTCACATTTTAGCCTGGCGGGGAGTCATATAAATATACTTTCGTCTGAATTATTTTAAGACATTTTCTACTTGTTTGTTCATTTTGCTCTTTTACACTGGCAGTTGTCATAGGATTGTCACTTGGTTTTAGGCATAAGATAATGAGAAAGACCAAAATGATAAGAAGAGAGAAATTAAATGATATATAATATATAATATAAACATTGGAACATGCATCATTTAAAGAATGAGGTTGTTTCAAAAAACATCAAACAGTTACTAGCTTCCCAGAAGGCCTCCTTTCTTCACTGCCGGGAAGTTACGATTGGAGCACGAAAATAAATAAAAAGCGAATATAGTACCTCAGAAGAACGAGAAAGCTGCTCGAAACCAAACTCTACAGCGGAAATCCAATCAAAAGGGATGAACATTTGAGTAGTCTCACTTAGAACCATTCTTAAAATGGACAAGGGAAGAACTTGGTCAAATGGACCAAAGGACAAGAACAACAAGAGATGACAGAGACAGGCTGTATGTATCAAGGGAAAAAGGAGAGGAAGAGGACTTGCCAGCCTTAAGGATTGCGCAGATGCATCAATACAAGGACTACATTAAAAAAAAGGCGAAGAAAGACTAATTAAAGCTGCTAAAAACAAAAACTAGGAAACAGAAATGAGAAGAAAAACAACTGCATGGATATTTCAAGCGACAAATTAGCGAAATTACATACGAGAAGACCTGGAAATGGCTACGAAAGGAAAATCTCAAGAGAGAAACTGAATCTCTTCTGGTAATAGCACAAAACAACGTTATAAGGACTAATTATATTAAAACGAAAATCGATAATACGCAACAGTGTATGTTGTGCAGAGAAAGATTGTAATATATGTACTTGGGTTATGTTATTTGAGATAATAAATGAGAAGTACAAATATTAACTTTAAAAGAGGAATTTTATTCTTCGTATACAACGCCACGTGTTGGCTAGCAAATGTCCGGCGGTCAACACGTGTGTTTTGTGTTTGGAATCTCTTCAGCAACTGCCTCCTCTTCTGTTCTTGGGTCGTCTTCGGCAACTGCTACTATCTCCGCTGATTGGCCAGAGGGAGAGGGAGAGCGAGAGAGAAAAGGAGAGAGAAGGGAAGAGAGAAGAGTGAGAGGCGATGGATTCTGGGATAGCATTCCTTGGCCGAGGTGGAAGTAAGGACCAAGATTTCTGTTAAGGTAGTATTGACTGCCCATTTACTGACCTTAGTAAGGGAGGTGATACTACAAGATGAAACCTAATAACATAGTCAGTGAATGCTGCAAAATCGCAAAGAAGGAGACATGACTGGGCTGGAAAGGTGATCAACTGGGAATTGTACAAGAGAATAAAAATTTGACCATACTACCAAATGATATATACACAAACCAGAATCTGTTCTTGAGAAATGGACGTATAACATTTTCTGGGATCTTGATATACAAACAGATCACCTAATTCTGGTCAGATGACTAGACACATAGTTCTAATTAAAATAAATAAAGAAAGAAAGAAAGAGAACAAGCCATCTTGTGGATTTTACCGTTCCGACAGACCACAGACTAAAAATAAAAGAAAGCGAAAAGATAGAAATATACTTGGACCTTGCTAGAGAACAAAAAGAAAGCTGTGGAACATGAAGGTGAGGGTAATACCAATTGCAGTTAGTGCGCTTTTCGATTGCTCCCCCAGGGGTTAGAGAGGAAACCGGAGGAATCGGAAATGAGTGGAAGAATCGAGACCATCTAGACTGTAACATTGCTGAGATCGACCAGAATATTCAGAAGAGTTCTGAAGACTTGCTGTCACCCAGACTTCAGTGAAATATCCCAAGTTAATGCTGGCGTGAAAAAACTCACAAAGAATGAGACAATAATACGATACGAGTTAATTAATTTCACAGCAGTTACTTCCTTTTTAACTTCAGCTCAGATTCTTTTAGACCCAACACACAAGAACGAAATTGTCTAGACAAACATTTTCAAAGTTGTATCTTCAAAAGAAAAAATATCAAGCAAGCAAATTATTTCAAAATTCATTTTTACACATCATGGATTCACTTGATTCTCTCTTACCATCCGTCTCAATCAGATATCGGTCTTGTTAAGTCTTCTAGATGGTATTTAGTGTACACACAAATGCTGTAAGTTTCTGCTGATTGGTCAAGATTGGTGCGCTAACAAATGAGCTCTGACTTGTTTAAAATGCTACCGACAAACTATTCGTTTACAAATAATACATAAAAACACACACACACACACACACACACACACACATATATATATAACAGGATTTGGCATTGAATAACCAACAAGAGTTGATATGCTATACAACCCAACCAACCTAAGGAAAGGAAAATAAGATAAAGAAAGAGAAAATGTAAAAGAAATATGAACACAACTCGTAAAAAAAAAAAAAAAAAAAAAAAAGATCACGAATAAGTTTCTTAATGAAACCTAAAATGTTC
>OY757935.1:31506680-31726129 GCA_963585895.1 Sepioteuthis lessoniana
CATTTCTTTACCTACACAAGAATACGATCGAGGGAGACAGGAGAATCCTGTCCAACTACCAACTCCTCTCTGCTCTCCTGCCACCAACTGCCCTCCGTGGTCTCCTGCCGCAACTCTTCTCTCTCCTGTCCAGCCACCAACTGCCTCTCTTGTCCAGCCGCAACTCCTCTCTCGGGTCCAGCCACCAACTGCCTCTGCTCTGGGTCGCGTCGTCAACTCTCGTTCGCGTCCCCTTACCACTTCCGGATACGGCGAGATTTTTTTGTCCAAGAATCCTTTGTCTGGTTTCGCGCCAAAACAGACTCGTCTGCTTTGGCGGCCTACCCCCATAGTGCTACATTCGAAACGTTTGAAAGTACAAGGAATAATTCAAAAGCAAGGACATTGGGTGCTGTACGAGTTGAAGCCGAGAAATGTCGAACGGCGTCTTGTCACGTGTGAACAGCTGCTTCAAGGGCAGAAAAGGAAAAGGTTTTTTTGCATCGTATCGTGACCGGCGATGAAAAGTGGATACACCACGATAACCTTAAACGTAGAAGATCGTGAGGTAAGCCCAGCCATGCATCAATATCAACGGCAATGCCGAATATCCATTGTTCAAAGTTTCTGCACTACATTTGGTGGGATCAGCTAGGTGTAGTTTATTATAAGCTGCTCAAACCGACAGAAACAATCACGGGAGATCGCTGTCGACTACAATTGATGCGTTTGAACCAACCATTGAAGAAAAAACGGCAGCTATATGAGCAGAGACACGACAAAGTGATTTTGCAACATGACAACGCTAGGCCACACGTTGCAAAACGAATGAAAATCTACTTGGAAACGCTTAAATGGGAAGTCCTACCCCACCAGCCATATTCACCAGACATTAGCTCCGATTATCACTTTTCCCGATCGATGACACATGGCCTGGTTGAGCAGCACTTTCATTCTAATGAAGATGCCAAAACATAGGCCGATTGGTGGTTAGCCTCAAAAGACGTGTCGTCTTTCAGACGTGGAATTCAAATGCTGCCAGAAAGATGGGGAAAAGTAGTGGCAAGCGAGAGACAATACTTTTAGTGACATGTTTCTAACTAATTTCTGTAAATAAAACATTACTTTTCATGAAAAATTAGCGAGAAACTTATTCAAGGTCCTATATATATATATATATATATATATATATATATATATATATATATACACACACACACACACAATCATTCATTTATATATATATATATATACACACACGCACACTCATACATATATATGAACACATGCAGAGGAAATTGAGGAGTGTTCATTTATGGATACTTTAAGATGAATTCATTGTAATGGTTAATCTAAGCAATTATTTCATCTTGAATAGAATCTGTGTGAGTGTGTGTATATACACACACTCACACAGAGGAGAACTGAAAACTTTCATATGATTATCTCGCAGTTTTTAAACATGTTTCATTAATCTTTTTTTTTTTAGTCAATGGAGAGGTTATCTATTTCTGAGATTGAGAACCTTTCAAAATCTATCTTGTGTGTTGGTGTGTATTTGTTTTGGAGTACATTGCATACAGTCAATTGATTAAGAACTACATTTTTCTATGTGCACACACGCATATATAAAGACTTATTACTCGTAATTATTAAAACATTTTTTTAGATATGTCTTTTTTCCAAAAAGAAAATATATACATAAATCATGCTCACCCATTTTCATCCTTATATATATTAGAGAAATACGGTATTCACTTTGTTAAATAAGTGTCCCTTCCAAAGTAAGAAATGGAAAAATCATCCAGTCCAGAGATCTTCCATTCAGACGGGATTTCAAACGAACAATAAACGTTGTGTGAATGTTTGTCTCTGCTACTCCTATGAGCATAATAGAAAGAACTTTGAAAACTTCCGCGAAAAAAAAAAAGAAATAGAAAGAGAAAAAGCCCATGTGTTTGACGGCACAGACAGGATACCAAATGAAAGGAGTGTACAATTATGAATGACTTTCTAATACTGTACAAGACACACACACTCTCTCTCTCTCTCTCAGGAATGGTTTCTACCACTTAAAGTCCAGAAGATTCGTCACTGCCATTTAGTTTACCGTCAAGTAAAGCTGAACAAAGAAACCCCATCCATTAGGATTTTGAAATCCTAACTTACAAAGATGGGCCGTAAGGTTCATAAGCAGATGTTATATCTGTTCACGATTTTTTGACCAATTAGACCCAAGCACTGCAACACAGTTGGGAGACATGTAAGGACCACAAAGGAGACTATGTTGAAAAACAAACCTCATTTGGTCACATTCTATGAGTATCTTAGCCAATAAAATTTTCAGCCGACCCTAGACAGTATCGGAACAAGAAAAGATTAAAAAAATAACCTTTTTTTTTTTTTGCCGCAAATTTTTATGGAACTTCAATAGCTTAGATATACATAGGAAGTGATTATTTTCCTTTATTATTGTCGTCAAAGTTTCCTTAGTTGTAGCGAAAAGTCAATTTTCGATAAAGAAAATTATCAGAAATACCAAAATATAGGAAATTTCTTAGAATTTTCTTTTCCTTGTTTTGATACCCTAATTTGTGATTCGTCCTTTGCTAATGACTTGTAAGCAGTTATTCGAGTTTGAAAAAGGTCAAATTGTGCCGTACAATGATTGTAGTAAGTAAAGTAGGCGGCCGTAGTTGAGGACAAGCAGAAGGCTCCCTTTTCAATAGCTACTACACCGAGGTGTAGGGGAGGGCGTGAAACCTTTCCCTGAATTGCTCCACTTTACCCTTGATACGTACCTTATATTGCTGAGTGTGAAGCAATGAGGTATCAAGTACCATTTTTAAAGTCTGGTATGACGCGACCTGGTATTGAACCCAAGGTCTCCCGGACCATTGGCGAACACTCTACCCACTAGACCAATGAGCTGGCCTTGAAGACAGTAACTTCGCGATATTGCAAAGAAATAGAATCACCATCATTCATCAATTGATATTTTCCTCATAAATTCTAAGATAACTGGAAATTATCACCAAAAAGAAGGTTATGATTGAAACCCCACCCTCATAAAAATCCCACTACATTTGAAGTGGTTATTAATTGCCCTAAATTGTCATAAACCACGTCAATTGTTTTAACTGAAATAAATAAATAACGATATCAGCAGTCTGTCTTTTTTTTTTCTTTGTCGTCAAACACTGTAGCCCAGAGGGAGAAGAAACTAATATAATGTGTATTTAGTGTCCCAAGCGTAATCTAGAGATTACATCTCTGTGAAGCCAAAAATGAACAACATCTAAGCAGCAGAATCTTACGTAATTAAAGCAAATTGATCCTCATTTTGAAATTTTCTCTAATCATATGTAATTAGCAAAGGGAAATGTTACCTAATTTCTAAATCTCAAGGTGACTTGAAGTAGTGTAACAAATCTATAGCCACGATATTTCACTATCTCATCCTATTTGTAGAAATGAGCTTCTTCTGTATGAAGTATTGCATAATAAACGTCTGAGTATTATTACTATTGCTCAGTGATATGTTACGAGAGCAGAATGAATATTGTAGCTGTACCATACCCATGATACGGATATGTGAAACGTACATAGAATGTTTATAACAAAATACATAGAACATAGGAATCCCGAAACACGAAAAACACTTCTTAGTTCAGATATGAAACCTTTTATTACCTTTGAGTTAAAGGTTTCGACATAAGGAAGAGAGATGCACAATCTTTCTATGCTGGCTTTTCCATCTGCCCCCCCAAAAAAAACACGTGTGGCGCCCGTAGCCCACAAATTTGTCTGGCCTCAGCGAGCCCCGAAAGTCGACCCTTCCCGTTCGGAGTCTAGTTCTCAACTAACTGACTTTTTCAAAATCCCCAAAATCCTCCGCGCGCGCTTCCGGTGCATGACGTCATTCACATCCACTGGTCAACCTTTCTATCTGGGATTTTTATTTTGACATCCTCCCCGCGCGCGCGTCAACACCTGCACCCATGTTTGCACCTAACTAACCTATGCACTGAGCCGAAAGGTTCTCAGCCTAACTAAACCCAAAGGCAAGATATATATAAAACGAAATCTCTCGGCCATTATATTACATAGCGAATTATGTATAACAAATTCGTGACGAAATGTAGCAGTGGAGTCTTCCTGGTACTGTGATAAAAAGGTTAATGCAAAAATGATTCATTAATAAAACAAGCAAACATCGAAACAAATAACAAGAGGATGCGTTAAAACAGACATCTTTTTTCATGTACTAATTTTAGTGAAGAGCAATAGTTTACAAAAAATATATTCTGTGAGAATTAGTTTTTGGATGTGTACATAAAAGTTTTTGTATTCTTTTTACATGCTTACCCTACATGTCAGTGCTGAAACTCCTAAAAGGATTATCGTCGTGAAATTTGGGATTATCATTTTTGGTTCATCTCTCTTCTGAAACTTTTGGACAGCTACTCACTAGCTCTTGGCAGCAAAACAGGGAAAGTTACTTCTGGAAATCATAACACACGAGCCTTTTCCTTTTTAGATTTGGTGACACACGTAGGTTAGGGGTCGTTACAGGTATACTGCCTATAATTATGATCTACCACAGGTATCGGGTACTCGATAATTATAAACCCAGCAACGTTTAATTACAATAATTATATAAAAGGATGATGAGGATGTTGGGCAAATATTAACCTATTCTAATGTTTGAAGGATATTTTAAAGTGCTTAATGCATAGAACAGGTTTAAAATCTAATTTATTTGACATAAACACACAAAAGTGCATTTTTTCCTAGACATATTCTTTAGAGTTTAAGAATTAGCAATATATTTTCCCATGAGGATAGTGTTAGTATTCATAAACAAAGAACTTCTCCTTGATGGCGAAAACTAAAACGAGTCATAATATATTACAATTAGATAAAAATAGAGAATCGCCAAATACTAAAAAGTGTCATAAGAAGGTAATATCGAAATTTGATGGTTTTAACCCAGAGATTTTACAATGTTTTTGTTTTATTCATTTTAGGGAATCATCAGTAACTGTGCGAGCAGTTCCAGGGATTCAAAAGTAAAACTGTTAATTTACACAAGACCCCCCTATCAGCAGCAGTGCTCACGTCACACCAATTCAACCCAAATTTTCTATTGAGGTTAAGTGAAACAAGAATAACAGAAGAAATTATCAAGAAAAATGATTTTAATGGAATGTGAACTTGTCTAGGGCTATTTTATGCATATAGGTTAGGGAATTGTTCATATTTACTTTTTTGTGTAGTGGTTTCTTGGGGGGCGTTATACATGCTCTCATCGAATATGAATAATATTTAAACAACTTATTTTTGTTGTTTAGTGGCATATCAACCTTCTTGGGTTATTTAATACCAAATCCATCTTTCTAGAAGATTTAACCCATAGCTGGGAGGATAAGGGGGTTCATACCATTCCCAAGAGTGTTTGTATGAAAGTGAACGTAATAACGCGACTACAATTCTACAGTCCACCACTTTAACCCTTACACCACGAGGACACCTCCTATACATTGATGGGATCCTAATAGGTACTACCTCTCCAAGTCAGAGTGGACCTTGGAGTAGTGGCAATAGAGCCTCACGAAACAGATACAATTTTTGTCATACCCAGGACACCCCCATTTTTGTGGGGGATAAGTCTTGCTCTTCTGTGGGGATAAGCCTTGCTACAGAATGTCTATCTAAGAAGAAGGTATTAACCTATTTGAAACACAATTATAAATTCTTTTTAAATTTACGATTATATATATATATATATATATATATATATCAGTGGCGTGTCCCGGAGGTAGGCAAATAACACTTATGACTTTGGATGAAAATGAATACCTTATCAATTAACATAAGAAGTTTTTGTGTTTATAAAATTTAACTGACTCAAAAAATCTACCATCAAATTATAATAATCTATATTTGCATTATAAAATGATCTAATTTCATCATTCAAGAACTAGAATAGGCAATGAATTCAACTGAAAAAAAAGTAAATAAAATATTTACAGTGAACAAAAATTATTGAAAAACTGTATATATAAGGACTAGTCTTGATACTTTTTGATCAGGAGTTTTTGGTGAAACACACAATGGTGCAAGTGCAACAACTTCCGTAATTCACCAGACCTCCAGCTCTGTGCAACAACTTCTTGTTTTCTAAACTGAAATTCTTCCAAAAGGCTAAGATTTGAAGAGGTAGGGGACATTAAAATACAATGGCACAGCTTCACACCATATCAAGAGAGTTATAGAGGTGCTTCAATCAACAGAAAACTCACAGGAATAAGTGTGTGAAAATGTGAAGGGGATTACTTTGAAGAAAATCAATGTTTCATTCACTGTTTAACTTCAGTCTTGATACTTTTTGAACACACACCATACATTCGTGCATAGATATGAGGAAGTAGTTATATGAAAACATCAAGGAATAAGTTAAAGAATTTCTAAATAGAGGGTTGAATTTTTTTTATAAATGCAGTTTTTTACCTTATAATGTAAGTAATGAATAATGAAAATGTATTCATTATTCATCATTTTATTCTAATTGAAACATTATGTTTTAGTTAAATGCACATAAAAAATGGGGGGGGGATTGAAGGAGGAATAATATACTTCTACAAATTTAATTCTTTGGAAAAATATAAACTGAGGGTCTGCTGACCTGTATCATTCTTTCTTTTTTTTTTTTTTTTTTTTGTTTCTGCATAGATTTACTTCTAATTTAAAAGTTCAAGTTTTTCAGCTTCCATATCATGTTGTAATAAATCAATGTCTTGTAAAGCCAAGTTATTTTGGATGTGGTATTGAACAAGTTAGAATTGATTTGGCTTATTTGTTTAATAGTATATCAACTGCTTTGGGAATTGAATTACCACAACCAGAAAATCAACCGAACACCTACGCACTATATACGGGAACACTGGACAGCTGTTTTGACCTTGTTAGGTCTCATCAGCAGTGTATACCGTAATCTCCACCACTGGAGATCGAACCAGCGATTGCCCAGTCAGCTGGGGCCGTAGAATACACCGACTGCACCTCTGCAGAGGGGTAAGACCCCCCCCTAATGAGTGTCCTGGATATGACACTAAACAATTTGATGGTGAGGTTCCAGCAGTGCTGGAGCTATGGGGAATGTGGAGTACCCCTTCATTGCCATTGCCCTCAGGTCCACCCTGGCCCGGCGTGGTAGCACCTGATAGGGCTCTATCTATGGGTTAAATAGAACTAACAGCATACTTATGCAAAAATGAATTGTTTGAGTAAACTGAATGGCTTGAAATGGAAATGCTTTTGACAATTAAACCATACTTACATTTAAACTGCATACTTATGCTTAACTGAATTATTTCAAATAGAACTGTTTTTCGACATTAAAACTGTATTTACACTTAACTGAATTGTTGCATATAACTGCTTGAACAGTTTGAAATAGAAATGTTTTTGACAATTAAACTGTGTACTTATGCTAAACTGAATTGTTTTAAATAGAACAGATTATTTACATAAAAATGGATTTGGCGTTAAATAACCTACAAAGGATGATATGCCATAAAACCCAACAAACCAACGAACCAGCAACCACAGATTGCAGTGCCGAAACTCTACAACTGAGCCACCAGTTCATATCGCACACAACTGACGCCAAATCAACTAGTCATGGTAATTGCATGGCCAAATAACCTAAATGTGTCTTGCAAGTTACATCCATACTCTTTTCTCTACTTTAAAAAAAAAAAAAAGTGTATAACTCCTTAGGGATCCTTTAATGCTGAAATTTACTTTATTAGTAAAATTTTGATTATTTCTATATTTTCCAATGTTTCATAGTATTTTTTTTCTTCTTTTCTTGATTACAATCTTTTATTTGTCAATAATCATTTGTTTACACAGTGTCATAATATCAAGTATTTCTATCTAATACTAATAATTTATACACAATTATATGGTTTAAAGTTACTTCTTCAACAGTCATTTGTTTGCACAGTGTCATATGGTTCCAAGTATTCCTATAAAAATCATGATCATGTTGCACTGATAGTACAGATTCCCTCCCCCACTCTCTCAATCATCCATCGCTTCTGGCAAGTCCTCCAGGCTACATCCTGTGTTCACACAGAGCTGCTGTAGATAAGTTCTTGTTGGTTTGCCAATACTTGCATGTCTCTGTGAAGGGGTCTATTGGAGAATGTTGCTTATAACTTTGTTCTTACTTCTCCAGCAGTGTCCTGCATATCTTGTTCATCTTATTTGGATGGTTTTAGAGATGGAAGGTAGTTAGCCATACAGCCGCTGTTTTGTGGGATGTTGCTTCCAGGGTTTGTTCAATATAGCTCATAGCATTCTTGTTTAGTTCTAGTCAAGCTTTTTCTTTATATGCTTAGTCAGTGTCCCTCTATGTGGTGTATTCATATAGTAGAATTGACAACTACTGTTTAGAAAAAATTGTGTTTTATTTTATTGGATAAGTCTGACTTCCATATGATCGATAACCTATTGATAGCAATCCATGCCTTCGCTAGTCACATATTGATGTCATTTTCAGTAGACGAGACACTGCTTCCAAGGTACATGAACTTGTTCACTAATTTCAGAGAACTACTATTTAGTGTGGAGATGTCTTCGATTAAAAACACATGTACACTGTTTTGTCTGCATGGTTTCAAGTAACATAATAATGATAATAATAGTTCTAAGTAAACAATAATACCTTATCAAGTATTCCTATCTAATACTAATAATTTTTAAACAAATCTGACTCCAAGAAGGGACTAACACTTCAGATTAGGGTGGACCTGAGAGTAATGGCAATAAAGGGATACTCTACACTTCTCAGAGCTACAGTACTGGAGCCTCACCACTTGATACAGTTTAGTGTTATACATGGGACAATCCTTTTGGATTTGGGGAGGGTTTTTTACCTCTCTGTAGAAGATACAGTCAATGTATTCTAAATACTGCCAACAGGATCAGAGAACCCAGTTTTTTTCTTTTCAGGACTCATTAACACCACCACCACAAGAAAAAAAAATTTTTTTTTTTAAATAAATAGATCTAAGGTTTGTTTCTGCAATTTATTTTCTTAACTATTAACTCCACAATTTTTTAAGAAATTGTTTATGCTTATGTAAATCACATTAAAAGTTCTGGTTTCCAACAGATCACCTCAATTAAACAGCAATCATCATCATCATCATATCGTGCTGGCAGCACGGATATCCCTGACCCTCTCTCGCCACTCCTCCCTATCGTTCATCGCCCTAGGCAGGTCTTCAGGACAACAACCTGTATCCTCACATAGCTGCTGAATGTACGTTCGTGCTGGTCGTCCTGCTTTTGCGCGGCCGTGTGTGGGGATCCATAAGAGTACATCTCTTATGAGTTCATCTCTGCTTCTCCAGCAATGTCCTGCATGTCTGGTTCGCCTAACTTGAATAGTTTTCGTGATAGGGGGCAGGTGGCCGTACAGTTGGTGTCTTGTGGGGTGTTGCTGCCAGGACTTGTTGAGGATTGCACGCAGCATTCTTGTGTAATTGCCATCTAGTTTCTTCTCCAGCCGTTTTGTTAGCGTCCATGTAGTAAAAAAAAAAAAACAGCAATGAGACTGCTCAATAGTTAGAAGCTAATCATTTAATAATACTAGGTACTGTAAGCAATATAATGTTTGTGTGTTATACTGTACGAAGCTTAGTAAACAGCAACTGATTGCTTTTCCTGTTTTTCAAATAATATTGGGAGTGTTTTTATTCAATTTTTTAACTATCACCATTTTGATAAATTTTCTCCTTTGTCATCATTTCCATAATAAAAATGAATACAAAAAGGTGATTGTTGTGCCAATAGTTGTTGGACAACTGGAAATGATCCCAAAAGCCCAGTGAAAGAGCACTACAACTTTCCCCAACTTTAAGGTTAAGATTAAAGTGTGGTATTTGATCCATATCTGGATCATGGGAAGAAAAAAAAAAGTCAATTTATGGTGGCCGGTTATGATTAAACTTTGTAATCTTTTAAATTAAAGTGCAAATCGTTTTGGTTTAAGATTCATTTTTTTCCTGTGGCTTTTTTTTATACTTGTATTCATTTGATCATCTCCCTCATGAATGTTCATGTCCAATAAAAAAATTAAAATACTGAAATTTGAAAATTAAAATGAGGTGAGTGAGATTTGAATCCCGCAAGAGTACTTCCATATTGAACCAAAAGAAAAGGTGAGAGTAGCCCAATGCCTATGACACAAGTCATGTGGGCTGGGGAAATACTGCCCTTACTTATGCATATACACATAAAACTCACCATTACACTGACCATATGTCACACACACTTGAGGGCTTGGAGTTAAAAGTTAACAATTGCACTACTAATCTCTAGTGTGAGTGGAGAAGAAATAAACAAACATTATAGGGTTGTCCCACATAACTTTGGTTTTTTGAAACCTTGGCCTTTGTAATGACTCATTGAAATGACAATGAGATCATTTTGAGAAAGAAATAATTTGATCAAGTTGAACCTTTAACCAAAGAAACACTCACACAGTATCAAATAGAATAAATGTAAAATTTTATAAGAGAAGATTAAATGTAAAAAGTCAAATGACACTGGCTGGTTATTGGCAGTTGTTCAAGACAGCCAAAAAATGAAGATTTAATTTAGGGGAGGTCAACCATGGAAAGGAAAAAAAAATGTAGCCATTAAAAAAAATCTTTTTCTCGCTTTATATATATATATATATATCACACACAGACCTATATATATATATATATATATATATATATATATATATATATATATATATATATACACAAGATAAATGCAAATGAGATAAGTTAGTAAGAAAAAGTGCTCAACTCCACTACAGTAGAGCAAGTATCCAACCTAGAAAAATATCAAATTATAAACACTAGACATCCATTACTTTAAGTTTCATGTGATGTCCACAATAATCAGAGAGAAAATTAGTCAGTCATAATTATATGATGGTATAAAATCATGAGTCAAGATGGAAGTATACGAGATACTCATACATGGGGGGAAAAAAAACAAACAAAAAATAACACACACACAAATACAGTACAAAAGTAAAATTTTACACATGGTGATCCATCTCTTGAAATAAAAACCAAAAGTAAATGAATATCAATTGTTTGAAATAAACATCTATCATTTTAAATGAACCTGAACAGCACAATCTGAAAACATTTACAAGAGTTAGGGTCATTTAAAACCTGATACAGAGAGCAATACACAAGGTTAAAAAAAAAAAATACGACTGGCTAAAAAAACACATCTACCATAGTCATTTTATATATCAACATTTTAATTAATGTATCATATATCAATACATGTGAAGGGATTATTTTACCCATCTTCAAAATACACTTGTTATAACTACCTATATAATTATTTACTAAACTTAGCTTAGTTTTAGCTCAAATCAAGAAGTATAAGTCACCCAATTAGAATAAAACTTGCTTGTATTCATCTTTTAACAAATACAACATGTAAGGTAATCAAATAATCATTTACTAAGCTTAGTTTTGGTTCAAGGCCAGATGTATGAGGCACCCAGTTAGAATCAAATTTAATTGTTTGCTAGCCTAGCTCATTTTACAATTACACCATACAACAGTAACCAACAAAATAGGGTGTGACAAGTGAAACTACTGATGTCATACCAATATCCTGCATGTATTTTTCCAATTTCAACATTTCTGTTGAGGGTTTCCTCACCAAGGAGTGAAAACTTTATATTATATGACAACAATCAAAGACGTTAAGGTGTGTTATCTGGAATATCTAAAAATATTGCATTTGGAAAATAAATGACTCACAAGAGAAAAATACATGATCAGTTTTAACAGAATACCAAAAATGAGATAAATTAGAATTTTTTTGGTTTATATTTGTGTTATCTCATAAAAACTGGATTTGTTAATATCCATGAATCACAAACCATCACAAGCTAAAAATACATATACCCAGATGGCTTATTCTGGTGAGGAATCCCTATTTTTGCACCACTATTTACATTTTCAGGTATTTTTCAGCCAGGCGGTCACAGGCATGAAGGGTTTTTAAGGATTAACTATGCACTTACTAATCCAAGCATACTCGTTAGCATGCACTCGTAAAAAATCCGTGGCAAAGGGATCTTCTATGAAACTACCATTGTACTATCCAATAATTTGAAGTATCCTGTTTCTAATATTCTGGCAGGCAAATGATACAAAATACGGTTGGATACGATAACTTATCCCTATTTCTCAACCACTGCTATAGAGTATTTTCTAATAAATATCTATAAAAAAAAAAATAAATAAATAAAATAATGGAAGCATTGCAGGGGTGGGAAGTCCCTGTGATATAATGACTAACATGCTGGACTGCGACATTGTAGTATGCAAGTTTAAACTCCAGTAGCGCTATTGCACTCACTTTTAAACTAATACCCTTGGGAAAGGTATGAACCCCCTTATCCACCTCTCAGCTATAGGTTAAATAGTATCACTACTGTTTTTCTACAAGGATGCCTTTGGCATTAAATAACCCACAAAACGTTGATATGTCATTAAACAAAGAAACTGAAACCGAAAAATATTGCAAACAATATTTTGTAAGGAAGTTAAAAATGTGGCAAGGGTAACTCAAAGATAAGCTTTTTCAGACCTTATTTTCTCTGATGCAAGTATCATTGGGGAACAAGAAAAGTTTGGGTAGATAGGCCAAAGTTGCTGCATTTACCAAATATGGGTATTTTTTGAACAGGCCTAAAAGGTAACCTAACTTTTTCTAGACCTTATTTTTCCGATGAAGGTATCATTGGGGAACAAGAAAAAATGAACCTCACCAGATGACCTGCTATTGTGTAGGAGCCAACTTGGTTTCCATTGAAAAAACAAATAAATGATAGGATTATTGATGCATCAATTAGCACTGTTGCTGAGAAAATGAGTATAGTATAAGTTCCCTTGTTCACCAATGGACCGGGAGACATGGGTTCAATCCCATGTCGCATCATACCAAAGACTTTAAAAATGGTACTTGATACCTCCTTGCTTAACACTCAGCAATATAAGGTACGTATTAAGGATAAAGTGGAGCAATCCTGGGAAAGGAGTAGTGCCCTCCCCTACACCTCGGTGTAGTAACTATTGAAAAGAGAGCCTTCTGGTCACCCTCGACTACAGTTGCCAACTTTACTTTTACTTATCCAAGATCAAAAAGATAACTTCTTGTTGAAGATCAGAGTGCAGCTTCTGTATCCATGAAAATCTCAAGGTTATTTTAAAAACTTTAAGATTTAAAAAATACACAGAAAAACACTTATTAAAACAAAATATTGCTAGATTGTACATTGAATGTTACTGGAACTTTATGTAAACTATTTAGCCTCTTGTGAATTGAATTACCATGATCAGAAATCCAGCGAACACTTACTCACGACATACAGAAACTCTGGACAGCTGATTCGACCTTATTAGGTCTCATCAGCAGTGTATACTGTGATCTCCACCACTGGAGATCGAACTAGTGACCACAGATTGCAGAGCTGAAACTCTACAACTGAGCCACCAACCCAACATCTTTCCAAGAGGATTGGAAGTGTGCATCCGTATAATTACTGTGACGTGAAAATTTACCTTTTATCCCAGAACGGGACTTTATTTTCGCATGTGTAAAGACGGGGCAGACTGGCACTTGATCCCTCGTAGAATAAGTCCTCGTTCAGAGTTTTTTTCTCGGGCACATAAGAACTGGCATGTTATGTGGGGGATTAATTTATGGCCAGACTGACTGCCGCTGGCAAGGGGTTCCAAATTTCACACTATACACACACCCACCAAGGCCGCTGGTCTTCCTCCCCTAGAATAATGGAAGATATGGACCCCTAGGTTTAGACGTAATAATATTATATTGTAGTAGTCGGCAACTCCGGTTTCCCGCGAGATATTTTAAAGGAATTAATAGGACAATTTTAAGCAAGCATAACATAAGGCGACGTGAAGCTGGAAAAGAAACATAAAATAACAAATTCATGGCAGACACTACAAATAACAACTTCGAGCACGTGAGAACATTAAAATATATCAATCTTTTACTACACATAGATATACACCTTCAACGTGTCAAATATATCATAAATGAATAATCCATGAACATAAATGTCTTTCTTCTTTTCTTTTGCTTTCAGTCTTTCTTCAACTTGAGAGAGAGAGAGAGAGAGAGAGAGAGGGTATATAAAATTGGGTATAAGGAGAAACAGTCCCAAAGTTTACTTATCTTATTTCGATGGATTCCTGTGGAGAATCTTTCTTCTTTTACGGGCTCTTCTTTTACCCGGAGTTCTTGGCTTTAGTTCCGTCTGCCACGAACCTTGTCCAACAACTGATTTTCTTATTATCTATTTCCGCAGACAGGAAGGAGTCCCCACTTCCGTTTTAGAGTCCCAGCCAATCACTTGGCTTCTCTCTTCCTCTCCCTGGTCGGGCAATTTCTTAGGGCTACTAGATGTCACCCAAGTCAGGTTACTGAGTACAGATAGCTTGACCCACATTACTATCATGTCTTAACGGTCATTCTCTGATGGCTTGCCAATTCAAACACAAGGATAGTAGTAATCTTATTTCTATCATCTCAGTGGGACACCACATGACATTATTATGACCTCAAGGGCAAGGATATAGATGTACATTTTTTTTTTTATAAGTAGAGGAATTATATTGTGAATTGAATTACCATGACCAGAAAATCCAGCAAACACTTACACACAACATACAGAAACACTGGACAGCTGATTCGACCTTAGTGGTGGAGATCACAGTATACACTGCTGATAAGACTTAATAAGGTTGAAACAGCTGTCCAGTGTTTCCGTATGTTGTGCGTAATGTTTGCCGGATTTTTTGGTCATGATAATTCAATTCACAATATAATTTCTCTAGTTATAAAGAAAAAAAAAAGAAAATGTACATCTATTTAGCCCCTGTTCAAAAAAGGTTCTTTTTGTGCATTTATTACAGACTACCTGGGGTATTTAAGATTACTTTAAAAATAAATCCACACTGTTAGCAGGGCTTAGAATACACAAACTGGAAAAGGAACAAGAGACCTTCCAAAAGAGGTGACCTAAATATGACACTAAGCTGTATCTGAAAGTAAGGCTCCAGTTTTGGTTTGTTGGTTGGGTTTTATGGCATATCAACCCTTGTATGTTATTTAATGCCAAATCCTGTTTATACATATATATTAATTATATATGATTTGATAAGGTTTTATGGCATATCAACCCTTGTATGTTATTTAATGTCAAATCCTGTTTATACATACACACAGTAAATATATGATTTGTAAACAAATAATTTGTAGATAACCTTTTTAAATGAGCCAGACCTCATTTGTCAACACACAGTTAAATAGTTTCAAATACTTCTGTTTAACACTAATCATTTTTTTAATATTGATCATTTGTTTGCACAGTGAAGTGGTTTCACACTAACAGTTTTATTTAAGTTAAAAGGTTTCAAGTATTGCTACTGAATACTAATAATGCTGTTCAACACTTTAGCATTTTGCACAGTCAAATGGTCCCAAGTATTGCTATGTAATACCAATAATTCAAAATAAACAGTCTTGTGCAGACCCAATTTTCGAACAAACACAGTCTATAGTCAACTCATTTTTATATTTATCTAGAAACAGCAGTTTTCATTCTATCAACTTTGAAAGTTCACTCTCAAATCAAGTTACTCTTACAGAAACATTTTTACCACCTCCAAGGCCTAACCATTTCACTGACTTTATAAGTATAGATATATGTGGGTACATGTACCTGTTTCTATACAAAGGTTGGTTGAAAAATTCATGGACTAACCAATATACTCTGATGAAATATGACCAAAAGAGGTTTATTTTTCCACAGTCCTAGCAATTCAAACAGTTCTTCCACCGATGTTGCAGTGCTTGGATTCTCGTAACCAAAAAGTCATCAATAGCAGATATGATGTCAGCTTATAAACTTTTAAGCCCACTTTTGTATGTGTATAAAACTATGCACATGTATATATATATATATATATATAAAATTTAAATGTTCAGCTATATATATATCATAGATAGGTCAACTTGATAAAATAAGATAGGCAATATCTATAATGACTCAATATCTTAAGATTAATCATTAAATGTTAGCAGTACATACTCTTATTACATAAAGGTTTTTAAGATGGTCACTGATGTTCATAAAGTATTTTGTGTTAAAATCTTTTATTCATTTACTTATTAAATGCATCTCACATTCAAAATTTAATTTAACAAAACTTTTCCTCATGAAAGAACTTCTAGGTTGGTTTAGTTTAGTTTCTTTCTTTAATGGCATATCAAACTTTGTAAATTATTTAATGCCAAAACCATATTTGCAGAAAAACAGTAAGTGTACTTGAGGAGTTTTATACCTTTCCCAAAGGTGGTAGTTTGAAAGTGAATAGTGTGACTGGAGTTTAAACTCGTTTACTACAATGTTGCAAGTCCAGCATGTTAGCCACTACACTGTAGGGACTACCTAAAGAACTTCTAGATTGACAACATGGATATTGATATGTTTCATTAGGTGCCCCATTCATATGGCCTTGTGCCACATCTAAGCAAAAAGCTCAGTAAATTACAACATTGATGTGTTTGTATTCTTTCTTGTTTGACTTTTGGTGGGGGTTTGAAATTTCTTAGGATCATCATTTTATAAGTATGAGGATTTATTTACCAAACCCGTCCCCCATGGGCAGGATGTGACACAAGGTCAATTTTTAAATGGAGGAAAACTGATTAGAATTCAGTTTTATTTCTCTTAGACAGGTTGCCAAACAAAGGCTAAAGAAATCGGTCTGCCCTACTATTTACCCAGAACTGAGGGGAAAACAGGTGGTTTCATACTTTTCCAAAGGGCATTAACAAGTAAAACACAAACAGCATCAACTAGGGTTTAAACTTGGGATGCTGGTTCATATATACACACACACACACACACGTCTGTATGTGGTGCAAAGTCACCATTTGAAAAAAATTAATAACTTTTTTTATTCATAATTTATTTTTATTTTAAAAGATACTATATTCCTCAGTTAATCTGAATTTCCAAGAATCAAAATAAAAGAAATTTTTTCCCCCCTTTTTTATTCAAAAATTGTTCAACGTTTGAAATACTGTAATTTTTGCAACACCTTTATATATATATATATATATATATACACACACACACACAGTATTATACAAAAAATAAGATCAGAGTAAAAAAACTGAACTATTTTTTATCGTCACAAATTTTTATGAAACTTTAATGGTATAGACACATACACAGGAAGTGATTATTTCAACCCTTTTCAAACTCAGACAACTGCTTACTAATCATCAGCAAAGAACTAATCACAAATTAGAAAAAGAAAATTCTAAGACACTTCCTATTTTTTTATATTTTTGCGGATTTTCTTTTTAGAAAATTGACTCTTCAATACAACTAAGGGAACTTTGATAATAATCAAAGAAAATAATCACTTCCTGTGTGTGTCTTAGTCATTGAAGCTTCATTAAAATTTATGGCAATAATAAAAGATGGTTCAGTTTTTTCACAAGGTTTTCTTTTTGTCCAATACTATATCATTGGCATAATGGTTAGAGTGTTTGCAACTGGTTTTGGAGACTGGGGTTCAATCCCAGGTCAAGTCATACCAAAGACTCAAAAAATGGTACTTGATGTCACCTTGCTTAACACTCAGCATTATAAAGTACAGATCAAGGGTAAGTGGAGCAATCCAGGAAAAAGAGTAGTGCTCTCTCCTATACCTCAGTGTAGTACCTTTTGAAAAGAGAGCCTTCGGGTCAGTCACCCTTGACTACAGTCAGCCAACTTTATATAATGTTTTGAAAACCCCAAAAGTCAATTGACAAAGAAGGGCTCAGAGTTATTGGTTATAAATACAAGAACAATAAGATGAAAACAAACTGGTGATAAAATTACAGACTGAATTTAATCTTCTTGTTGATTTAAAGAAGCACAACTTGTAAGAAGATGTTCTTTGAGGTTGTAACTTAGAGACAAATACAGAGTTGGACATAAACAGAGAAACTATTTAGAGACATTTAAGTCATCTATGAAGCTTCCTAGTTTAATTTCAACTTCAGACTTCATCAGGTAAGTCTGGTGAGAGAACAAGTTTAGTTTGGTTTATTTTTCTTTTTAAATGACACCTCAATTCATTATGGATTTTTTAATGGTGATATTTGATTAATTTGTATACATTTTATTACAATCCTAATTATTAACTGAATACAAATAATTTGCACACAATTACATGGGTTTCAAGTACTCCTATCTAATATCAATAATTTATACACAATTATGTAAGTCACGGGAGAAGCATGTCTAATGAAAATAGTGATCAAGTAAATATTTTTATTCAATAATAATTTGTTTGCATACAGTTATATAGTATCAAGAATCTAAACCAAACAATTTTCAAACAGATCCATAGATGGGACTCTAACAGATACTATCATTCTGGACAAGGAGAGAGTTTGTCATACTGAGGATACCACTGCCTTTTTTTGGGGGAGGGGAAGAAACATTAATCCTTTGCAGAGGACAAAGTTGGTGCCTAAGTCTTACTGACAGGGCTAGAAGCCAGTTTCATCATGGATCACTCAACCACATGGCAGGTAATACTGGGTTGCATAGTACCAGTAGCACTGGTACTATATATATATATATATATATATATATATATATATATATATATACACGTGATGCATTCAATAAGTTTCCAGACTTTTTTGTACAGGCATTTAAAATTGTCATAGACTCTTGAAAATTCACTATGTTATTGCTATACAACTTATGAGATGACTGACCAATTTTTATGATTTCAGCTTCAAATGAACAGCTACAGCAGCAATTGGAATACACCCTACTAAAGCCTGATTGTCACAGCTGGGGAATTAAAAAAATGCAATGAGGACACTTTAGAAGAACGATATGCAATAAAATTCTGTTTTAAACTTGGAAAAAATGCCACAGAAATGTATAGAAGGCTTCAGACTACTTTTCGACCATCTTGCATGAATCGAGAATCAGTTTTTGAGTGGTATAAGAGATTCAAGGAAAGCAGGGAGTCTGTGAGGGATGATGAGAGGTGTGAGAGGAGTAAGGAAATCAATAGACCAGAGTTGATTGGCCAAACAGTTAGGGTTACTATGTTGAGGTTTTAAGGGAGTTCAGGAAGAGTTCCATCAGAAGAGACCAGCACTCTTCAAATCAGCTTAGTGGCATTTCCACCAGGACAATGCACCAGTCCACAACTCCATCGTTGTCACAGAGTATTTGACCAAGATGGGCATCAAGACAGTTCCTCACCCTCCCTATAGCTCAGACCTTGTTCCCTATGACTTTTGGTTATTCCCTAAGCTCAGAGGCTGTCGTTACGAAGGTCATTGACAAGCTCACACAAGAGGACTTCCATGGGGCCTTCCAGAAGTTGTTGGTATGGTACAAGTGCATTGCAGCCGGAGGAGATTACTTCAAAGGGGACTAGAGTTTCATGTGTGTACTATCAATAAAAGTGCCCTTCCGAAAAAAGTCTGGAAACTTATTTAATGATCCTCGTGTATGTATATATATATATTTATATATATTACACACACACACACAGAGTCTCTGTGGGTTGACTTTTGCTCAGCCATTGTTTTAGATATATGAGCTGACCATTTGATGAACTCATGAGCAAAACCATTTTTTGTGTTATCATAATAGGGTCAGTAGATATCAATTGATTTTATCATGTAAGCATAACAGATTATGTGTATCCAATAAAATTGGTTGGGTTCTTTTCAATATGACACGTTCTTCAACTTCTGACGATTTTTCATTGTAAAAATATTTATGTTAGTTATACAACATAAATACAAACCCGCCAAACCCTGTGAATCTCAACCGGTAGAGCCAAGGAGTCAAAAGTAAACATGTCCTAACCCAGAACTTGCTAAATATTTTAGACTACCAACACTTTATGGAATCCTTGATCCCTCATCAACTCCCAACCAGGCATGTACAATTAATAATTAAATAGGTAGATATACAATTTTCATGTGCACTAGTGAGAGGAAACTGCATACAACACACTGCAACATAGTCATTCTCTATCTCTCCATCTCATCAATATCACTCTTAAAATATTGAGACCCCACAGAGAAAAGAAAATTGTTTAATGTTGCAGTGGAAATCAACAAAACAATTTAATCTTATAGCAATGCAAGATGGTAAATATACATATTGATTGATCGATCAATTTTAACAGCATATCAACTTGCCGGAGTTATTTTATACTTAGAGGTTAAGGAATTCCATACACAGTAAATTTATATTCAAGGTTTGGTGTCTTTGTTTAATAGCACACCAACCTTTGCAGGTTATTCAATACCAAAGCCATCCTTGTAGAAAAACAGTAGTGATACGGGGGGGGGTAAATACCTTTCCAAAGGATTAGTCCAAAAGTGAACATAATAGAATAAAAAATTCAAACTCGCCTACCTTGAGGCCGCAGTCCATTCCTTCAGCCATTACGCCAAGGAGACTTCCCTATATAATTCCAAGTATTCCTGAGATGTACTCTTATAGATCCCCACACATGGCCGTGCAAAAGCAGGACGACCAGCTCGAACGTACATTCAGCAGCTATGTGAGGATACAGGATGTTGTCCTGAAGACCTACCTAGGGCGATGAACGATAGGGAGGAGTGGCGAGAGAGGGTCAGGGATATCCGTGCTACCAGCGCGATATGATGATGATGAGTAATAATTTTCAAACAAATTTATTTGTCTCATAGATGGGAACCTAACACTCTGAATGAAAGTGGAAAAAAGGCAACATAGAATTAGTCCACATTTCCCCAGAACTCCTGGTCAGAGGTTACCCCTCTTCAGAGGATCTAGTTGGCATATTCTAAGCCCCCCCACCCATTAACAGGGAGCATGCCAGACTGAAATAAGCTTAGTAAATGACAATGGTTCTTTTAATAAAGTTATAACGTAAGCAACAAGTTGTTTGCGTCAGTTGTAAAAAAATCTATTCATTTGGATATAAGCCATTGTAGGAAAGTATTATTACAGCTTTATAGGAAATTAACTTAGTTTGTATAATGTATCCAGACACACAGCATTCACATTTCTGTGAATACACCTACACATATCATCTAACACATATACAAATTATGTTCAAACTCTATCAAGACTGAAACTGCATTTACCATGACTGAAAATAAACAATGAATGAAACATTTATTTATTCATTTTTTTTTTTTTTTTTTAGATATGAAGTGTATTCAATAATTAGCAAGACAGAAATGAACAATGAATGAAACATTCATTTTCTTCAAAATATGTGCTATATTCAAATAGTATTGAGAAAGAAATATACAATGAATAAAATGTTAATTTTATTCAAAATACAAGGTGTGTTCAAAAAGTATCAAGACTAAAATGAACAAATAGCTGTGTTTGCCTTTCAATACATTAATCCCAATGAGTTTTCCATTGGTCAAAGCAGAAACTCCTCTTTTGATACGGTTGGTTAGTTTTACTCTTTTTAGATTGTTTAATGCTGAAGTTAATCCTTTTTCTTTTTTTAATTTTTTTCCAAGCAATCATATAGTTTTAAGTGACTATTCTTATTTAATAATAATAATAATTGTTTGCATACACTAACATAGTTTCAAGTATTCCTATCTAATAATCATAGTATTCAAACAGATCTATTCGTCTCATAGATGGGACCCTAACAGGTAGGATGCACCAATTAATCGGTGGTGAGTAATTGACCGTTGCCGATTAATTAGCCGCTGATAATTGGGTGGTTGCTGATTAATCAGATGATGAACAGGTTTTCTAATGCCAATTTATCAGCAAATTTTGTTGTCATAAATGGTACTAATAATATCATAATCGAAGACACGTTAGCTCCCTTTTTTCTTGCTGGTGAAAATTCACCAAAGGGACATGTAGCCTTTTGCAAGTGGACTGAATTTGAGGCAAATGGGGGTAAGCATATGGAAAATTTCTCTCCTTTCGCTTCCTATCAAATTAACATTATTATTTTGTACTTTGAATCACTGTCAAAGAAAATTATTACTCCATCTTTCAGTTTTCACTTTGAGGAATTGTACAGTAAATTGTGACCACATGCGAACCAAAAATAAAGCATTCTTCATCAGTCATAATCTTGTTCCTTATTTTTGGACCCGTACTACCATTACATTTTTTTTCTTCTTCTGGTTTACATAATCCATATTATTTTGAGATAAATTACTAATTAATTAGATATCAGACATAAGTAATTTAAATACGTAAAAAATTAATTGAATATTGACATCAACCATTATGGCAACAAGTATCTGCAGGAAGTATTTTGATGTCAATCCCAAGAATAAGAATACATCTGTCTGCAAGTTATGTCAAGCCATCATATCAAGGGGTGGCAAATCAGCAAAAACTTTTACGACGACTAATATGTTAAACCATCATAGAAAAATTCATCCAGAAGAAGCATAAGGTGCAGATAAGAAAAGGAAACACAATGAATGTTCAGGGACAGACATTCCAGGAACAAGTGGCAGAAATTACGAGCCTCCAGCGAAACACCAAACTACTATAGAATCAATATTGGCCAAGAAGAAAATTTGGGATATTAATGACCACAGGTCACAAGAGATCCATTATCTGATAGGAGAAATGATTGCTGTTGATATTCAACCATATTCTGTAACATCTGACATTGGATTTAATAGGCTTATTGCAAAACTTTGTCCAAATTACAGTATTCCATCAAAAATGTATTTCACTGAAAAAAATAATTCCAGATATATTTACAAAAGTAAAAACAAAAATTCAATCGTATCTTGATCAAATTAGCAGCATGTTTTTGACTACAGACATTTGGATAGCTAGTACAAATAATGCTCCCTTTCTAAATTTGACAGGTCATTGGCTTTCAAATGACTTTGAACAGTACAGAGCTGTGCTTAGAGTTGTTCCATTCCCTGGTACACACACAGGTGCTAGAATAAGTGAAGAATTGCACAATGTTCTAGATGAGTATAAAATCTCCAATAAAGTTTTCTTAGTCTTGCAGGATTCAGGAGCAAATATGGTTGCTGGTGTTAGGGAATGTGGTTTAGAGTCACTATCATGCTTCATACATACATTGCAACTCTCAATAAATGACTCATTATTTTCCCAACAGGCTGTGAGACAATCATTACAACTAACAGAAATATAGTCTCTCACTTTAATCGTTCTCCATTAGCAATTAGCAAATTAACTGAAATACAGGATCAGTTTTATTTGGAAAAACAAACTCATTTAAGATGTGACCACACGGTGGAATTCAACATATACGCTGAAAAGGAATTTAGAACAACGAAAAGCTGTTGTAATGTATGCTGTTGATAAGATTCCTACCTTAACTTATTAATGGGGACTTGTTCAAAAAATTGTCCACTTACTGAATCCATTTATAGAAATCACCAAAGAAGCAAGTAACAGAACTTCATCCATATCAACGATAATACCTACAATTTTAGCTCTGAGGTTATTTCTGTCAAAAGCTGTCCAATCTAATTCTGATATTTCTGACTTTAATGGAATCCTTCTTACTACTGTCGAACAATTCAGTGAATCAATGGAAACAAGATTTTCATCCTATCTAAATGATAAGAACTTGTGCATGTCTACTTTCCAAGATCCAAATTTAAATTTTGAAAAAAAGACATGAAAAACACCATTAAGAATTGGATTCTACATCTACTTTCTACTGATGATAATGAAGCATATTCAGGATACACTTCAAGCTCTGCTGAGGGTCAAGAAGATCAAAGTGAAAGTAAAACTGTATCTCTTTCAAGCCTGTTTGATGAATTAACTTCAAATAAGCCTACAGTAACAACTCCCAACTTAGAACAGGTAGAGGCTGAGTTAAACCTGGAGACTGCAACTACAAGTACATCAGACATACGAGAAGCACAATCTAAACTTGAGAAGAGTAAATAGCTTATTCATAAGGACACAAAAGAACTTGATCATTATGTAGCTTTACCACTACTCACAAGAGGTGATGATCCATTTCAGTGGTGGAAAAAGACACAGGAGACCTTACCACTGCTGAGTAAAAAATATTTAACTGCACCACCTTCATCCGTAGAGAGTGAGAGGCTCTTTAGTACAGGTGGTAATGTGTATGAACCTACGAGGAACAGGCTGTGTTGTGAGACAGACAAGACAGGCAGCAAGAACAGAAGAGGAAGTAGAGCAGCAGCAGGTGCAGAGCAGAGGTAACCACTGCAGTATGGTCCAGTGGAAGCAGAACTTCAGCTTATAGTTATTCACTTAAGAATTGGAATTTGTACTTTGTAGTTTGTTTGTAATTTCTTTTTTTCTTATATCGTTGTTTAATTATATTCATTTAAGAATTGGAAATTGTACTTTGTATTTAGTAATTTCATTTAATAAAGCAAAAAAAAAAAAAAAAAAAAAAAAAAGCCATAATAGCAGCCAGACACTTAACAAATGTCAAGTCAAATTGGAAGTTACTATGTTAATGTGTCAAAGCTATCTGATGAGTCACTTGGTATTGATGTATTGGTTTAGATTTAATAGGAAAGAGAAAAGTGAATAATCGGTGATGAGTACGAGTACCGATTAATCGGCAATGTAGGTGATGTGGCCAATTAGTGATTACCTGCCGATTAATCAGTGCACCCCTACTCCAGGTCAGAGAGGAGCCAAGTGTGATGGCAATGAAGGGGTGACTCCACATAACCCAGAACTGAAGCAGCTATCCTCAAAACAACAGCCCCACTGTTGGGAGGTGGGAATCCAAGGGAGGGGGCATCAGATTAGGAAGATTATTAGAAAAAAAAAAGAAAAATTCACACTGTACAAGGTGTATTCAAAAAGTATCAAAATTGAAGCCAAATTTACCAAGGCAAAAATGAATAAGACATTAATTTTCTTCAAAATAAGTCTCCCTAGCATTCAGCATCCTTATTTCAGTGGAGACACTTGTGCTGTAACAGTTGAGCTCTTTAGCCTTCGTACAACAAACAGTCAAGAAGGAAGATTCTGACATACTCCGCTTAAAAACTGACCTTGTATCCTCTGTTTATTATGCTGTTCACAGATCATTCAAATTTTAAAACATTTTTTTAAATTTAAAGCTTTAATCTCAATATCTTTTTAATCACATCTTGTATACACAATAAAATTATACACAAAAGCATAATCTTATTTTGCAATTTAAAACTCCAATTGTTTGTGTGATGCTGATGTGATCTGCAGAACAGACAGCAGATGCTATAGGTGTTAGTAATCATCACATTTTCACATCTGCACTGGCCAAGGCTTTAGTTAAGGGACTTAGTTTTAAATTAGTTACTGTTGAATTTACAGTAAATCTAATATTAAGAAAGATGTGCATGTTTGTTGTATGGGTGATAGGTGTGGAGGGGCTAAAGATGTGGTCTGGGATCTGCGGGGGCAATAGTATGAAAATAAGGTTTAGGTTGGTTGGGTTTTATGGCATATCAACCTTTGTAGGTTATTTAATGCCAAATCCATTTTTATGAAAATAGTTCTATTTCAAACAATTCAGTTTAGCATAAGTATGCAGTTTAAGTGTAAGTACAGTTTAATTGTGAAAAATATTTCTATTTCAAGCTATTCAGTTTAGTCAAACAATTCAGTTTAGCATAAGTATGCCGTTAGTTCTATTAAACCCATAGATAGGGCCCTATCAGGTGCTACCACGTCGGGCCAGAGTGGATCTGGGAACAATGGCAATGAAGGGGTGCTCCGCATTCCCCAAAGCCTCAGTATCATTGGAACCTCACCATCAGATTGTTCAGTGTCATATCCAGGACACTCATTGAGGAGGGGGGTCTTACCAACTGGGCATAAGGTTTAGGAACAAGTGTTCAGTTAGTAAGCTAAGCTAAAATTACTATGCCATTACATGTGGGTCAGTAAGTGAAATTCAAACTCTATACATGAGTAATCATCTGAAAGCATATGTGTGTGAGTATCTAGATACAAATCCACAGTAAGGTTCAAATTCTTCTAAAACACATTGACACAACTTAAAGTCTACCTTACTACCTATAGATCTATTAATGGTTATATCAAAACTATTATCAAATGACAAATCAACCCCCACCATTTGAATAAAATAAAATAAAAAGTATATTTCTTCCCTTAATCTAAATAAAGAAAAAAATAACATCATTTATGTAAACCAACTGTAACAAAAAAAACAAACAAAAAAAAAACCATCAAAGTGTGATTTTTTTATCAAAAACTTTGTGATAGCATGTGGCTTATTTGTTTAACAGCATATCAATTCCTTAGGGTTTAACACAGAAATTTGATTCATTTGTAAATATTTGATTATAATCAAAACCATTGAAATTGCATTCAATTGCAACAATTTTTAACCTTACTTTTCTTTTTATTTGTCTATGTTATATGACATCAAGTATTCCTATCTAAAACAAATAATGTTTAAACAGATCTATTTGATCCATAGATGAGACTAAAAGGTACTCCCACACCAGGTCAGAATGGACTGGAAATAAGAGCAATGGAGATGTGACTCTGTATTCCTTAGAGTTCCAGAACTCGAACCTCACCACCAGATGCAGTTTAATGTCATATTAGAGTAATGCGCTTAAAATGCTCCAACTTTAGGAATAAATCAATTTCCAGTCCAACTGAAGAATTTTGTAAGAGGGAGTGGGGTTCAGCGTTTGTTCTTACCGTCATTATAATATCATCCAAATTCTTGATATAACAGTATCTAAACAATGAATTGCTAATTATAATCCTTTACTCCTTCCTAAATATTTTCCAGTTGACTGGGACTGTAGAATACACCAACTGCACCTCTGCAGATGGGTAAGATCCCCCCCCCCGTCAACGAGTGTCCTGGATATGACCCTAAACAATCAGATGGTGAGCTTCTAGTAATGCTGGAGCTTTGAGGAAAGCGGAATACCACTTCATTGCCATCGCTGCCAGGTCCACTCTGGCCCAGGGTGGTAGCACTTGATAAGGCCCTATCTATGGGTCAAATAGAACTAAACTACGTACTTATTCTAAACTGAATTGCTTGAAATAGAACAGTTTTAACACTTAACTGTGTGTAAAAAAACTATACTTATACTCAACTGAATTGTTTAAATTAGAACTGTTTGACTGAAATGAATTGCTTGAAATAGAAATGTTTTCGACAAGTAATGCTGGAGCTTTGAGGAAAGCGGAATACCACTTCATTGCCATCGCTGCCAGGTCCACTCTGGCCCAGGGTGGTAGCACTTGATAAGGCCCTATCTATGGGTCAAATAGAACTAAACTACGTACTTATTCTAAACTGAATTTCTTGAAATAGAACAGTTTTAACACTTAACTGTGTGTAAAAAAAAACTATACTTATACTCAACTGAATTGTTTAAATTAGAACTGTTTGACTGAAATGAATTGCTTGAAATAGAAATGTTTTCGACAATTGAACTGTGTACTCATGCTAAACTGAATTGTTCGAAATAGAACCGATTATTTGTATAAAAATGAATTTGGCATTAAATAAGCAACAAATGTTGATATGTCATAAAACCCTAACAACCAACCTTCCTAAACAGAAGCATTGATACCCTCATAGAGACTGTTACAACCGGAACCAAACATATTCACGGTTCATTTAATATTCATAATTTCACTAAAGTCGTAGTTCAGGTCAGGATAACCGGAACGGAGAAATAGAAAAAGAAAATACATTTTTAAACGATTTTTTAAATGTATGTTAAAAGTTAAACCTCAATAAATAAATAAGTTTATTTATCTATTTATAGAAATATGACTTCTAGTTTTGCTACAGTTTATGTATATTCAAAATAAATGAACAGTCCAGGTTAAAAGCACGGTAAGAGTAACCCGAAGCCGAACTTTTTAGAGTTTATTTTTCCGATGCAATTATCATGGGCGGGGGGAGAAAAAGTTCAGTAAACGAGCCAGGATGGTTGCATCGGAAAATAGTCAAAAGCATCGGGTTACCCTTGCTATGCTTTTAACCTGGACTACTAAAGCTGTTTTAATAATAGACAGGTGTTAAAGATTAGGTAAAAAAAATCTTATTAACAACAACTTATGTTACAAAAGTCTTTTGACCCATAGAGAAAACACCTGAAATTGAATAAAAAAATAAACCAGTGACTTACTTTGTTTAGTCTTTTTACGTTAGCCCCAGTAAGTACCACAATTCGTTGTCAACTTCTTTTTAACTAAAACAATCTATGTTGTATTGTCATTTGTGTATAACGAGATTAAATCACGTTTTATTATGAAGTTACAAAGTAACCAATAACTTTTTTCAAGTCTGGTTGATTACAATCTACTCAGTTCTCAAGTCAATAGCTAGTTGCCTATCTATTTACGTAATAAAAGTTAAAAATAGAAAATAAATTCGAAGATACAATTAATACTAACTCAATAACACAATATTGAGTAACCATGTGACAATTCTTTTAACGGTTTCGCGACGGCTATGGACATTGAGGCTGATTGTATTTAGTTTTTTTTCTTTCTTTGCAACATTAATTTTGTTAGTAGTTCAGAAGTATTTAAATGTAGACATAATTTTTTTTATTTATTCACCAAGAAGGGGTGATCACTTAGTGTAATTTTAAAGTAAACCAACAAAATGAATTAAATAAAATTAAATAACTGTACAAGAGGAAAGAAAGAGTAATTCAATTTTAGTGTACAAAGAAATAGAGACGAGCACGAGAATGTGTTTTGTTGTTTTAGTTTCAAATAATTTTTTCACAAACGTTAACGAAAATGGACTAAAAATTCGCTAATAAAAAAAATTAAGAAAAAAAAAAAAACCCTGATACGACCTTAGAACTTTGAATTCAGGTATATATTATATATATATAAAGGAGTGTTGTTTACTTGATAAATCCATTTCTCTATTTAACCCTAACCTGGAACGGCTACTATAAATTACCTGTGACTTTTCTCCTGTGACTATTAAGTGATATGAAAACTTTAATTCTATTTTTTTTTTCTTAATTGTTTGACTGTACTATGATTTCAAGAAGTAAAAAGAAAACATATTTGCAAAAAGGTTTTTAAATGCAATCAAAATTAATAATGAACTAGAACAAAGTTTTACTCGGGTGCAAAATCATTTGAACAGCACTAGTAACTTTTTTTTTCTTTTTTGAAGGTTAAGCTTTCATATCAGGTTAAGTAAACTTTTCTTTAATTAAAAGTTAAAAAAAGAAAACATATATCCTAACCAATTTTTTAAACTTTTTATCATGTTTTGATTTAATCAAAATTTGTTTTTATACATCCCTTTTTTAAGTTTAGGTATGGGTTTTGACACACGGTGTTTATATCAAACTATCTGTACCAGGCTTAAACCGCAGAGCCATATATTTCATTCTACCACAAGAAAACCCGGAGAATAAAATTGGCCAAAATATTAGAGAACGACTGAGCCAGTGCGCTTTACCACCACAATCCAGGTTAATTGAACAAGGTTCAATTTTTTAGGAGTTATACAAAACACGCCTGTTTTTTTAAAAGATATTTTTCGTCGATCTTGCAAATTCATAGAAAAACGAGGAAAAATGGGTTTTTTTCTTTTAAACAACCTTGTAAAAATAATCTTTAAAAAAAAAAAAAAAATTAACTTATTTTCTTTATTCATTGTCTACTGTTCGGTGTTTTAAAAGAAAGAATCATACTTTTTTTGTATAGTTTGGTTGAGCAGTAATGAAACTAACAATTTATCAATAAATCCACTTTATCGAACGATTTTTTTATTTTTGATAGATTTTTAAACTATAAATTTTGATTTTTTTTAAATATCAAACGTCCATCATCAAATATGGCGCTATCTTTTTTTGTTTTTGTTTTCTCTTTTAATTGTAAACAACAACTTGCAAACAAACAAAACAATGACACTTTAAATTAACGAAATTAAACTGAATTTTAAACAAAAATTCGGAGGTTTTCTTTCTATTTAAAATCAAGAAAGGAAAAAAAAAAAAATGAAAACATGTAAGTTTTAGTTTACGTTTAAAAATAAAGTATCGAAAATGTAGGTAACATTTTTACAGTTTGTAAACTTTTACTTTTTAAATATTTGTTAATTTTATTGAAAACGAAGACTTGAAGACTGCAAATAACTTCAGGGATTCAACTTGTGAAAAAGCTATTTCTTAAAAACAAAACAAATAAACAGCAACAGTAAAAAATATTTATAAACATCAAATAATCAAGAATTTAAGATAGTTGAATGGAGAAAGGTGTGTTGTCAATTAATCACAATAAAGAAATGCCTTCCACCTCCACTATATAAGATTAATACGTAAAAAGTAAAAGTTTAATGTACATACGTGGTTATTAAACTCCTAGTAAACATTTTTTCTGGTGGTCCGCTTCACACTTTTAAAAAAATCCAAGGACTTGAAGTTTAAAAAATAGTTTAAGTACAAAGTAGAAAAAGTTCTAATGTTGTTAAAAAGCGGGTTATATGTAAACTATCCATGGATCGAAGTAAAATAGGGCGAATTTTATAATTAATTCAAATTAAATCTTTTGGAACTGTTTTTTTTTTTTTTTTTTCCCTCACTGTTTCTGGAAGGAGCTCTCCTCGTCACCTGGATGAGAAACAAGCAAACAAAAAATCAACTCTTCAGACAGAGGCCCAATCACGTGTCTTAACAACTGATTAGTGTTTATTTAAACAAGTTTAATCCCGTAAATGACGTCGGGTAAATATTACTATGGACCAAACCCGTGAAGAATTTGTTTGGTTTGGGATTCAAACCAGTGTTCTATCCGAAAATCTAACACGTTGATTCCACTGGGACTTAAATGGAACCCCACCACAGGTCCTACAATTTGTACGTGTGCCTCAAATATGAATGAATGCACACGCAAAACAAAAAATAGGAAGTCATAGAATCTTGAAAACGAAACAATAATAATTTAAACAAAAAAGCTGACCAAAAGTCAGTAGTCGAGATTTTTGGTAAAATTTAGTTACAAATATAATAATAATAAAACATGTGAGTTGAACTGAATCAGAAATACAATTTTTTAAGACAATTTTAAACGCTTACTGATTTTAAGTAAAACTATAGCGGTTATTTCTTTCATTTTCAGGTAGTAAAAAAAAGGACAATTTTTGTTAAAACAAATATTGTTATATCTGGAGGCTTGTGATGGGGAAAATGACCAGGATATTCCAATGAATCTCCTTCGCGTAACCCCTCATCCCGCGCCATTAAACTTGATCTTGTGTTATATCCGGCTAGGCCGAGGAGCTGGATGAGTTTCCTATCCTACAAAGAAATCCCTAAATGACGTTAGACAAAGTACTTGATTACTACTTAACGTACAGACGGCTTGCGTAAGTGTAAAAGCTAGTGAGAGAGGTTGGTAAACTTTTGCGAGTGAGTCTGATTCTCACTGGGTGTTCCATCCTTCTGGCTTAGTAACAAACTAAACTAAGCTTAGTAAATAACGACAACAGGCCTAATATTCCATGCAATGTTTCGAGGAGACAATAATTAAAAAGATATTTAACAGGAAAACGTCAACGGTCAGTGGCAAATATAGAATTTTAAAAAAGCTATTGATACCATCTGCTTTTCTAGGGTTTAAGGAGATCTTTGTTTATTTGTTGTAAAAAAAAAAAAAAAAAAAAGAAAAGGAAAAAAAAAAAACCTTCTAACCAGAAGATAATGACAGGGTTTATAAAATAAAGATAAATAAAGAAAATGAAATGAAATAAAAATTAAGAAAAAGAAAAAATATTTTTTACCGGATTATTTCTTATTTATTTATTTTTTTCTACAGCTGATTCTAAACCCGTATCATCTCTTATTTTATTTAGATTTAACTCGCCTTTCTTTTCTTTGTAAGCTAAAATCTGTAAAGATGGCTGACAAAGATGTTTCATTAGTCACAATACTCCCCAGCCTTCCAGGGGCGAGTAAGCCACTACAAATGATATTGAGGGATCAGTCTCTATTGAGGAGTATACCTTTCCTCGGCACTCAAAACTTCTCTCTGGTGTGCTATCTTGTGGTTTTTGTTTTGTTTGGGGAGGGGATATCCTTGGGTTTCTTCATCTCTGCTGAGATAGGTCTTAATAGATAATTTTAAAACAATAGAAATTATGTGAATGTTTTGTTTTGTTTTTTTTCCCCACATAGATCTGCACAAATTGAATTTCAGGGATCACTATGTAGGCTAAATTGGAATAATTAAAATAGAAAACAAACAAAATAATCAACTTTTTTTTGGGGGGGGGCTGGGGAGAGCTACTCTCTTCATACACACATATCAGTGGCAACTTTATGTTATCAATGTTAACCGGGCTCATATTTTTAACATATTTATTTAATATATGTATAAATTAGAATATAAAAAGAATTTTAGCATTCAACTACATTTTTTTCTAAATGCAATTCATCAAATTTCTGTTCCTGTGCAGATTTGCACTGCTGATACTTGACAACTAACCATTCTGTGAAAAACAAACAGATATATCCTCTTTACCTGTTGTATTTTTCAAAAAGAAATTCTTTGATCTAGGTTAAGCAATGGTCTCAGTCATTACCCCTCTGCAGAGATGCAGTCAATGCTACAGAACCAGCTAATTTATAGTATTTCAAAATATTTTCATGTAATTTTGGTAAATATATCTGATATAGTGAGAATGTCAGTGTTATTTTCACTTTTGCACTCTCTCTCTCTCTATATATATATATATATATATATATATATATATATATAGGGAGAAAGATTATAATATTGTTTAGTGCAAATGCAGACCCTACAAAATTAACATACAAGTATAAAGAGGATTTTTATAAAAGATATCTGTTAGTATTTTGGTTGTGAGCACACACACACCTTAGCCAATATTTCTAGTGAAATGCAGGATTGTCTAAGTACAGAAGTCTCTCTCTCTCTCTCTCTCTCTATATATATATATATATAGAGAGAGAGAGAGAGAGAGAGAAAATGATGTTAAGTGAATGCAAACCCTCACAAAATTAACATGAAAAGGATTTTTGTAATAGATATATCTATTAGTACTTAGCTTACACACACCTTACTTTATCAGATTACCTAGGCGTAAAATGGTGAGGATGAGACACTTGTGATATATTCTCTATGTCTAGATGAAGAGCTTTTTACTGTAGTACAACCTGGTAATTATATTATCATTCCTTTGACAGGTGTTCCAACTATTAAGCCACATACCTTTACTTTATTTCTCTTTTGCCGAGAAAAAATATTAGATGTTAGAACACATCAGTTCTTCATTCAAGAGAGATTTCTATCTCCTATCTGTAGCTTGTGTGCAACTGTTGGGAGGTTCCAAACAAACGAGGAGTTTATCATTACCGATTGGGACATTGACTTGGATGCTCAAGATGGCTAATTTGATATAGATATTTGGTGAAGCAAGCAGGAGAGATTACCAGGATATGATGCCATTTGATACAGAGACAAATCCCCATCTATCTCAGGGAATGTCTAGTTGTTTCTTCTGTTGTGACTTGATTGTTTGGAAAGAAAGTAAGAAATGGAATGCATCAAACCTCTTAACAAGTTTAAAATGTTTCTTATTTGTTTTCTCCCCTCTTTAATTTTTGTGGTTATTTTTCTTCAATTCTCTCTCCCTTTCTCCTCAGAGCCTGCAAGCAAGAATTGTCTCAAAACTCCAATGTGACAGCACAGTCAACTGGGGCTGTAGAATACACTAACTGCATCTCTGCACAGGGGGGGGTAAACCCCTCCCCCAATGAGTATCTTGGATATAACATTAAACAATCTGATGGGGATGCTCCGGGAATGTGCCATTATTCCCAGATCCACTCTGGTTCAAAATGGAAGTACCTAAAAGGGTCCTATCTATGGGTCAAATAGAACTGTTTGACATTTAAACTGAGCGTAAACAAATGACTTATGCTAAATTGAATTGAGAGAAAAAGAAACGTTTGATCATTTAATTGTGTGTAAACAAATGACAGATGTTTAATTGAATTGTTAGTGAGACATAGACCTACTTGGAACCATTTAACTTAGTTGACTTATGTTTACAAATTATATATATCTAATATATATGTGTAATCTGAATTTGGCATTAAATAATCTACAATGATTGATATGCTATAAAATCAAACCAAACTAATGTGATTTCTATGTTCAGCTGACCTGTTGGCAATGCTTAGTAATTAATTGATTGTATCCCCTATTGAGGGGTAAGACCTGAGCCCTAAAAAGAGTGTCCTTAGTATGACACTAAACAACATCTGATGGTGAGGGTCCAGTTCTGAAGCTTTAAAGGGAGTGAAGTACTCCTTTGTTGCCATTACTCTAAGGTTCCTTCTAACCTGAAGCAATAGTTAGATCTGTTTGAAAATTACTAGTTTTGGACAGGAAACCATAAATCTGGGGGCAAATTATTTGCATTTCAGAGGAATACTTGAAACTATATAACTGTTCAAACAAATGATTACTATTAATTTGGAATAGTTATTTGAAACTAAATAACTGTTTGATTTATTAATTTAGATTGGGATCTTCGATATCATATAATTCTGAAAACAAAGGGTTATGAACATAAGTTTGGTTTGGGTTTATGGCATATCAGCCATTGTAGGTTATTTAATGTTAAATCCATTTTTATACATATAAACAGTTCTATTTCAAACAGTTCAATTTAACATAAGTACATAGTTTAAATGTCAAAAACAGTTCTATTTCAAGTAATTCAGTTTAGTCAACAAAGTTAAATTGCTCTAAGTATTGCTATGTATCACTAACAATTCAATGAAACATCAGACATTCATTTACACACAGTTAAATGTAAAAACAGTTTCTTTCAAACAATTCAATTTAAAATAAGTACATAGTTTAAATGTCAAAACAGTTCTATTTCAAACAATTCGGTTTAGCATGAGCACACAGTTTAATTCTATTTGATCCAAAGATAGGACCCTATCAGGTGCTACCATTCCAGGCCAGAGTGGACCTGAGAGCTATGGCAATAAAGGTGTACTCCGCATTCCCCAAATCTTCAACATTACTGGAATCTCACCATCAGATTGTTTAGTGTCAACATCAGGACACTCATGAGAGGAATATTACCTCTCTGCAGAGATAGTCAGTGTATTCTACAGCCCCAGCCAACTGGACCAGAACATATAAGAACAATTTATAAAAAAAAATGCAATGTAAGATTGAAAATATAGTTAAATTGTCAAATAGTTACAAATGATTCAAATTTCAGCTTTAAGGAGATGATATGCCTTTAAACTAATTTCTGTTCATCTCTTTATATGTATATTATGACCTTCTTTGGCATCAGGGATAGATTTACATTTTCAATTTCCTAACGTCAACAAATATGTACAGTGCGACTTCTAGATTGCTAATGTAATGACAAACCTAATGCACTTTACATTCCGCTTGCATATAACATTGTCTTTTTTCTAACGAGATCTTTCTCTACGTTTTTTCTTGAATGCTGTTGTTGTTCATTAACTTAGAACCCCCAGTCCCTTGCTCCTGAGATTCCTTGGACCTGAGCTCACAAAATTTACTAGAAAATGAGCACAAAACACCCCCAAACCTCAAATCAGCATACAGACATTTTTTTTCTGTTTAAAACCATCTCATGAACAGTTGCTATATGAAGCCAAAATATCAAACTTAAAACAGAGTAAAATATACACAACCTGAAATATTGTGTTGATGGGCTCAAAATTATATTGTTTTATATACTCACATATTATGTGACTTTTTTAGACCTAAGTTTTAGCTTAATATGAGGTGGTTACACCATATGTAAGATACAAACTTTGTGTGCTTAAAAAGTTTGCAAAGGCTAGGCCTAGGCAAACTGATACGCCCACAATTTCCAGCTGCAAAAGACAACAAATGTTCCTGGATAGTATCAGATGATACTTGAGTATATATGGGAGTATATTTTCAAGAGTAGTCATTTACTAAACTTAACTTAGTTTAGCACAAAGCCAGAAGTATGAAACACTCAGTGAGAATCAAACTCATTAACAATAGTTTGCTAGCTTTGCAAGTTGACCATTACATCTCGTGAGACATCCTACTTTCATCAAGAGTAAACCATTGATAATCTAGCCAATAAATATATAGTGGTAAACTGTCATTTATTGATAATCTAAGTCAATCCAATGGTAAACATTACATTAAATGTAAATCTCTAGTCAATAGCTATTTAATGGTAAACTTGTCACTACACATAATGGCAACAGTAATTTACAATACAGACATTCAGTGGTAAACTAGTTAAAACAAATACAATAGTAAACTGCCATCCAATGGTAATGTAATCAATAGACATACCATGTTAAACAGTAATTCAGTGGTAATCTAGAAAAGGCATGAACTCATCTCTTTTACCTACAGTTATAGGTAAGATAGTTGGGCAGACTGGGCCCTATAGCCTTGATAGAGCAACTAGTCTAAAAGAGAAAATGCATTGGTGCACCATTCTTCTGTTAATACCTCATTTAAAAAAATGTGGCCGGTCCTATGCAAGCCTTCACCACTCTCAACAAATCACCAGGATAAAAAGTCTCAAAATTTTCATCTTGGCTACTCATCTATCATGCTCAATGAGAGAGCTTTTCTTTCTTTCATGTTTTCTTTTTAATTAATAGTGATAACACTTGAGAATCAGTTATTATTAGCACTTAATTCAAGAGAAACATACACAGCACACAGTTAAATTGGCTATTTCATTGAGATTTGGATTGAACATTGCATATTTGTCAAAAAAATATCATAAACCATACAATGGGCACATGTTTATCATATTTACCAACCCCTCCGCTCGGGCAGGATATGACACAAGGTCAATTTTTAAGTGGAGTTTAACAGGTTTGAATTCAGAGTTTTCGTTCTCGTAGACTAGTTGCCTCACCAAGGCTGAAGAACCCAGTCTGCCCTACTATTTGCCCATAGCTGGAGGGAGAATAATTGAATTCATACCTTTCCCAAGGGTATTAGTGCTATGTGAAATGCAATCAGTCTCATCTAGGATTTGAACTCGTGTCGCCGTGTCCATTTCCTACGACGATAACCATTACACCACGGGCACATGTTTATGGGCTAGAATTTCACCGGGAATCCATTTATGATCTCTAAATAGCCACATGACGAAAAGAATTTAATATTTATTAGACTTTTGACACACATGTAAATGCACAATAAAATCAAAAAGTTACAACTAAAACCAGAGTTTGGAGGAGTATTAACCACACATGAATAAAATGAATATTCAGTGTCACTTGGATTTTTGCTTCTAACAATGGAATTACATATATTATGAACTTGATATTTACACTTGAAATCCAATTTGGCAACAAAATATAAGCAAAGGAAACTTTTATTCTGGATGTTATCAAGATGTGGCAGTCATTTTATATATATATATATAAAAACAAATTATCAATGGTTAAAAACTTTTTGATTGCCAGGAAAACATGTAGGCCTAGGGAAGGTGTGGGCATGTTTATTATTTAAAAAAAAATTATATATTTTTGAACGACCGGATTCGTCTGGCTCTTGTCAAGATCTTAACGCCAGAAAAAGAAAAAAATATATATTCATATATATATATATATATATATAAACCATCCGTAGAATCCTTGACGGTGTACGGGCAAAAAACATACAAGCGACATTACTATTTGTCGACTTTACCAAGGCCTTCGATTCCATTCACAGAGGAAAGATGGAACAAATCCTACTAGCATACGGCCTACCAATAGAAAACGTAGCAGCAATAACGATTCTCTATAGAAACACCAAAGTGAAAGTACGATCACCAGATGGAGATCAACAGAATACTTCGACATTGTAGCAAGAGTACTACAAGGGGACATGCTAGCTCCATACCTCTTTATCATCTGTCTAGACTACGTACTTAGAACATCGATTGATAAAATAAGAGAGAACGGCTTCGAGCTGACAAAGAAAAGAAGCAGAAGGTACCCCGCAAAAACAATTACCGACGCCGACTACGCCGATGACATAGCGATACTGGCAAATACACCCAACCAAGCCGAAACACAACTGTTTGGAACGAGCAGCCGCAGGCATAGGCCTCTATGTCAATGCACACAAAACGGAATATATGTGCTATAATCAAACAGGTGACATCTCCACACAAGACGGAACCCCTCTTAAACTAGTAGACAAGTTCACTTACCTAGGAAGCAGCGTCTCATCAACCGAAAAGGACATCGACACGAGGTTAACAAAGGCATGGACAGCTATCAATAGGCTATCGATTATATGGAAATCAGACCTAACCGATAAAATGAAACGCAGTTTCTTCCAAGCAGCGGTCGCATCGATACTGCTATATGGATGCACTACATGGACTCTAACAAAACGGCTGGAGAAGAAGCTAGACGGCAATTACACAAGAATGCTGCGAGCAATCTTGAACAAGTCCTGGCGGCAACACCCCACAAGACACCAAATGTACGGCCACCTGCCTCCTATCACGAAAACTATCCAAGTTATGTAGCACTATGTGGGTGGGCTGCCAAAGCAGATGATTCCTTTGTCTGTTTTGGCGCGAAACCAGACAAAGGATTCTTGGACCTGAAATCTCGCCGTATCCGGAAGTGGGAAGGGGACGCGAAAGAGAGTTGGCGACGGGACTCGGAGGAGGACAGTTGGCGCTGGACAGCAGGCGGCAGTTGACGACGCGACCCAGGAGAGGGCAGTTGGCGGCTGGACAGCAGAGAAGCGAGCAGCAGAGGGTTGGCGTGGAACCACGGACAGGGGCAGTCAACACCGGACACCGGAGCAGAGAGGCGAGGCAGCATGGGATAGGGTCCAGCGAGAGTGAGTCAAGATGAGTCTGATTCCAGTAGTATTGTGGAATTTTCGCTAGTAACCCACGCTAGCGTTAGTCCATATATGCTATCAGGAATGCAAAGTGTTGCATACCTTCCTCTGCTCTTGGTTAACCCCAAGCTTTGTTCGTGTTTGTTCGTTTGTCCTTCTATTTTCTCCGTTCCCTCGATCGTATTCTTGTGTAGGTAAAGAAATGTGCGTTACCCCCTCGAACCACTAGTTGATCACCGGCCGGCGTAAGAAGTGACATGGTTAGAAGAAAGTTAGTGTGTGTGGGGGCGAGAGGGGGTAACGTTACAGTTAGACGAACCAGACATGCAGGACACTGATAGAGAAGCAGGGACCAACTCATAAGTGATGTACTCTTATGGACCCCCACATATGGCCGAGCAAAAGCAGGACGACCAGCACGAACATACATTCAGCAACTATGTGAGGATACGGGATGTAGCCCAGAAGACCTGCCAGAGGCGATGAACGATAGGGAAAAGTGGCGAGAGAGGGTCAGGGATATCCGTGCAACCAGCACGACATGATTATATATATGAGATGTACAGTTTAACTGAAAAAGCCCGTTTTTCGGTTTCATCTTAACACCCTGAAACAGCATCAAAATCTTTACGAAACCAAAATCGTTCGGTTTAGTGCTTTCATTACTGAGTGACCATATCCAAGGAAACTGTTGAAAAAGACTTTCATATTTTAGTAAAATCATATTTCATTAACATCTATAACAATATAATAGGAAAAGATTGGACAGAAATATGATAAAAATATTTAATTGGCTAGGTTTAAGAAATAAATATGAAATCGTATAAGAAGAAGAAATAATCAAATATGACAGATATGACACTTGAAAATATTTCATATAGAATGTTTTGAAATAGAAAAAAAAAAGAGAGAAATATTACATGATGTCTGAAATCTATTTGCTTCAGTTTTCAAAAAAACAAAACAAAACAAAACTTTTTATAGCAAAAATAAGTTAGCAAAATAGCGAATAAAAAAAAATCGTTGCCCGTTTCGCTGTAATGTTAGATTTTATTTTATTTCCTGCCATATAAATATTCTAAAGATTGGACCAGAAATACACGAAAAACTGCGAGTTGAACGGATTAAGTTGCAAATTTGTCAATTTCAAAGGAAATCAGATATTGACTGGAAATTCTATCATTACGCAAGAAAATGAACGGCGTCTTAAGAAAGTAAAAATACTAAATTAAAAACCGAAAAACTGAATCGAAAACTCCCGGTATCTAGGAAAAAACCGAAACCGATACCGAAATATAAATTGCCAAACTGCTTAACACTTTATATATATATATATATATATATATATATATATATATATTGTTGTTGGTCCAACGAGAGAAGAGTAAATATTTTAAAATCAATAGTTTTGCAAATGATTTTAAATTTGGTATTTAGGTTTTTATTATTTCATATACTCCAGTGATACTACATACTTCCCCGGCCTTTTGGCTGGGCCGTCTGGCATTCGTGTCGGATGGGGTATCGAAACCAATGGCAGATTCGAGGCCGAAAGGCCCCCAACTTCGGTTGGGCCACCCTCGGGTGGGTGAGCTGCAACCTTTGTCCCCTATGTATAGCACTAGACCTTGTTGTCTAGTTTAAGCTATAACCCGGCATGTGCCCGGATTCAAATTTGGATTCGTGAAACTGCTTGCCTCATTAGACCCACATTGCACTTAGAGGGTCGATGAGCAGCACAGACCAGCTGGGTTCGAGTCTCGGTACGTTCCCGACCTTGCCCTCCCCTTTATCCCCACTTTAATCGGCCTTCGGGCTTTTGACCTTGTGTCAAGCCCTGTCTGGTGGGAGGCAGCGAGAAATATCATACTCCAGTGATACTACACGTTTTGGACTTTATATCTTTTTCGAGGGGTGATTTGAATTGTAAATTTTAGTTAATTGTCCATGAAGACCTTTAGTCTATGTAATTGTTTTTGTGTGTATATGAGTATGTTTCTCAATGTGTGTGTGTGTGTGTGTGTATACCTGTATATATGTATGTACACATAAAATTATTTTCACATATTTTCAATATTAAAATGGTAAGTAAAAGTAAAGTTAGCGACCATAGTCGAGGGTGACCCGAAGGCTCCCTTTTCGATAGCTACTACACCAAGGTGTAGGGGAGGGCGCTACTCCATTCCCAGGATTGCTCAACTTTACCCTTGATACGTACCTTATATTGCTGAGTGTTAAGCAAGGAGGTATCAAGTTCCATTTTTAAAGTCTTTGGTATGACTCGACCTGGGATTGAACCCAGGTCTCCCGGGCCATTGGCGAACAATTTCAAAAATGTTAATGACATTACAATTTTTAAAATAATAATGGAATTAAAAGTTTTACAATTATAATGGAATTACACATCTATTATCAATTTAAAAAGAATATTTTGTAGCACCTAATGAAGCTGAATCATGTAATACAAATAAATTCCTATTTTCAAAGAATTCTTAAACACACTATCAGATAAAATAATTCAAAAAATTATCTTATCTAAATATTGTATAATATTATTTGTTATTGAAAAGAGTCTTAAGGAGATGAGGAGATTTGCTGTCACTTGGATTTCAGTACAGATCACCAGTTAGCACTGGTGCGAAAAAATCGCAAAGAATAACAATAATAATAATATTTTTCTTAGTTTTTTTGTGATTTAGCGAACGAATAGCATACTAAAACCTCGGAATGAACTTACATTTTACACAATATCAAATAGGGTATGTGCATATAAGACTTGATCCGTTTCAACAGGGAATTTTAAGGAAAAAATTATTGGATGATACAGTGAATGTTCCTGGAACTTAGAATATATTTCTTATTTTGTTCCATTTAAAACAAATTCCTTTCCAGGAGTTTATTAGAAATTTATGAAATTCTGATATTTTTAGCTCGTACTTAATGATTAGTTCCTTTCATATCCAGGAAGTTAATCTAGTTGGTCATTAGACAAGGACCTTCTCATATGGCCATAGCTAGTGTCCATATCTATACGACCTTCTGCTACATCCTGCTCTCACAAGTGGAGCAGGAGAAGCTATGTATGGAAACACATCCTAGCATAAATGTTATATGCCTGTGCTACGAGGATCATTAAATAAGTTTCCAGACTTTTTTCGTATGGGCACTTTTATTGATAGTACACACATGAAACTCTAGTCCCCTTCGAAGTAATCTCCTCCAGCTGCAATGCACTTGTACCGTTCCAACAACTTCTGGAAGGTCCCATAGAAGTCCTCTTGTGTGAGCACGTCAATGACCTACGTCACAGCCTCTTTCATCTCCTCAATTGTCTCATAACGACAGCTTCTGAGCTTAGGGTATAACCAAAAGTCACAGGGAGCAAGGTCTGGACTATTGGAACGGTGAGGAACTGTCCTGATGCCCATCTTGGTCAAATAGGCTGTGACAAGGATGGAGTTGTGGACTGGTGCATTGTCCTGGTGGAAATGCCACTGATCCGATTTGAAGAGTGCTGGCCTCTTCCGACAGAATCTCTTCCTGAACTCCCTTAAAACCTCAACATAGTAAGCCTAACCCTAACCCTAACCCTTTGGCCAATCAACTCTGGTGTTCTGACTTCCTTACTCCTCCCACACCTCTCATCATCCCTCACAGACCCCCTGCCTTCCTTGAATCTCTTATGACACTCAAAAACTGATGCTCGACTCATGCAAGAGGGTCCAAAAGCAGTCTGAAGCATTCTATACGTTTTTGTGGCATTTTTTCAAGTTTAAAACAGAATTTTATTGCATATCGTTTTTCTAAAGTGTCCTAATGTCCAGATTGCATTTTTGAAATTCACCAGCTGTGACAATCAGGCTTTAGTAGGGTGTATTCCAATTACTGCTGTAGCTGTTCATTTGAACCTGAAATCATAAATTTTGGTCTGTCATCTCATAAGATGTATAGCAATAACTTACTGAATTTTCAAGAGTCTACGACAATTTTAAATGCCTGTACAAAAAGTCTGGAAACTTATTGAATGCACTACGCATCTTTGGATGTCCTTGTTATGATACTAAACTGCATCTGATGATGAGGCTCTAAGGGTTCACTGATAGTGCCTGTTAGGGTCTTATCTATGGTTCAAATAGAACTGTTTAAAAATTATTCATATTCTATATGACTATGTACAAAAAAACCCTCTTAAGAAACAACTAACAAAAAAATGTAAATATGAATGCACAATGAATGCAATTTCCTAACTTCTAGGCATAAAATCACCCAAGACAGGTTGAAATACTGTTAAAATGAATAATTTTAAAATCAATGTTTACTTTTAAATGATTCTATATTGGCAAAACATTAAGGTGGACAGGAACTCCAAGAGAAATTTTGCAAAGGAACTTCAATTAAGTCTTTTAAACAAAGATAATATAACATTAAATTTGTATGTATTGCATGTGACACAAGGTTAGTTTTTCAGTGAAGTATTGCTGTTTTGAATCTAGAATTTTTCCTTCTCCTAGGCTGGTTGCCATACTACAACTAAAGATCTAAATCTGCCTTACAATTTACCCATGGCTGAGTTGAGAAAGACGAGATCGTTTCATGCCTTCCCCAAGATAAAACAGTTTTGATTTAAAGTGGCAATCTCGATCAACTTCGAAGGTCATGTATTCCATCTTCATTCTTAAGTTAAGTTACAAATTTTCAATCCCCAGGGCTCAACCATTTGACCTTATTAGCATAGATATGTGTCGGTACATGTACCTGTTTCTATATGTGTATAAAACTATACACATGTATATATCATCTAGGTAGACATAATAGGCAGTTACTACTATGACTAAAAATTAATCATCAAACATTAGCAGTATATACTCTTATTACATAAAGGTTTCTCAGATGGTCACTGATGTTCATAAAGTATTTTGTGTTAAAATCTTTTATTCATTTACTTATTAAATGCATCTCACATTCAAAATTTAATTTAACAAAACTTTTCCTCATGAAAGAACTTCTAGGTTGGTTTAGTTTAGTTTAGTTTCTTTCTTTAATGGCATATCAAACTTTGTAAATTATTTAATGCCAAAACCATATTTGCAGAAAAACAGTAAGTGTACTTGAGGAGTTTTATACCTTTCCCAAGGGTGGTAGTGTGAAAGTGAATAGTGTGACTGGAGTTTGAACTCGTTTACTACAATGTTGCAAGTCCAGCATGTAGGGACTACCTAAAGAACTTTTAGATTGACAACATGGATATTGATGTGTCTCATTAGGTGCCCCATTCATATGGCCTTGTGCCACATCTAAGCAAAAAGCTCAGTAAATTACAACATTGATGTGTTTGTATTCTTTCTTGTTTGACTTTTGGTGGGGGTTTGAAATTTCTCAGGATTATCGTTTTATAAGCATGAGGATTTATTTACCAAACCCGTCCCCATGGGCAGGATGTGACACAAGGTCAATTTTTAAATGGAGGAAAACTGATTAGAATTCAGTTTTATTTCTCTTAGACAGGTTGCCAAACAAAGGCTAAAGAAATCGGTCTGCCCTACTATTTACCAAGAGCAGGATGACACAAGGTCAATTTTAAGTGGAGTAGGGTCTGAACTTATTCTTTTTCTCCATGGCTGATTCCCATACAATAGCTATAGAGTTTAATCTGACCTATTATTTATGGGGGAGAGAAGAGATGGGATTCATGCCTTTCCTAGTGGCATTAGCACTAAGTGAAATGCAAACAGCCTCATCCAAGATTTGAACTCATGTTGCTAGCTGCATTTTCTAGAGAATAACTTTTATGTTAAAGATACATCCAAATTTTAAAATTGTAGATTTTTCATTCTTTGTAGAAAAAATATGTTTATAATAAAATATGAGTAAATTTGAAAGCTTTGAGGTGTGAAATTTATATATATATATATATATATATATATATATATATATATATATATATATATATATATATATACCTGACTCTTCTGCATAAACAGGATACAACATCAGGTTAATTTCTAAGCAAGGTTTACCAGGTTTGAATTCAGAATTTTCCTTCTCCTAGACTGGTTGCCATACCAAGATGAAAACGCCCTGTCTGCCTTATCATTTACCTCTAGGTGGAAGGAGATTAATTGGATTCATACCTTTCCTAAGGGCATTAGTGCTATGTGAAATGTACACAGCCTTTTCCAGGATTTGAACCATGTACATTTTTTATGACAGTAACCATTATATCTCAAGCATCACCGAATGTAATTACGAAAGCATCTTGGTTGATTTGAATATAAGCACTGTTGAATTTTAATAAATGCTTTTTCCCTTGTTTACCAAAATGACAGCATAACATTCAATGTACAAATCCTGACTAGTTAATCAAAAGAGATTTTCTGTTTGTTTGTTCTAGAGGAGGGGCTGTCAAAAATTCTAAGGTTGAAGTACCAAATGAATCCCCTTCTCATAGGCTCTAGTGCTGCTTTTGTGTCAAACTATATTTAGAAATAGTGTCTCCTGGAGCAATGGTTTGGTTAGTGATATAGTCATCATCATCATGATGTAGTGCCACTAGCACGAATATCCCTGACCCTCTCTCGCCACTTTTCCCTATCGTTCATTGCCTCTGGCAGGTCTTCAGAGCTACATCCCGTATCCTCACATAGCTGCTGAATGTATGTTCATGCTGGTTGTCCTGCTTTCGCCTGGCCATATGTGGGGGTCCATAGGAGTACATCACTTATGGGCTCGTCCCTGCTTCTCCAGCAGTGATATAGTAAGAACATATATCTCAGATCATTACTATACTAATTAGCTTGATCCTCACTTGGTGCCTTACACTGTGACCCAGTTTCAGACTAAAGTTAGTAAATACTGAAATACTTCATTGTGGAGCAATGGTTAACAAGCTGAGCCCCTTTTTACATCAGTAGGTTCAATATGAACATTGGTAAAAATTTAATAAATGCTTTATTCCTTGTGTACCAGAACAACCACATAAGAATACTACCTCTGACAAATTATGGAACTGCACACTTAAAAGATGTTCACCTTTGTTTATATATATATATATATATATATATAAAAAGGTGAACATCTTATATATGAAAACAAAGGTGAACATCTTTTATATATATATATATATATATATATATAAAAACCAAGGTGAACATCTTTTATATATATATATATATATAAACCAAGGTGAACATCTTATATATATATATATATAAACAAAGGTGAACATCTTTTTTATATATATATATATATATATATAAACAAAGGTGAACATCTTTTATATATATATATACATATATAAAACAAAGGTGAACATCTTTTATATATATATACAATTGAAAAAACTCAACTGTCATCTGGCTATTATAAATTTATTTCAGCTAGCCACTCCATAAGAGAAACCAACCTCTTCAGATAGCCATTACACAATGGAGAGAAAAAAAGATTAAATTATAGAAATATTCTTTCAATGAATACTTATCATTTTAAAAGAAATAAATGAATAAAAAATGAAGAAGTTGAGAAGACAAAAAGATATGGGCCAGAAGTTAGTGTCAAAACCAGATGTTGACTCTACTTTTTAACTCTATCAGACATATTCATTTATTCAGTTTTTATATCAAATAACAAAATTCCAGTACACCACAGTAAGTGGTTTTGGTTTCTTCGCTTAATGGCATATCAATCTTCATGGGTTATTTAATTCCAAAGCAATTCTTCAAGAACAGATTGGTGAGAGCTATTATTGATATGTAGTATAGCATTCAAATTGTCTTGAGCTGGAAAAACACAGCATGTGAATTAGTATGATTGAAAGATATTAAACTTGAGGTCAGTCTGAGACCATTGCTCTCAATGGATGGTTTCAATCAGATGACCAAAATGGTTCTAAAAGTTACAAATATGTTAGTCAGTTAGTGAGCAATGCTTGACTAGAGTGGTTGAAAGCTCTGTTTTGCTCACTGATACTCCTCATAGGCCATAGCAGGTAAAGAAAGAAAAAGTCACTTAGAAATAAAAGTAATATGTGCACATGAAAATATGATCATGTTGTTAAGAACAATAAGAAATGACGACAGAAGACAATGAACAAGAACAAAGCTGGCAACATAAGAAGACTTGGTTTAGTTTGGTCTTATGGCATATCAACCATTGTAGGTCATTTAATGCCAAATCCATTTTTATATATATATATATAAACAGTTCTATTTCAAACAATTCAGTTTAGCATAAGCAGGCAGTTTAAATGACAAAATAGTTTTATTTCAAACAATTCCATTTAGCACAAGTACACAGTTTAAAATGTCAAAAACAGTTCTATTTCAAACAATTCAGTTTAGCATAAGTACGCAGTTTTTTGTTTATACACAGTTAAATGTAAAAACAATTAATTTCAAACAATTCAGTTTAGCATAATTACAGAGTTTAATTTTATTTGAACCATAGATAGGATCCTATCAAGTATTACCACTCCGGACCAGAGTGGAATTGGGACTGACGGCAATGAAGCATTACTGAAGCCTCACCATCAGATTGTTTGGTGTCATATCTGGGACACTTGTTGCGGGTATCTTACTCCTCTGCAAAGGAGCAGTCAGTGCATTCTACAGCTCCAGCTGACTAGGCCAAAGAAGGAGAGAAGAGATGCATGTTGATCAATCAGCAGAGTAAGGGTTATATATAACATATACCATAAATGCAACAGAAGGATAATAGTGGCACTATTTAACCCATAACAGGGAGGAGAGTATAAGAGAATTTGTACCTTTCTTAATCTGAAAGTGAATGTGATTGAGTGACTGGAGTTTGAACTCACTTATTATCATTTAATGAAACTGTACTTAATTTTCTTATGGCTTCAAATAATAGATTAATGGATGGTTTAAATTTAATGGTAAAAAAATTTGATATGATTAGGAGAAATTGTTGCTTTCCTAACCACATGGCCATGGGGACTCCCTCCACAGTAAATAAAAGTAAAGTTGGCGACCTTAGTTGTGGGTGACCCGAAGGCTCCCTTTTCAATAGCTACAACACCATGATGTAGAGGAGGACGCTACTCCATTCCTGGGATTGCTCTACTTTACCCTTGATCCTTACCTTATAGTCCTGAGTACTAAACAAGGAAGCATCAAGTACCATTTTTGAGTCTTTGATATGACTCAACCTGGGATTGAACCCTGGTCTACCAGACCATTGGTGAACACCCTACTCATTAGGCCAAAGTAGAAGAATTTACTCTATGGTTATCAATTTCATAAACATCTCCAGAAAAAATGTGAATAAAATAAAAAAACAGCCAAGTGGAGCAATATTGTAACTTATTTTACCATTTTTAAATTATAAAAAAAATATCTGTACAAACACTTTCCATAATTTTTGCCAGGAGTAGTATATTTTATACAAATAACAACCAGCTAAAAAGAAGATTTTTAGGAGTATCCCCATAGCATAGTACCGACTGTGCTGAACAGCAACATTGTAGTAAACAAGTTCGACCTCCAGTCATGCTATTACATTCACTTTCAGACTAATACCCTTCAGACTATGAATCTCCTTATCCTCACTGGCTATGTGTTGAATAGTACCACAACCATTGTTCTACAGGGATGGCATTTGGCATTAAATAACTGTGGTATCATGGTAAGGAAGAGATACACAGTGAAATGAGTTAATTATCTATTAACTGAAGTGGTACAGTCCGACAAATATTATAAGTCTTGCGCTGTGGGTGTTACATCCAAAGTTGGTCTACTGACCAACATCTTGCAGAACCCTCATGCTTAAGAAACACGACGTCTTTTATACCTCCGTGATACTGGAAGTCATGTGGTATGAGCCATTATACAACAATAACCCTCAAAGGTTGATATGCCATTGAAACCAAAGCAAACCAAACTGAACAAAAAGAACTTTTGTTTTTGTTTGAGGAGGAGAACTGTCTGAAAATCAAGAGGCACTCCAAGGCTCTGGACCAGTGTACAAACTGAATCTCCTTCTCACAGGCCCTGAAGACAAATTTGATGACTGTAATTGGTGTTAACTGCTTTCCTTTTTAAATATGGTGTTCAAAAGTGTTATAATTCATATTGTCGTTTGTGAACTACCTGCAATTTTCCAACATGAAATACTCTGAATCTATTATTATAGGAAAGCAAACAATTTCCTTCAACCATATTGAATTTTTATACCATCAAATTTAAGCAATCCATTAAATTACTAGTTGGTTTTGTTAGTTTCTTTGTTTAATGGTATATCAACCTTCATGGGTTATTTAATGCCAAAGCCATTCCTGGAGAAGAATAGCAAATTTTCTGGTCATGGTAATTCCAATTTACAATATAATTCCTCTATTTAAAAAATAAAAAATGTATGTCTGAACAAGATAAGTTTGATATTAGTAATAGTGTTTATCGCCACATTTTTCTTAATGAATAAATGAATAGAGATTTTTTCTTAAAATAAAATAGGTTAATTTATCAACAAGATTTTAATTACTGGAGGTTTTGTGAGTTGCATTAGAATATTTTTTGGTACGTAAGGATACATTACATCTGCTTTTGACACCAACTTCTATCCCATATCTTTTGTTACTCCTTTATTTTTTTTTTTTTTTAAACAAGAATCCATTGAAAAAATATTTTCATAATCTTTGATAATTTTTTTACCTGTGTGTGATGGCTGACCATCTGAAAAGGTTAGTTTCTCTTATTGAGTGGCAAGCTGAAATCAATTTATAATAGCCAAATGATGGTTTGTTGAGTTTTTTTTTTTAAATCATATATAGGGTGTCTCAATATACATGGGACCCATATGACTGTTAATAACTCTTCTAATAATAATGTTGTGTTCTTTCTTGTTTTAGATTTGAAAATAGTATAAGTAAGTAAAGTTAGCGACCATAGTCGAGGGTGACCCGAAGGCTCCCTTTTCGATAGCTACTACACCAAGGTGTAGGGGAGGGCGCTACTCCATTCCCAGGATTGCTCCACTTTACCCTTGAACCGTACCTTATAATGCTGAGTGTTAAGCAAGGTGGTATCAAGTTCCATTTTTAAAGTCTTTGGTATGACTCGACCTGGGATTGAACCCAGGTCTCCCGGGCCATTGGCGAACACTAATTGCTGGGCCAATAAATAGTATACTATAATAATAATAATAATCACAATGCCTTGGAGACAAAATCATTCAAAACTGTCTTAAAATACACCCATTAATGTGATGATTTATTACTGAGACAAGAAACTCAAAAAAAAGGTTGCATGACCTGGAAGCTGATATAATAACAATTTAAAAAACCTTAATTTGATGGTTTGGTTTGGTTTCTTTGTTTAATGATATATCAACCTTTGTAGATTATTTAATGCCAAAGCCATTCTCCTAGAAGAACAGTAGCGGTACTATTTAACCCATAGCTGGGAGGATAAAAGGGTTCATACCTTTCCCAAGGGTATTTGCTTGAAAGTGAACGTGGAGTACGAACGTGGAGCATGACTGGAGTACGAACTCGCTTACTACGATTCTGCAGTCCATCGCTTTAACCATTACACCATGAGGACACCGCCACACATTAATTTGATGACTCTAGCTCAAAGGATGCATTTTTTACAGGACATGTTCCAAATGACCACCAATGCACTTGTCTCAGTAATAAATCATTATCATATTAATGGGTTGCATCATAGCCAACTTGTAAATATTTACTAGTTGGCTGTGGTGGCATTTATTTTGATATATATATAAATAGACACACACAAGTCACATTGTATGTGATGTATTAGGAATGCCTCATTATTTGAAAAAAAAACTAAACTTTTCTTGTTTTCACACAAGGAAACACACGTGTGCGCACGCACACACACATATATAGCTTCTTAGTCATCTGAGATATTGAGAATTTGGATGGTAAAAAAATTATATTCAACACGAGTGTAGATCTCACAAAATTATCATTCAGTTGCAAATTGAACAGGAAAATTGCTTTATTCTTATTATTTATATAAGTTAAAATATTCTAAGTGTGTTACTCTAATAGTAATCTTGCTATGGTGTGCTATTCTTCCTGGGTTACAGTTATAAAAGATAGTTCTTGTTTATTTACTGCTACATAAAACCCCCGAAATGAACACCCTCTAATTGTGATAATTCCATAATTTTTGCAAAGGGTAGTACACAGATTTATAATACTTTCTAACAAATAGGAAAAAAAAAAAAGTGAAATAATTGTCTTTTTCAGATGGTGTTTAAAATCCCCACCCCAATTTCTTTTTAGTTCAATATTGTTAATGTGTCTGTTAGAAGAAAAAAAAGGATGTGTTCATATCCATGGAAATTTAACATAGCAGTAACTATCAGGCACATAGGTTTTTAAAGTTTATACCATCTACTGCAGATTATGAAAAGATGAGTGAGTAGAGGGAGAAATAGTCGACAGGAGCTGTAAATGACCGCTCTCACTCTACTGGCATTATTGTCACCAATTAACTTTGGTTTCTCTTGTATTTATGTCTGCTTGTCAGCTCCAATTTGATGCTAAAACAGAGAAAGAACTATTAAATTGTTATTGGCTCTTCAATCAATTTAGTTTTCATATGACCAGTTCCCAACTATATCCACAGCAGCCACATAAATATTTAAAAATTTGCTCCAGGAAATTCTTTTTTTGGTTTTGTGGAGCCAAACTTAACAGCCTGACACCAGATTCAAAATTTGTAATAGATTTTTTTATTTAAAAGGCATGCATATTTACTGGACTTCTTTACCAGATGGTTTAAATTTAGAGTTTTCTTTCTATATTGGTTGCCACAACACAAATAAAGAACCCAGCCTGCCTTACATTTTATCAATAGCTGAGAGGAAAAGAAATAGATTTATACTGTTCCCAAGTGCATTAGCACAAAAGTGAAATGCAAACAGCCTCCTTCATGATCTGAGCTTCGGTCATCATGTCCATTTCCGATGACGATAACTGTTAGCCTCCACAACTTCTTGTTTTGGAAGGCATAGCTACCATAAATTCATGTGTAAACAACAACATGGTTGCACACATCAAACAGCAGTTGATATTTTCCGACATATTTCAGAATAGTAAACTAACAGAACCATTTCCAATCATAACACTGAACCCAGATAAAAAAAAAAAAATTATATTTTTAAATCAAATTTGTTTATATCATCTTGTAATGTTTTCATTTAAGTCCAAAAAGTAGGTTTCTTTATTGTACACAACACTGTGACATCATAATTTGTTGTGTACATTATTCACATTCCTGAGTAGACACCAATTCTAAACTTTTACAGGGGAATCTGCATTATGTAATAACTAAAGTGCTGAACTGGAGACTCGAAGTAAGTAAGTTAAAACTCCAGTTATGCTATTACCTTCCCTTTTTAACTGATACCCTTGGGAAAGGTACAGAACCCCTTATCCCTTCAGCTATGGGTTAAATAATACAATTACTGTTCTTCTACAAGGATGGCTTTATGTTATGGTGAGATATGTAATCACCACCGGAACATTTTGAATAAGGGACCGTGTCACCAGTCACCGAAGATAGGCGAACAGAGAGAGACTCCCTGGACTGAACACGATAAATACTACACATTCTCTCTCTAAATATATTCAATAAACTTACTTTCTTTATTCAAACCTATAGTACATATTTATTCCTTTATTTCCTTCACAGAATACTATCTCTTGATTATCCCTATATTATCGCCACCACAGGATATATCACTTTAGCATTAAATACCCAACAAAGGTTGATATGCCATTAAACAAAGAAATCAGACAAAACCTAAACTTTTACTTCAGTTAACCTACATCATCATTTTTTTAAAACTTTGTTCTGATTTCTTGAACTGATTTAAACTTTTTTGATACTTTTTCACAATTAGAATATAATTATCAGATTTCAAATGTCTCATTTTATGCTTGGTGTGAAAAAAATATGCCAGTTTCTAATTTCATCTCAATTGTGATCACTTGGGTCCATATACACAAAAGATCTTTTAATATCAAAATTGATAGCAATATTATTTCTGACTTAATTAAGAGACTGAAACACCATCTTATAATTGGGTGTATCAAAGAAATGTGATTGTCACTTGATCTTTAGTTTAGTGCCAAACTATAGGTCTCTTCATAATATCAAAAATCTATTTGGTAAATCTGTTATGTAGATTTATATAAATAATTTATTGTTTATAAATTAAGCCCAGGAAATTTTGTGCGGTGAAATGGTTAATGAGTTAGGTTAACCGATTAATGAGTAAGAGGCACCCAGTGAGAATCAAGCTCACAAGCAATGGTTTACTAACTTAGTTTGCTAGCTATTAAACTATGAGAGGCACCTATTTCATTTTTTGATGCTTTGCTCAGTTTGGTATAAAGCCAGCTGTATGTGGCACTCAGTGAGAATCAAACTCACTAGCAACGGTTTACTAGCTATTATGCTATGAGAGATCCATGATGTAATAGAGGTGCCTATGGTGTAATGGTTATTATTATTGGAAATGGACACGGCAACCAGAGTTCAAATCTTGGACAAGGCTGTTTCCATTTCATATAGTGCTAATACCCTTAAGAAAGGAATGAATCCAACTATTCACCCTCCAGCTATGGGTAAATAATAGGGCAGACTCGGCTCTTTAACTTTAACATAGCAACTGGTCTAGGAGTAGAAAAATTTGGAACTCAAACCTGTTAAACTCTGCTCAAAAAAATTGACCTTGTATCACATTCTGCTCATGTGAAAGGGTTGATAAATACATATACTACGAGAAGCACTTTAAGTCCAGCAGTATGAAGCACTCAGTGAGAATCAAACTCACTAGTCTGACACACTATCCATTTACACCATGTGAGGTTCCCTAAGTTAAATGCTAAGCATATAGCTTAGTTTGGAACAAAGCCAGAAGTATAGGCACTCAGTGAGAATAAAGCTCACTAGTAAAGATATTCTAGCTTTGCTTTGTAGCTATTAAACAATTTTTTTGTTGAAGGAGGTCAGTATAAGCTCTCTTTTCTTCCCCTGCTACTTCTCAATATCTACGCCCTTGTCTTTTTTCTTTTGCTACACCAATCTCTCAATGAAAAAGAGTAGAATTAGCATCTACTCATAAGTTATAAATATACACGTGCTATACAAGACGACTGGATATTCTGGTTATTTTTAGAATTCAGGAATGTAGTCCCTTCTGAAAAAGAGATGCCACAATAACAGCCTTCTTTTCAACCAACACTATCACTTTGTTGTAATGCTCCAAGACTGATAATTCTACTCGCCATTCATAGTGACTTTCTTCTCTGAGAGTCGATTTTGGAAAATTGACCTTCTGCATTGGTCGGCCTTGGACAAGAAATCTATACTAATAAACAAGCTTCCTGTTTGTATATTTGTCAGTGCCACTTGCATGCTAAAAGGCCTATTGACATCATTTTGGACATAAAGACTGACAAGACTTCCACTTATGATACAGGCCATGCAAGGTTGATATTGGAGATCATTCAAAGCCACCAGAGGTTTAAGAACAAAAAAAAAAAAACAAAAAAAATACTCAGATTCTAACATTGTAAGCAAATTATTTTTATATCAGATTTTTCTCCATTCATTGTTCTTAATGAACTAAACAATGGTTTATTACTATAAAATAAATTTTTATACAAATATCAGCATGTTTTTGTAGAATTTTTCCAACACCTGAAAAAAAATTTCTCAAAACTTGTATAAAATTTTATTTTATTGCTACATCTTAAGTACTATTAGTAAAAACAAAGATTAGAGAAAATTCTGATTTTTTTTTTTTCATTTTTGGATAGATTGATTTAAATGGCATGTCAACCCATCTAGGGCTATTTTATGCTTAGAAGTTAGGGAACCATATTCATAGGACATTTATATTTACTTTTTTTTTGTAAATGTTTCTTAAGAGTTTTTTTTTTGCATGCTTTATATGATATCAAGTATTCCAATCTACTACAAATAATTTATTGAACTATTTCACGTAATTATTTCTGTTTGATGATAATGATTTGTTTGCACACAGCTATATGGTTTCAAGTAACTAATAATAATCCTGGTCCAATTGGCTGGTTCTGCAGAATACACTGACTGCATCTCTGCATAGGGGTAAGACTCCTCCAATGATTGTCCTGATATGACACTAAGCAATATGATGTTGAGGTTTCAGTAATGCTGGAGCTTTGGGGAATGAGGAGTACTCCTTTATTACCATCACTCCCAGATCTGCTCTGGCTTAGAGTGGTAGCAACAGAGAGGGTCCTTTATATATGGGTCAAATAGAACTAAACTCTGTAATTATGCTAAATTGAATTGTTTGAAATAAAACTTTTTGACATTTAACTGTATGTAAACAAAAACTATACTTTTACGAGACTGAATTGTTTGAAATAAAACTGCTTATATGTATAAAAATGGATTTGGCTTTAAATAACCTACAATAGTGGATTTGCCTGAAAACCAAACTAATAATAATCTTTAGTAAACAATTATAGCTTCAAGTAACTATTCTTTATACAAATAATTTGTAGTTATATAGCATCAAGTATTCCTATCAAAGGCAAATCATTTTCAAACAGATCTATTAAAGCCATAGATGAGACTGTAACATGTAATACTATTCCAGATCTGAGAGGACCTGGGAATAATGGCAATGAAAGAGTGACTATTCTTCCCAGATCTGGAGCATCATCATTAGATACAGTTTCTTTTTAAATTCACTTACCTAGGGAGCAGCGTCTCATCAACTGAAAAGGACATCGACATGCGGTTAACAAAGGCATGGACAGCTATCAATAGGCTATTGATCATATGGAAATAAGACCTAACCGATAAAATGAAATGCAGTTTCTTCCAGGCAGCTGTCATATCGATACTGCTATATGGATGCACTACATGGACGCTAACAAAACAGCTGAAGAAGAAGCTAGACAGCAATTACACAAGAATGCTGCGAGCAATCTTGAACAAGTCCTGGCGGCAACATCCCACAAGATACCAACTATACGGCCACCTGCCTCCTATCACGAAAACTATCCAAGTTAGACGAACCAGACATGCAGGACACTGCTGGAGAAGCAGGGACGAGCTCATAAGTGATGTACTCTTATGGACCCCCACATATGGCCGGACAAAAGCAGGACGACCAGTATGAATATACATTCAGCAGCTCTGTGAGGGTACGGAATGTAGCCCAGAAGACCTGCCAGAGGCGATGAGCGATAGGGAAAAGTGGCAAGAGAGAGGGTCAGGGATATCCGTGTTAGTGGCACGACATGATGATGATTCTAAGTTTATTCGGGTGGGACATTTTTTTTCTAGTATACTTTAGAGAAGCAGAGATATTTGTGTGGGAAAAGTTATTTAGCACTGAGTAAAACCATTAAACCTAACATGTAACCATTTTAAGGTGAAAAACAAATAGATTTTAAAATTCTCACAAAAATCAATTGATAATTGAATTTTGATAAAAATTTTGGGAGGTTTTTCTTTTGGTTGGGAAAGTTGGTTTTAAGATATGTGAACCTTTAGAGAGTATTTAAAAGGTTATTTGTAAGCAATTATATGGTTTCAAGTAACTAATAATAATAATGATCCTTAATAAAGAATTATAGCCTCAAGTAACTATTCTTGATATAACTAGCACTCAATACTAATAATTTTCAAATAGATTTATTTGACCCATAGATGGAAGCCTAATAGGCATTACTACTCTGGATTATCATGGAATTGGGAGCAATCGTTTTGAAGGGGTGACTCCACACACCCCAAAACAGAAGTCTCACCACTGGATGTAGTTTAGTGTCACACCCAGGATACATCTAACACTGTAGTATAAAGTATAGGCATAAAATCTACTCTCATAATCTTTTTGACTTTTATGAAAAACACACTTATGATCTAATATTGCATAGGCAAGAAAGTAACAGTCACTAAGCATCGTTGACTCTGTCTATGTTATCTTAACTGAGATATCTATGGTTTATCACAATATTGAGCAATACAGCCAGGAGAAAGTAGAAAGAGGAATTGGCCTCTATGTGAATCCATATAAAACAAAGTTCATATGTTGTCACCAAGATAGAGCCATCTCTACTTTAAGTGGCAAGTTTCTGACATCAATATACTCGTTCACATACCTTGGTAGCAATATCTCATCGACTGAAAGGGAAATCAACATATGCATAGAAAAGATATGGACTGCTATTGACAGGCTGTTAATCATATAGAAATCTTATCAATCTGATAAAATAAAATGGGATTTCTTTCAAGCTGTGGCTGTGTTGGTACTACTGTATGGTTGAACGTGGATTTAACACAATGCATAGAGGAAAAGTTAGGTGGGAGCAACACAAGAATGCTACATGCTGTTTTAAAGAAAATACTGGAAGCAGTACCCCTCATAACAGAATTTGTACAGCCACTTGCCTCCCATCTCACAAACCATCCAAGTAAGATGAACAAGACATTCTGAGTACTACTGATAAAGTAAGGACAAAGTCATAAGCAATATTCTCCAATGGACTCCTACATATGGACACACCAGTGTTGGCCAATTAGCAAAGACTTCCATATGTCAGTTCTGTATGGATAGCAGATGCAGTCTAGAGGATCAGCCAGGAGCAATGGGCAATAGGGATAGATGGTGAGAGAGGATTAAGGGACTATTAGCTATCAGCATGACTTGATGAGGATGAATATTGATCATAATCAATCAATATATATCTTACTGGCCCATTCACATAATGGTTAGAGTGTTGGCCAATGGTCCAGGAGACTGGGGTTCACTCCCAGATCAAGTCATACCAAAGACTCAAAAAATGGTACTTGATGACTCCTCGCTAGACATTCAGCATTATAAGGTATAGATCAAGGGTAAGTGAAGTAAGGAGTAGCGCCTTCCCCTACAACTTGGTGTAGTAGCTATTAAAAAAGGAACCTTCAGTTTATAGAAGTCAAATGACTCACCTTCTAACATAGCTACCTTCTTGAATCTTCTTGATAAAAGCAAGCCAGCTATGCTAATGCAGCAGGTGGGTTGTTCTATGGTGCCAGGGTGACCTGCCCAACACATTTGCATGAGTGGTGTCTATTCACCCATATATTCATCCAGTAAATGGCAATGGGAATCATTTTCTACTTGTGGGGCACCTTTGGTGGTGTAATGGTTAGCAAGCTTGACTAGCAAACCTACACAAGTGAGTTCAAGTCTCATTGGGTGCCCCATTCTTTCGGCCTAGTGCCACATCGAAGCAAAGAGCTTTGTAAATTATCATTTTCTACTTGTGTGTCAGACCACTCACAAGTGAACCAATATTCTTCACAGTTTGCCCTCAACTATGGTCACCCAACTAATATATATATATAAAAGAAAGGAAATGCTAAAAAGTAAAGTGCAGAAAAATGTGAACAATGCTCGTATGGTCTAAAACCTAAAATATTAAAACTATAAACTCATAAAATCCATTACTTAAAATTTCATGTGGATCATGCAATCATCGGGTGGATATATGTATATATAAAGTAAAGTAAAGTTAGTGACTGTAGTCAAGGGCGACCAGAAGGCTCCCTTTTCAATAGCTACTACACCAAGGTGTAGAAGAGGGTGCTACTCCTTTCCCTGGATTGCTCAACTTTACCCTTGATACGTACCTTATATTGCTGAGTGTTAAGCAAGGAGGTATCAAGTGCCATTTTTAAAGTCTTTGGTATGACGTGACCTAGGATTGAACCCAGGTCTCCCAAACCATTGGCGAACACTCTACCCACTAGGGTAGAATCTTTAATGTTTTTATTTCAAAATTTCAATGATGCATACAAACCCAAGCAACTTATATAATAAAGTTATGGCATCAAAAAGTGTCAGTCTCCAAACTTTTTCATGAAATTGCTTTTAGCAAGAAACAAGACTGTAAAAGTTCAGCAGTCCTTCTCCATATTCACCAGACCTAAGTTGTTTACTAAGCTTAGTTTAGTTGTGGCACAAGACCAGGAGTATGGGACACCCAGTGAGATTCAAACTCACTGTGTGCCTTTTACTTTTTCTTCTTTCCTAAAATGAAAACTAATCTCAAGTGAAAGACTTGGGGACACCAAGAACATTAAAAAAGATATGATGGTAAGGTTTTATACCATATCAAAAGAGAAATTTCGGAACTGTTTTAACCAATCGAAAACTCACTAGAATAAGTGTGTTGAATGGATAGTGGAGAATTTTAAGAAAATTAATGTTTCATTTCTAGTTCACATCTGATTTGATAAATACAGCTTCAGTCTTGATATTCTCCAGTATAACCTAAAGAATTTGCAACTACAGTTTTGCAAAACTTCTGTGTTCAAAATTTTTATTAAATTAAAACTACTTGGAGAAATATATTTCAAAGAGTAAAAATTAAATGCTACAGGGAATATTTTGAAGAAAATTAATGTTTCATCCATTGTTTATTTGTTTTGGTAAATGTACTTCAGTCTTGATATTTTTTGAAAACACCTCATATTTTGAAGAAAATGAATGTTTCATTAATTGTTCATTTCTGTTTTGGTAAATACAGCTTCAGTATTGATACTTTATGAACAGAACTCATATAAAGTCAAATTGTGTTTAATATACAAAAAGATTAGATATATAGGGTGGATGCTATAATTTCAACCTGAACCACTTATGTGCATGTATTCATTTGTTGGTTGGTTGACATTGATTGATTTTAACAGCGTGTCAACTTATCTGGAGTTATTTTATTCTTAGATGAAAGGGAAACGTGTCCGTTTACATTTTTGTTGTAGTTTCTTAAGATTTTGCATATCGTTAAATGATGTCAAGTACTCAAATAATTTGCAGATAAATTTGACCCCAAGATGGGACCTAAATAAGTACAACCACTCCAGGTTAGGGTGGACCTGGGTGTAATGGCAATGAAGGGTTACTCCATATTCCCCAGATCTCCAGAACAGGAGTCTCACCATTAGATGCAGTTTAGTGTCATACCTAAGACACCACACTTTGGGAGAACCCTCTTTCTCTGCCAGTGATCCAGTCAGAATATTATATATCCCACCAACAGGGCCAGTATGAATTTGTGCTTTTACAGCGACAATATTAATGTTAGTTAATCTTGCAAGATCATGGATTTGCGTATGGATCTGGATAAAGACCTGAGAAGTTGCCCATGCAGTAAGTCTCCTTTCTTTGTGCTGCCAATGTTGTCTAAGAGAAGGGCAAATGTCAATATTGCTTAGTACCAATGTTATTTCAGAATTTACCAGAACTGACTGCCACATGTACTTCGGCCTCTAGTTTTGAATTCAGAGTTTTTCTCTTCTCTAAACTGATTGCTCACCAAGGCTAGAAAGCCCAGTCTGCCTTACTACTTCATCCTTCCCTGAATTAATCTCCAAATAAAAACCATTACACACCTAGAAAAATCTGGGATACACGAGAGAAAAGTAAAAGAACAACATTTTTGTTGTTCTTTTCAATTGGGTGGAGTTGTTTGTCATCTATTTTGAAATACTTTTGTGATAGAAGAAAAAACTAAATTGGTTGGTTGGTTGTTTAGGTTTTTTGGCATATCAACCTTTGTTTGTTATTTAATGCCAAATCCATTTTTATATGAATAATCAGTTCTATTTCAAACAATTCAGTTTAGCATGAGTACACAGTTTCAATGTCAAAAACATTTCTATTTCAAGTTATTCAGTTTAGTCAAACAATTCTAATTAAAACAATTCAGCTGAGTATTAGCATAGTTTTTGTCCACACACAGTTAAATGTCAAAACTGCTCTATTTCCAACAATTCAGTTTAACATAAGTACACTGTTTTAATATCAAGACAGTTTTATTTCAAGCAATTCAGTTTAGCATAAGTATACATTTTAGTTCTATTTGATCCAGGTGCTACCACTTCGGACCAGAGTGGACCTGGGAGTGACGGCAATGAATGGGTGCTCCACATTCCCCAAAGCTCCAGCAATTCTGGAACCTCATCATCACATTGTTTAGTGTCATATCCAAGACGCTCGTTTGGTGGTGGGAGGTCTGACCCCACAATAGAGATGTAGTCAGTGTATTCTATAGCCCCAGCTGAAAAGAAAACGCTAAACAAGCAGAAATAAAAGAAAGGAAAAATAACTTCTGATAAAAAGGGAACAAGAATGAAAAGAAAAACTGATCTAGTGTGTAATGATGAACAAAAAAAAAAAAAAAAAAAAAAAAGGATTTTTAAGTGATGATAAGAATCATTAATGAATTCAGACAGAAATGTTGATTGGTGGATTGTAAAAAATGATGGTAGAGAATGAGTCTAGAAGAGGAGGTTGGTTGGTTGGATTTTAGAGCATATCAACCCTTGTAGGTTATTTAAAGCCAAATCCTATTTATACATATATATTAAATATATATTTGAAAATGAATTGTTAGTTGGTAACATTATTTTTAAATGAGCTCATTTGTTTGCACACAGTTAAATGGTTGCAATTATTGTGATGTAGCACTGATAATTCAATTCAGAACCAGAAATTTGTTTGCACACAGTTAAATGGTTTCAAGTTCAGAAAATGAATACATATTTCTCTTTGAACCATACATAAAACCTTAACATGTACTCCAGATTAGAGTGGACCTGGGAGTAATAACATTGAAGAGATACTCCACATTCCCCAAAGCTCCAGAATTGGAGTCTCACCATCAGATAGTTTAGTATCATATCCAGGACAATTGTAGAGGGGGAAGGATCTTACCTTTCCACAGAATTGCAGTCAACATATTCAACAACCCCTCTTTAGAAGAAAAGATGAGGAAAAGAAGGGAAGGGAAAAGAGAATATTTGGTTTGGTTTCTTCATGGGTTATTTAATGCCAAAGCCATCCTTATAGAAGAATAATAGTGGTACCACTTAACCCATAGTTGGATGGGATAAGAGTGTTCATGCCTTTTTCAAGAATATTAGTCTGAAAATGAACTTAATAGAACAACTGGAGTTTGAACCTATTTACTACAATGTTGCAGTCCAGCACATTATCCACAATGCTATGGGGACTTCCCCAATATATTTCTCTGTAACAGCATAAAATACTTTAGTTTGGACTATATATATATATATATATATATCACCTTACTTTCAGTCATTCTGAATACAGTGAGGTATGCAGCTAGAAAAAAGTTAATTATATAGATCTTGAGTATAATACACACTTGTAACATATGGGCTGAAAAAACTAGAAAAACAGTGTGTCTTATACACAAATGATTACTGTATTTGTTCAACAGTATTACAACTTCTTATAAGTTATTTGATGTTGAAATTTTATTCATTTGTAAAATATTTGATTATAATTATAAAAATTCATATTTTTAACATTTCATTGCAACCGATTTTTTAAAAATCAGATTTTAAAAAATAGTCAATAATAATTTGTTTGCACACAGTTGTATGATTTCAAGTATTACTATCTAATACAGGGTGGAATGATAAAATTATCGCCCTAGAAAAGACGACATGATTCCATTTCCATTTAATGAAAACTGGTTTTCTTTTTTTGTTGCAGACCATCTACTAGTTAGCCAGTTGTGTACAAATCCCAAGAGCAATAGGAGCCTTCTGAAAGTGACACAATTATTTAACGAGAGAGATCGGAGATGTGCTGCTGCACAACTCATGCTCTCTACCGATCCAAGTTATGACAACAGGACCATTGTCAGCACCCTCAAAATACAAATCCGGATGATTCAACGTACCCAGGGTGATGAAAACAAAGTTTCCAGTTATGGTTATGGTCTTTGGTGTGGTTTCAAGTGAGGGCCATATCATACCACCTCACATCTTTGAAGTCTGGTGCAATCAGGTGGCCGGTGGAAGACCCTGGATGCGGCAGCAGGACTCGGTGCCAGCCCACAAGTCCAAAGAGACCCAGGCTTGGCTTCAGAAGGAGTGCTATGACTTTGTACCCTTCTCTCACTGGCGCCCCTCCTCCCCCGACCTGAACCCGCTGGACTACTTCGTTTGGTCATATGTCGAGAACATCACCAACATGACCTCCCAGCCTGATTGCCACCATCCACCGAGCTACCGCCGGTGCTTGTAGAAAAGGCCTGCTCCCAGTTCTGGATCCGTATTGAGGCTGAAGGCGGCTACATTGAATAGATGTCAGCTCTACGACAAAATCAAGTTACCTGAATTGATTTTTTCAATAAAAGTTTTAAAATAAAGCTATAGTGTTGTTTTCTTTAGGACGACAATTTTATCGTTCCACCCTGTACAAATAATTTATACACAATTATATGGTTTTAAGTAACTATTTCTATTTAATAATAATCATTATTTGTTTTCACACAGCTATATGACATGAAGTATTCCTATCTAATACCAATATGCACACAGTTGTATGGTTTCCAGTATTACTATCTAATACTAATAATTTGCAGTTATATGCTTTCTCATATTCCTATCCAATACTAATAATTTACAAAATGATCTATTTCACCTTTAGATGGGACCCTAACAGGTACTACCACACTGAGTTAGAGTAGAACTGGGAGTAATGGCAAAGAGTGCTCCATACTCCCCTGAGTTGGAGTCTCACTACCAGATGCAGTATAGTGAGAGCACTCTTTTTTGTGAAGGTTTACTCCTCTGCAGAGAATGCAGTTGGCATATTTTAAGCCCCAACGTGAGGGATTGAATTGAAAGGAGAAGAAGGGGAAGGGAAGAAGAAAGAAGAAGAAAATGGAAGAGAAAATAAATGAATGGAAGAAAGAAGGAGGGAAAGAAAAGAAGAAGGATAAGAAAGAAAGAAAGTGAAAAAAAAGAAGGAAGAAGAAAAAGCAAAAAGGATGAAAGAGAAAGCAAAGGAATGGGATGAAAACTGAAGAAGGAAAAAGGGAAAGAAGGAAAAGGAAAAGGAAGGGAAGGAAAAGAAAAAAGAAAATAAATACCAGGCGGTTTTAATAATGAACAAAATATGGAGGAATTTTTTTTATGATTCTATATCCTGACCAAAGTGTAAATAAAAATTTAATTTTTTTATAATGAAAGTCAATTACAACAGATGATAACCAATGTTTAACTTTCTTTTTTAAACCTTGTTTTAATTTTTATTTCATTTTATTTTCTTTAAATAATGCTTCATTTTAAAATTCTTTTAGTTCAGTGAGATGGAGGGGAGTTTTGTGAGTCACCTCATTTCTTAAGAAGCCAGATGTGGCCTACAAATACATTCTTACATTAATCTCAAACAAATAACATATCACAAAAGGGCACTGAGTTGAAGAAAAATAAGGGCAGACTAAGCCCCTCCCAGAGATACCTGCCTGACATCCCTTATTCTTCCAACCAAAAATAGTTATAAGAATTATTACTGCACCCGTAACAGAAAGGAGGAGGAAACATGAAAAGCAAGAAGTTAGATATACACTACAAAAGACAAATTGCTTCTATCGCCCTAATTCTACAATCAAGCAAATATGCAAAAGCTTTTATTAATCATAGTTTGAGGATGGTAACCAAATATCCTTTATAACAGAGGTAGCCAATCTTTCACATTCTATACATTAATGTTTCTATACCTGCATTGAAAGCTGCCGTAAAAATCTTGTATACCTATCAATTTTTGTAAAAATATTTATATAAATAATTTCGTGATTTTCTATAATTTACAAGACATCTACTAAACTGTAGAGTTCCTGTCATAACAGCACATCCACATTGTGACATCATAAGCTCTTCTGTCTCAGAGTACACTAATTTAGGTGCAATAATATATATGCATATAGATGTGCCTGTGTCTATATGAGTATACAGATAGGCATAGGATATATATATATATATATATATATATATATATGTATGTATGTACATGTGTAGGTGCGAGTGTATCGATGAGGTGGGGTGCATAGCTAGTCTATATATACATATGTCTGCACATGAATATATATGTATTGTAGTATCAGAAGGATAGATAAACAAATTAGGGTGGTCAGCAGATACATTAACTGAACCCCTCCACCATGATTAGGATGCAACACAAGATCAATTTTTAAGCAAAGTTTAACAGGTTTGAATTCAGAATTTCCTTCTCCTGTGATGATTGCCATACGAAGATTAAAGAGCCCAATCTGTTCTACTATTTACACATAGTTGAAGGCAAAATAGTTGGTTGGTTGGTTGGGTTTATGGGATATCAACCTTTGTAGGTTATTTAATGCCAAATCCATTTTTATACAAATAATCTGTTCTATTTCAAATAATTCAGTTTAGCTTGAGTACAGTTTGTCAAAAACATTTCTATTTCAAACAATTCAGTTTAGTATAAGCAAACTTTGTCTCCACACACAATTAAATGTCAAAACAGTTCTATTTCAAACAATTCAGTTTAACATATGCACAGTTTTAATGCCAAAAACAGTTCTATTTCAAGTAATTCAGTTTAGCAAAAGTATGCATTTTAGTTCTATTTGACTCATAGATAGAACCCTACTAGGTGCTACTACTTCGAGCCAGAGTGGACCTAGGAGCGATGACAATGAAGGAGTACTCCGCATTCCCCAAAGCTCCAGCATTACTAGAACCTCACCATTAGATTGTTTGGTGTCATATCCAAGACACTCATTGGGAGGGGGCTTACCCCTCGGCAGAGGTGCAGTCGGTGTATTCTACAGCCCCCACCAGCCATCTGGCCAAAGATAAACCAGAATTAATAAAAACAACAATATGTACATATCCAAGAATTTGCTTTTCTTTCTTTTTTTTCTTTGTGGAACTGTTCAGTGATTTATACAGTTTTGACCAGGACCTGTAGCCAACTAATTTTGTCTTAAAAAAAACAAACACAACATAGGGTTGGGTTGTTTAGCAGATTAGGCTGGTTGAGCTGCCTTTAAACACAACATTTACACAGTATTTAGAGCAAGCACATGAATATATTCACACAAAAATGGAACAAGCTAATATAGAAAATCAGCTCACATTAGGTGAAGTTGAGGTTAAGTTATTTAGTTTTATGGCATATCAACTTTTGATGGTTATTTAATGCCAAAACATGTTTATACAGATGATTTTTAAGTGAATAGTTTGTAGGTAACATTTTTTAAAATGATTCCAAGCTCATTTTTTTTGCACACAGTTAAATGGTTTCAAATATTGCTATCTAATACTAAGAGTTCTATTTTCCACAGTAAAATGGTTTCAAGTATTCCTATCTAATACTAATAGTTCTATTTGCCAAAGTAAAATGGTTTCAAGTATTCCTATCTAATACTGATCATGCAATTTAATATTAATCATTTGTTTGCACACAGTTAAATGGCTTCTAGGATAATTACGGATTAAAGCATTCCGTTTGACCCATAGTTGGAACCCTAACAGGTACAACAACTCTGGATCAGTTTGGACCAGGGAGTAATGGCAATGAAGGAGTACTCAGCATTCCATAAAGCTCCAGGGCTGGTTTAGTGCCATATCCAGAACACTCCTTGGTGTGTGTGGGTGTGTTACCCTTCTGCAAAGATACTGTCAGCATATTCTACAGCCCATGTTGACTGGGCTTACATAAGGCGAAACAAACACACATTCTTGTAGATATTTCTCTATAACAGCATAAAAATATTAGTTTGGACTGAAGATCTATTTTCACTTAAATCTCGATAACAATGGTTAAATATAGTGTTTATTCATTTAACTTGTTTTCATGTGATGCATTAGCTTAAAAAAAAAAAAAAAAAAAAAAAAAAAAGCTCTCCGTCTATTCCAGTCTGTTCATTATCTATTTATCTATCGATTAGAGTCTGTTCATTATCTACCTATCTATGCTATTATTGGGAGGTTCTGTGGTGTAGCGGCTAATGTGTTGAACTATGACATCATAGCAAACAAGTTTGGACTCCAGTTAGGCAATTATGTTCACTTTCAGCCAAATACTCTGAGGAGGAGGGTATCCTCGTGGTGTCAGGGTTAAAGTTCTGGACTGCAGAATCGTAATAAGCGAGTTCAAACTCAAGTCGTGCTATTATGGTTTGGTTTGGTTTGGTTTGTTTGGTTTTATGGCATATCAACCTTTGTAGGTTATTTAACGCCAAATCCATTTTTATGTAAATAATCTGTTCTATTGAAAACAGTTCAGTTTAGCATAAGTACAGTTTAATTGTCAAAAACATTTCCATTTCAAACTATTCAAGCAGTTATATGTAATAATTCAGTTAAGTGTAAATACAGTTTTAATGTTGAAAAACAGTTCTATTTGAAATAATTCAGTTAAGCAAAAGCACTCAGTTTAAATGTAAGTACGATTTAATTGTCAAAAACGTTTCTATTTCAAGCTATTCAGTTTACTCAATTCATTTTAGCATAAGTATGCTGTTATTTCTATTTAACCCATAGATAGGGCCCTATCAGGTGCTACCACTCCGGGCCAGAGTGGACCTGGGTGTGATGGTAATGAAGGGGTACTCCGCATTCCCCAAAGCTCCAGCACTGCTGGAACGTCACCATCAGATTGTTTAGTGTCATATCCAGGACACTCGTTGACGGGGGGTGTCTTACCCCTCTGCAGAGGTGCAGTCAGTGTATTCTACAGCCCCAGCTGACTGGGCAACGCACTATTATGTTCACTTTCGGACAAATACCATTGGGAAAGGTATGAACCTCCCTTTATCTCCTCAGCTATGGGTTAAATAGTACCACTACTGTTCTTCTAGAAGGACGGATTTGGTACAAAATAACCCAAGAAGGCTGATATGCCATTAAAACAACTAAACAAACAAACCAACTGAATACTCTTTAGAAAGTTATAAACTCCCATATAACCCTCCCACCTATAGTAAGTACCACCACAAGAATAGCTTAGGAATTAGATAACCCACAAAGGTTGTTATGCCATTTAAACAAAGAAACCAAGCTGAACCAAGCAATATTATTAATGCTTCTTCTATTTAGGAAGAAGTAACATATGCAGCGTAATGACAAAAGTGAGTTCAAAATCCTGTTGCACTATTATGGCTAATGCCCTTGGGAAAGACATCAAACTCCCTTATCCTCCCAGCTATGAACAAAATAGTATCCCTGCTGTTCTTCTATAAGGACAGCTTTGACATTAAATAACCCATGAAGGTTGATATGGCATTAAAACAAAGAAAGCAAACCAAACCATTAAAATTTTTAAAAAATAATAATGCCAATCACCATAAAATCATCATTCAGTTGCAAATTGGACACGAAATTGCTTTATTCACTAAGAGGATAATTAAAGTGTACTGCTTTAATGAAAAATCTCACTATGATATGCAATTTTTGTAGGGTGACAGTTACATATATATAGTATCATTCATAAGTAAGTAAAACTCTAATTCTTATAAAAATTTAATTTCCTTCTAAATTAAAAATACTGGAATTCTATTAGTTCTAGCAGAACATTATACAATCAAAATAGATATTGTTAGGCATTATTTATTACCAAACTCTACTGCATTGTAACTCTATAAGCCTAAACATGAATATGTAGCAGTACAAAATAAAGTATACTCCTTATAGATATTTATGCAGATTTATTTTTAGTTACAAGTACCGGGCCATTGGCCTAATGAGTAGAGTGTTCAACAATGGTCCAGGAGACCGGGATTCAATTCCAGGTCGAGTAATACCAAAGACTTTAAAAATGGTACTTGATACCACCTTGCTTAACACTCAGCATTATAAATCAAGGGTAAAGTGGAGCAATCCAAAGAATGGAGTGGTGCCCACCCCTACACCTCGGTGTAGTAGCTATTGAAAAGGGACCTTTGGGTCACCCTCGACTAAGGTTGTCAACTTTACTTTTACTTATTTTTAGTTACAGAGTTGTTGCAAATTTGTAGAGTTGGGTAAGAAATAACACCTAATATCTTTGATTATATAATGTTCCACTAGCAATGATGAAATTCTGATATCTTTTGTTTAGAAGAAAATTAACTTTTTGTTAGGTGAGTACTTATTTATATATAAACTATGAGCCTAATAGCAAGGTAGATTGGGCTCTCTAGCTTTGGTGGGGCGACCAGTCTAGGAGAAGGAAAAACTCAAAGTTCAAAACTAGAGGAGTGTTGTTCAGGAGAATCTATCGAACAATAGTGTACCATTCTTATATCCAAAAAATGTGGCTGGTTTTACACAAACCTTCACCACTATAAACAAATCACTTTTGTTGGTAGTCCAGCAGTGTATATCTTTAATCGAACAGTTGGACTCTCATACATTGAGAATGACCAGAGAGATCATCATATATGCATTAATAATGTAGTTTGCTATATTCATAAATATAGCAAACTACATTATTAATGCATATATGATGTGATCATCAAACCAAATGGTATTTGTTGAATTAAGTGAGTTACACACTGTTGTGTTGAGCAACAACAACTGACTAGCTCAGTATAATGGTATTTGTCATACCCACAAATATGGCACAAAGCCTTTTTCAAGGTGGGTTTGGGTGCAGAGCAATAGCCCAGATGTGCATGGCACTAGCTCAGTATAACTGAATTTGTATATTTGGTATTAATAGCAATCTGGAATATTCCATTCTGGCATCTGGGTGATTTCAGTTCTTATTGACTGGTGGTCTCAGTGTGGATATGGTGTTAGATAAATACCCATCATTCTTCATTTTGTTCCCAGTCATGCAAGGACTGTATTGAGTTACAGCCCATTTTATTTTTGTCAGCCAACTGGATACTAGTTGGAATCCCTGGGCTGGTAAGTGTTATTATTATTGTTGTTATTCTAAACATTAGAGTTGTGACTTCTCCAGAAGCTAGTTGGAACCCCACAATGACAGAGAGTATCGTATTGCTTCTTCAATATTGGGGGATAACTTCTTTAATAGTTATCCCTTTATATACTGTTGTGTGGGTTATTCTGGTAAGGGCACTGTAGTTTATACTTTGAGTTTATTTACATGGTTATATTTTATTTTGTGATTTGTTAATTTGTTTACTCTATTATGTTAAATTTATTATTTTTTAGGTTTGGTTTGCTTGGCTTTTATGGCATATCGACCATTGTAGGTTATTTAATGTCAAATCCTCTTTATACATATATATTATAAAGGGGAGTAAAAAAAATAACTTTTTCTATAGTACAGGAATAATTAGTGACACAGGAACATGTATCATACATCAAAATGAAGCTAGTCCTCTGTGGATCACATCCCTACTATTCAACATAGTCACTGTTTCACTTGATAGCAATGTTCTACCTTGGAATGAGAGCATATATCCCAGCCTCATAAAATTCTGCTGACAGTTCTTTGAGCCACTTTAAGTCACTGACATAATGTTTGCCTCATACATCCTATTTCAAGGGCTGAAGTGATGATAAACATTATGCCAAAGTTAAGGAAGAGTGGTGACAAACCTGCAGGACTCTTCTTAGTATTGTAGCCAATTTTATTAGTGCTGTGGTCTGGTTAGTTTCAGTTTGTCCTCTAATCTCCAGTTCATCCAGTCTTTTTTCTAGCTTCATAAGAATTGCTCCAAGGGCACCAACTATGATTAGTATCATGGTCATTTTTTATGTTTCACTGCTTTTTTAGCTCTCTAGCAAGGTTCAGGCATTTGTTTAGCTTTTTGCCTACTTTCACTTTCACTCTGTGGTCGGCTGGTATCTACAATAAGGCCACTTTTTCCTTGCTGACTAAACTAGGTCTAGTATTCTAGTCTTGATTGGGTGATATTTATTTTTATTCATTTTATTATTTAGTCCAATGATTGCATAAGTGAGAAGGGGAAAAAATAACAGTCATCAACTCTGGCTGAATATGTCAATGCTGTTCTTATTTTATGCATGTGTGTATATATATATATATATATATGCATAAAATACACATTTATATATATATATATACACATATATTCCATCTTCTTAACTGCCTGATGATTGTTGTTTTGCAAAAAACTCCATGAAACCCAGGGTTGCAGTCTATATTCCATGAATTATATATATATATATATATATATATATATATATATAATATTTATTTATTTATTATTATTATCCTAGATATTGAGCACTCTCCATATTATATTGCACTTGGTTCGACACATACCCACAAAGTGATTTAGTGACAACCAACACTCTTATAATATATATATATATATATATATGTGTGTGTGTGTATTTATGTAGCAGATTCTCTTTTAAGCAAATTTTGTTGAAAATAACATAAGAATTTAGTGTTTAGCTTTTTATTCAATTTTTCTTGTTGGTGAACAAGATATTGCAACTGTGGCTTTGGGGAGTTTAAAAACTGTCCAAAAACCACAAAAGTTGAGATATCTTGTTCACCAACAAGAAAAGCTGAATAAAAAGCTAAATACTAAACCTTTGTTTGTTATTTTCAACAAAATATGCCTAAAAGATATACAGGGTGTTTCAAAAAAAATGTTATATCATTTGAGGGGGTATCGAAACCAATGGCAGATTCGAGGCCAAAAGGCCCCCAACTTCGGTTCGGCCACCCTGGGGTGGGCGAGCTGCTTTTTTGTCCCCGATGCACCCCTTGTATAGCACTAGATGTTACGGTCTAGTTCAAGCTATATTCTGGCATACGTACCCGGATCTAGATTTAGGTCCATTATACTGCTTGACTCATTAGACCCACATTGCACTTAGTGGGTCAATGACTAGCAGGGTTAGAGTCTCGGCTCATTCCCGACCTTCCCCTCCCCTTTATCCCCATTTTAATCGGCCTTTTGACCTTGTGTCAAGTCCTGTCTGGTGGGAGGCAGCGACAAATATCTATATCATTTGAGGTGAACAGTGTTTCAGAAAAATTGATATCACTTTGTAATCTTAATAATTTGACCAATTCTCATTCAAATAATCTCAAATTTTAGCAGCATGTGTAGAAACAACTCAAAAGTCTATATTTAATGTTTTATGTTTTTCTTTTCGGGTGTGGAAATGCTATACCCTGGAAAGAAAAGGCATTTAAACATCAAACCTAGAAATTTGAGTCGTTTCTCCATATGTTGTCAAAATTTGAGATCATTTGAATGAGAATTGGTCAGGTTATTAAATTACAAAATTATATCAATTTTTCTGGAACACCCTGTAAACAAGGGTAAAGCTGTAAAGTTCATATGATGACATCATATCTGCTGTTGATGAATTTTTGGCCAACGGGATCCAAGCATTGCAACACTAATAGAAGAAGTGTGTGGACTATGTTCTAAAATAAAACTTAATAGGTCACTTTCCATGAGAGTATCTAGGTCAGCCTATGAACCCTCATAATATATATATATATATATATATATATTTTTTTTTTTTTTTTTGAATCACAAACTTCTGGTTTCCGAGGCAAACCATAACAATCCTTTTCCTTCCTTTCAATTTGTCAAGCTAGCACACCCTCAAGAGAAATAACAGTTTATACAAATAACTTCCAACATGTCGTCTTTACATGTGATAGAAATTTTGATTAGTAAACAGTCAATAAATTTTTTAGTCATAAAATAATGCTTGAAGAAATATGACCAGTTTATTTGATTTGATGTGAAATTCAGTCAAGAAACATTTAGGTTTGGTTAGTTGGTTGGGTTATTTAATGTCTATGTCAAGCCTTTTTTTTTTTTTTTTTGGTCAGCAATTATATGTTTAAAATATCTAATAATTTGTAAACAATTTTAACTTCAAGTAGGGGTGTCCTCGTGGTGTAATGGTTAAAGCGATGGACTGTGGAATCGTAGTATCCGAGTTCGTACTCCAGTCGTGCTATTACATTCACTTTCGGGCAAATACCCTTGGGAAAGGTATGAACCCCCTTATCCTCCCAGCTATGGGTTAAATAGTACCACTACTGTTCTTCTAGGAGAATGGCTTTGGCATTAAATAACCTAAAAAGAGTTGATATGCCATTAAACAAAAAACCAAACCAAACCTAACTTCAAGTAAATATTCTTGATACAAATAACTTTGCACACAGTTATATGGTTTCAAGTAGCTATTCATATCTAATTTTGATAATAATTTGCTTGCACACAATTATATGCAATCAAGTATTCCAATCCAATACAAATAATTTTCAAACAGATCTATTTGCCCCATGGAGGGTTTAGGTTTGGTTAGCTTTTGTTTATTTAATGGCATATCAACTTCTTGTGGGTTATTCAATGCTGAAATTTATTTAATTTGTAAATGTTTGATTATAATAACTATATCTTTAATGTTCCATTGCAATCCTTTTTTTATCACACTTTCATTTTAAATTTGTCTATAATAATCATTTGCCTGTGCACAGTTATATGGGATCAAGTATTCCTATCTAATACTAATAGTTAGCACATTGTTATATGGTTTCAAGCATTCCAATTCAATACTGATAATTAGGGAACCTTAACAGGTAACACCACTCTTATTGAGTGGACCTGGGAGTAATATCAACAGAGGTGACTCCACACTAACCAGAGCTCCAAAACTGGAGTCTCACCACTGCATGAATTTTCATGTCACACCCAGGATACAATTATAATTGTTCATGCTGATATTAGCTTTCCCTTCACCATTTGGTAGGCTCCTGTTAGCAGCAGCAGCATATTTGTCTCACCAACAAATACAAATGAACTCAACCTCTAAACTATTTCTCCACTGGAGTGGGACTTTTTACTGGTCTTTGGGCTAGCCACCAAGTATTTGTGATAGGTGGTTAAAATTCTCCTTGAACACTTGGTCTGAGGGAGCCATCCCACCAGGCTCTACTTGCTTTATAGGGTTGAGTTGACTGCTAGACATTTGAAGCGCCCCATAAGAGAAATGCTAACAAGGCCAAGTATTTTTTGCACCTGCATTGTTTTTAAAGTGCACTTTTTCATTTGTCCATAATCATTTGTTTGCACATAGTTAAATGGTTTTAAGTATCCCAATCTAATACAAATAATTTGCACACAGTCTATGTTTCCAAGTATTCTTAATATAAATAATTTGCACATGGTTGTACGGTTTTAAGTAATCTTATACAAATAATTTATGCAATTATATGGTTTCAAGTAACCATTTCTATTTAATAATAATTATTTGTTTGCACACAGTTATATGGTTTCAAGTGACCAATAATAATAATCTTTAATCAACAATTATAGCTTCAAGTATGTATTCTTAATACAAATAATTTGAACAGTTATATGGTTTCAAGTATTTCTATCCAATTCAAATATCATTTTAGAGCAACCCCCGTGGCATATTTGTTATCATACTGATTTTCAACATCGTTGCAAGTGAGTTCAAACACCAGTCATGCTATTACATTCACTTTTGGACTCATACCCTTTGGAAAGGTATGGACCCTCTTATTTCCCCAGCTATGAGTTAAAAAGTACCACTATTGACATTCTACAAGGATGACTTCAGCATTAAATAACCCACAAAGGTTGATATGCCATTAAAGAAAGAAACTAAACCAAATGTAATTTCATACTAATGATTTTCAATTATATTGCATCAAGTATTTCTATTTTCAAACAGATCAATTTGATACATAGATAGGAAACTCGCAGGTATTATTATTCCAGGTAAGAGTTGACCTGGGAGTAATGGCAATAAAGGGGTATTCCGCACTCTCCAGAGGTGCAGAACTAGAGCCCCACTATCAAATGCAGTTTAGAGTCATACCCAGAACACCTTTTTTCTATAAAAGATGCAGTTAGCATATTCTAAACCCCACAAACAGAACTTTAAGTTGATCAAGTCCTTCTTCATTTTGTGAACAGATAGCTCTGTTGAACAAAGTTTATCCCCCACATCCCTGTCACCATTGCTGAAATACGTTACCCACTGCCTAACTGAGTTCACATTTATGATTTGGTCTCCATAAACTTTCAACAAGCATCAATGAGTGCTTATACGTTTGTTTCTTTTTTCCACATGCAGGAATACAATATATCTTCACTTTCATGTAACATGTCATTTTACCAGATTGCTACTCAGCTGCTATCCATAAAAAGAAAAGAAAAAAAATTCTAAACTAATGGTGTAAACATTCAATAGAAGGCATAGCTTTTGGAGTACTCCTCTTGTGAGTATTAGCTCTGTCTGCAGGACTTAGGAAATGCAGAGGGGTTAGATTCCCCTAAAAATCTGGAGTCCTGGTATGACACTAAACAGCATCTAGTAGTTTTCTGGAGATCTAGTGGGTAGTAAGTCTCACTTCATTGCCATTACTCCCAGGTCCACTCTGATCTGGAGTGGTAGTAACTGTTAGGGTCCCATCTGGGGGTCAAATAGAGGACTTGTGTTTGATAGGAGAGTGTGCAAAAAAAAACCCAAAAAAAAAAAACAAACAATAAAGGATGTAGTTCGAAGTTCCATGTAGGTTCCCCGAGTTCGACAAACACCTGAAGAAGACCAGAGAACATATCAGCCAAAACATTGTGGAAATAACAATAAAGATGAAGACAATCTGAAAACCCTTAGGGGGGGTGTCCTCGTAGTGTAATGGTTAAAGCGATGGACTGTGGAATCGTAGTAAGCAAGTTCATACTCCAGTTGCGCTATTATGTTCACTTTCGGACAAATACCCTTGGGAAAGGTATGAACCCCCTTATCCTCCCAGCTATGGGTTAAATAGTACCACTACTGTTCTTCAAGGAGAATGGCTTTGGCATTAAATGACCTACAAAGGTTGATATGCCATTAAACAAAGAAACCAAACCAAACCTGAGAAAACCCTTAATAATAAAAAACAAACAGTTTAATAAACAACTACACAAATACCAAACCATTCCATATAGGATATCCATATTTGGAATAAGAAGTTTAGGCAGTTCTGAACAAGACTGGTCCTGTCTGTCTGTTATAACTTATTTTTGATGTTTTTCTTTCAGAAGACCTTCCTCTACACAGGCAATTTGTTTGATTTGAAAATCATTGATTTATTATTGTTTTAGATAGAAAGGGATCCTATTTACAATGTAAATACAATATTATCTGACTTACCATCAAAGTCACACATCTAAAAATACAGATGAAAGATAAATCATGTCCATGTTTGTCAGAAAGTCAGAGATCATTTCAATATTGTATTTATATTATAAAGAGGTCTCCCCTTCTCAAACAATAGAATAACACTTTTAAAACATGACAAATAGTCAAATTCCTAAAACGGTCTATAAGGCTTAGAATACATTGACTGTATTCCTTATAGAAAGGTAAGATCTGTTCACACACACAAAAAATAGGTTGTTCTGGATATGTCACTAAACTGCATTTGATGGTGACTCCAGTTCTGGAGATCTGGGAAGTGTGGAGTACTTCTTCATTGCTATTACTCCCAGATTTATTCTGACCCAGAATGGTAGTACCTGTTAGGGGTTCCATCTTTGGGTCAAATATATCTGTTTAAGAATTATCTGTATTTGATAGAACTGTGTGCAAAAAAAATCTAAAGAAGCAAGTACACAATAAAATGTAGATATAAACACACAATGAATGTCATTACCCAACCTCTAGGCATAAAATATCTCTAGACAAGCTGACATGCCATTAAAATAAATACGGCACCTTTTTTTTTAAATTAAAAATGTCTTAAAATTCCTCTGCATCTTATATGCCATATGTAGGTTTAAAATTTGCAATAGTCAGATGAAATTAGCTACCTGGCAACTCCCATTAGCTTAGACTTTAGAGTAACTTTCATATACCTATTATCATTATTTAAAAGTCTATTATGCAGATTAAAAGTGTTATCATTGATGATATTCATTAAATTAATTTCATCACGTTTAATATTATAGCCCAGTCAGCTGGCGCTGCAGAATGCACCGACTGCATTTCTGCAGAGGGATAAGACTCCCCTAACGAGTGTCTTAGATATGACACTAAACAGCCTGATGGTGAGGCTTCAGTAATGCTGGAGCTTTGGGGAATGTAGAGTACCCCATCATTGCCATTGCTCCCAGGTCCACTCTGGTCCAGAGTGGTAGCACCTGTTAGGGTCCTATCTATAGGTCAAATAGAACTAAACTGTAATTATGCTAAACTAAATTGTTTAAAATTAACTGTTTTTACATTTAACTGTGTGTAAACAAATGAATGATGTTTAATTGAATTGTTAGTGATACATAGCAATACTTGGAACCATTTAACTTTGTTGACATGCTAAATTGAATTGTTTGAAATAGAAGCGTTTGATCATTTAACTGTGTGTAAACAAGAAACTGTATTTAAACCAATGACTAACTGTGTGTAAACAAAAGACTGTACTTAAGCTAAACTGAATTTTTTAAAAATTAAGTGAAATCATTTACCTGTGTGCAAGAAGATAATGTCACGTGATAGCTCACGGAGACGAAGAGGTAGGAATGATACTATCCTCCCGTATTGAATGAGAGTATCAAGCAGTCAAAAAGTGACCGTTAGGAGAGAATGTGGGTCACGGAGAATATAGACCAGATGTTCACACTTAGTGAACTCAGGTCGCCGGGCATCGGAAGGGGAAAGAGAGAGAAGCCCCAAACGGAAGTGGGGGTTCCCTTCCCCTCAGCGGAAGTAAGGCACAAAAAAGGGAGTTTTTGAGCAAGGCCCGTGGCAGACGGAGCATAGCTATTTTACTCCGGGCTAAAGACAAAAGATTAGCTGAGACATGAAGGACCCCAAGTCCTTCAAGCCAGTATTAAAAACAGTACAAAGTCTATTAGCCCGTGAAAGAAGAAAATTCTCCAGTGGAACCCCGTCAAAAAAATAAGATAAGTAACTTTGGGACATTTTTCCTTTACACCCAAATTTTGTTTACCACTCTCTCTCTCAATTTGAAAAAGGATAAAAGCCAAGAAAAGACATTCATATTCATGGACTATCCAATTATTTGTTTTGACATTCTGAACGTGTATATATATGTATAACCGTAGTAAAGAACCTATGTATTTTCATTTTACCATGTGGTCTACGCTGTTATTCCATGCTTTCTTTCCAGCTTCTATTCGCCTCATGTTATCTTGCTTAGAATTGTCTTATTAATTCCTAAAGTATCACACGGGAAAACCGGAGTTGCCGACTACTACCATATTAATATTATTACAACTAAAACCTATAGGCTCGTAATCTTCCATTATCTCGGGGAAAGAAGAAAGCGACCTGGTGGGTGTGTGATAGTGTGAAATTTGGAACCCCTTGCCAGCGGCGGTCAGTCTGGCCCTAAATTATTCCCTCACGTAATATGCCAGTTCTTATCTGCCTGAGAGAAGAACTCTGAACAGGACTTATTCTGTAGGGGATCAAGTGCCAACCTGCCCCGTCTTCACACGTGCGTAAATAAAGTCCCGTTTTGGGATTTTAGTCAATTTGCCGTCACAATAAGATCAGGCTTGTTCAAAAATGTTATTTTCAAAATGTATTTAGAAATCATATATTTGATATATGTATAAAAAGCATTAGATAACTTACAATGGTCAATATGCTATCAAACCAAACCAAAACACGTATTTTGTTTCACTAAAATTTTTTCTTGATTTACCCTGCTGAAATTTGGGTGTATTTTATACACCCATGAGTCTTATATACTGTCAAATATGGTAAATAAATCAATCAACCTGAAGCTGAGTCATGTGTGACCATAGACAAATTCCTTTGGCAGTGCTGTATGTGATTATAGTTTGGCAATAAATAATGCCAGAAAGAAAGAATGAAACAAGGGAAAAAAAAGAGAAAACTGGTTGAAGGAAAAAGAGAAAATCAGAGACAGAAAATAGATTACTTAGGTTGGTTGGATGGGTTTTATGGCATATCAACCTTTGTAGGTTATTTAACACCAAATCCATTTTTATACAGATAGTCTGTTCTATTTCAAACAATTCAGTTTAGCATGAGTACACAGTTTAATTGTCAAAAAACATTTCTATTTCAAGCTATTCAGTTTAGTCAAATAATTCTAATTCAAACAATTCAGTTTAGTATAGATTTTCTCCACACACAGTTAAATGTCAAAACAGTTCTATATTAAACTATTCAGTTTAGCATAAGTACAGTTTGAATGTTAAAAACAGTTCTATTTCAAACAGTTCAGTTTAGCATAAGTACACAGTTTAATTGTCAAAAATATTTCTATTTCAAGCTATTCACTTAAGTCAAACAGTTCTGATTCAAACAATTTAGTTCAGTATAAGTATAGATTTTGTTTACACAGTTAAATGTCAAAACTGTTCTATATTAAACAATTCATTTTAGCGTTATAAGAGGATAAGGGAGGTCATACCTTTCCCAAGGGTATTTGTCCGAAAGTGAACATAATAGCATGACTGAAGTTCAAACTTACTACGATTCTGAAGTCCAGTGCTTTAACCATTAAACCACAAGGACACCCCTGCAGAAAGTGAAGATCAAATAAGAAGTAAAGAATACTTGATGAAAGGACACAGAACATGATGGTTGAAATATAGAAAGTGAAAGGAAGAGAGAGATTTTGTTCGGATCTATGTAAATGATCTTGTTCATTTATGATGAGAACTAGGTTAGTAAATTGAATAATAATCTACTTGCTGGCAGCATTGGCCATTCTGTTCTACTGTTTCTTGTTTGAGCATTTACAACATTGAACCCTCCTCGGTGTATTGCTTCTGTTCTCCCACACTCCTCTACCTTCTCTCTCACAGTCATTTCCATTCCTCTTTCTATCTCACCTTCTATGTTTTCTCTTTTGTCACCTTCATTTTCTCACCTACCTTCTCTCTCTCTCTCTCACCTTCCCTTTACTTTCTCTTCCTCATCTCTCACACCTTCATTTGTTTTCTCTATCTTTCATCCTCTGTCACCTTTACTTTCTTTCTCACCCTTTGCCTTTTCTTTCTCTCTCACCTTTCCTTGCTTTCACTTTCTCACCTTCCCTCCTTTTTTCTTTTCTCTATTGCTTACTGCACCTTCCCTTTCATTCTTCTTCTTTTTCTTTCTTTGACCTTCTTTCACTGTTCTTTCCTTTCCCCTGCTACCACTTTGGGCTCTTTCTTTTACCTCTTTCCTTGTATCTTTCTCTTTCCTTCCTCTGCATCTTCTCTCACATCCCTCCTTCATTTCATCATCTTTCACTCTCACTAATTTAATTTCTTAATCTCACATTTTTCCCTACTACCAAAAACAGAATGAGCAGTGGAGTTGTGGTTATTGAATTCAGATAAGGAAAAAAAAAAAAAACCTTGTCGTTTATCAGATTCAAATGCAGGTGTCCTTAAAATACACCTATCACAATAGTTTCTTAGTGCTCTTTGGCAAAAAAAATTCCACATTAGTGCATCAATCGATCAAACAATCACTCCTACATCATCTGATGCTCAAAACGATCTATATTCTCAATTTTAGTTGGTCCGCTGTCAGCACACAGGCGTCATTTTATCTCTGGTTCACGCCAAAATCTTCTTAGATGATTCATTGATAGTTTGTTTTCGGTTGGCCTCACTTTGGAATCCACCATAATACATGGAATGTAGCCCAAGCAGATGTGAGCTTTTTGGTCTGGTCAATCCATTTTCACGTGCTGTTTGCAGATTTCATTCAAAATGAACCAGAGGTTGGAAAAGGTTTTTGTAAAATAGGTTACAAAATCTTAATCATAGTTTCATTGATTTTAACAGCATCTAAAATAAGAAATATAGAAGACGATTGATTTTAATGGCATGTCAACCTGTCTGGGGTTATTTTATGCCTAGAGGTTAAGAAATTGTGTATATTGTATGTTTATATTTATATCTTTTATGTGGTTTCTTTTTTTTTGCCCATGGTTATATGATATCTAGTATTCTATCTATCTATCTATATATATATATATTAGTATTCCTATTAAATACAGGAGGAAGCCCCCATGACATAATACTTAACATACTGAACTGCAACATTGTGGTAAACAGGTTCAAACTCCAGTCATGCTATAACATCCACTTTTGGACTAATGCCCTTAGAAAAGGTATGAAGCACCTTATTTCCACCAGTTATGGGTTAAATAGTACCACTACTGTTCTACTAAGATGGCTTTGGCATTAAATAACCGACAAAGGTTGATATACCATAAAAACAAAGAAACCAAACCTATCTAATACAAAAACATTTCAAACATGTTTTTGACCCATAAATGGAACCCTAACAGGTATTACTATTCTGTCTCAAAGTATGGAAGATGAGTGAATTGTAGATATACTTTTGAAATTCAATTCTTTTTGAATCCACCATAATATGGAATATAATCTAAGTGAGATCCCTGTGGACTGGCCAAGCCATTTTCATGTGTTGTTTGTGTCGAAGTTCTATTGTATAGACAGCGAGTCAGTACTCAGATGCATTACACGCAGAAGTGAACTCCCAGAACTGAGAAAGGGAAAAGGTCTAATGGCCATCGGGGCATTCAATCATGTGCACATGGCTGAGTCTATTCCCTGGGCAGCGATTGGTTGTTAGCCTAGGAGTGGCTATATCAGTGTAAATATATACTGGGCCGTTTAGTGTGGTCCATCTTATTTTTCATCTGCCAGCTGGACGCTAAACTGGGACTGCCGAGCTGGTAAGTGTTGTTATTATTGTTGTTTGTTAGAGTTGTGACTTCTACAGTTTCATTCAAACTGAAACATACATTGGCTTGCTTACCTGGCATTTGTGATGAGTGGGTGATAAAAAGTTGATCGTCTGGTCCCAGGAGGCCTTGTTCCTAAACAATACTTGCTTAGCAGGGCTAAGTTTATCACTTGGCACCTGAGGCATCCCAAAAGGAGAATGCTAAGGAGATTAAACATTTTTTTATGATGGCCACACTATAAGCCTCAATTTGTGTGTGGTTCCTGAAATTAAAACAACCATGTGTCAAATATGACCTGGTGGAAGACTGGATAAACACAGATATTGGCTTGCTTCTTCCTTTTTTTTTCAAATATGTATTTATACTAACCTCCTATGCATAAGTAGGAAGTGACACTAGGTCAACTTTTTTTAAGCAGAGTTTAACAGCTTTGAATTCTGAGTTTCCCTTTTTGTTCACAAGGTGATGTCAAGTAACATATTAATTTTCTACTTTCAAACTAGAGATGTAACTCACAAGCAACAATAGACATTAATTAATATATTGTAGGTGAAAATTAAGATATCATTGTATATAGATCGATAAACAGATTTAAAAAAAGAAAATGACCAACACACACACACACACACACACACACATTATACATATATATATATATATATATATATATATATATATATATATATATATATATATATACACACCTACACCTCTACATGAGTGGGGGTGTCATCGTGATGTAATGGTTAAAGCAATGGACTACAGAATTGTAGTAAGCGAGTTCGTACTCCAGTCGCACTATTATGTTCACTTTCGGGCAAATACCCTTGGGAAAGGTATGAACCCCCTTATCCTCCCAGCTATGGGTTAAATAGTACCACTACTGTTCTTCTAGGAGAATGGCTTTGGCATTAAATAACCTACAAAGGTTGATATGCCATTAAACAAAGAAACCAAACCAAACCTCTACATGAGCAGAATGTGACACAAGGCCAATTATAAATTTTAAGCAAAATTTGTGTTTGTTTAAGTTTTTTTATAACCGGTTCATTGGCCTAGTGGATAGAGTGTTCGCCAATGGTCCAGGAGACCTGGGTTCAGTTCCTGGTCACGTCATACCAAAGACTTTAAAAATAGTACTTAATACTTCCTTGCTTAACACGCACCAATATAAGGTACGTATCAAGGGTAAAGTGGAGCAATCCAGGGAAAGGAGTAATGTCCTCCCTTACACCTCAGTGTAGTAGCTATTGAAAAGGGAGCCTTTGAGCCGCCCTCGACTATGGTCACCAACTTTACTTGGGTTTTATGGCATATCAACCTATGTAGGTTATTTAATACCAAATCCATTTTTATACAAATGAATAGTACTATTTCAAACAATTCAGTTTAGTATGAGTACACAGTTTGATTGTCAAAAACATTTCTAGTTCAAGCTATTCAGTTTAGTCAAACAGTTCTCATACAGCTAATTCAGTTTAGTATAAGTATAGCTTTAGTCCACAGACTGTTAAATGTCAAAACAGTTCTATTTCAAACAATTCAGATTTGCAAAAGTACGCAGTTTGAATATCAAAACAGTTCTATTTCAAGCAATTCAGTTAAGCATAAGTACGCAGTTTAGTTCTATTTGACACATAGTTAGGACCCTATCAGGTGTTACCACTTTGGGCCAGAATGTATCTGGGAGTGATGACAATGAAGAGGTGCTCCGCATTCCCCAAAGCTCCAGCATTACTGGAACCTCACCATCAGATTATTTAGTATCATATCCAGGACACTCGTTGAAGGGGTCTTACCCCATTGCAGAGGTACAGTTGGTGTATTCTACAGCCCCAGCTGACTGGGCAGAATTTTAAGCAGAGTCTAACAGTTTTGAATTCAGAGTTTTCCTTCTTTTGAACTAGTTGCCATACATAGGTTGAAGAGCTCAGTCTGCCCTACTATTTACCCATAGCTGGAGGGAGAATAATTAGATGTGTACCTTTCCCAAGCATATTAGCACTATGTGAAATGCAAACAGTCTTTTTGCCCAGTCAGCTGGGGCTGTAGAATACACTGACTGCACCTCTGCAGAGGGGTAAGAACCCCCCCCCCAACGAGTGTCCTGGATATGACACTTAACAATCTGATGGTGACGTTCCAGCAATGCTGGAGCTTTAGGGAATGCGGAGTACCCCTTCATTGCCATCGCTCCCAGGTCCACTCTGGCCCGGAGTGGTAGCACCTGATAGGGCCCTATCTATGGGTTAAATAGAAATAACAGCATACTTATGCTAAAATGAATTGAGTAAACTGAATAGCTTGAAATAGAAACGTTTTCGACAATTAAACCGTACTTACACTTAAACTGCGTGCTTATGCTTAACTGAATTATTTCAAATAGAACTGTTTTTCGACATTAAAACTGTATTTACACTTAACTGAATTATTACATATAACTGCTTGAATAGTTTCAAATGGAAATGTTTTTGACAATTAAACTGTGTACTTATACTAAACTGAACTATTTTCAATAGAACAGATTATTTACATAAAAATGGATTTGGCATTAAATAACCTACAAAGGTTGATATGCCATAAAACCAAACCAAACCAAGCAAACAGTCTTGTCCAAGATGTGAACTCGGGTCTCTCTATCCATTTCCTATAATAGTGACCATTACAGCACGAACATCTCCGTATATACAAAGATAAGGAGATTTTCAGTAATATTTAGATAGATTTGAGGATTATCATAATTAGAAGATTGTTTGGCAGATCAAATTTGGCATCCATCAAACAAATATTAACTTCAGTGATAATTAAAAAAGACATTTTGTCCTAGCAATACAGGATTACCTTGCTTGATATTAAGAGACGGACATTAGAGAAAATAGGTTTAAGAGACCAAGATGAGTTCACAATATATGTGACCAGTCCTAATAATCACTATCATCAGAGCAATTCAGGCTTCTTCCTGTGTTCCAATAAGCTGACAAACAGCCAATCAAAATATAAATTTAAAAAGAAATGAAGAGGATTGGTTAATTATATTGGTATCCTCTTTGGGAAGAGAAAAAAAACACATTAACTTCCATTATTGCCTTGATATTTTGGTATTTTCAGCCATCCATTGACGTTGGAAGAGAAATGGTTTCTTTACCATTACTAGTTTTACCTTACAAATATGCACATTAAAGAAAAAGTACAGTGGCCTAAAAAGCACAAAAAATGGAATTGATTTGCTGAGTTCAAATTCTGTTGATTGACTGATTTTAACAGCATGTCAATCTAGCTAGGGTTATTTTATGCCTAGAGGTTAGGGAATCACATTCATATTTACATTTTTTGTGTAGTTGCTTCTTAAAAGTTTCTTACAGTTTTATAATATCAAGTAATCATCTTTAATACAAATAATTTGCACAGTTGTATAGTTTCAAGTATTTCTATCTTATACTAATAATTTTTATATCATTATATAATTATTTCTATTTGATAATAATCATTTTTATATTATCATTATTATATAATTATTTCTATTCAATAATGGTCATTTAATTAAACACAGTTATATGGTATCAAGTATTTCTATGTAATACAAATAATTTGCACATAGTCACAATTATTGGCATTCGTAAAATTTCAGTATATAATGTATGATATCTCCTAAAAAAACAATCTAGACATGAAACAGCTTTAGTCTATTGATAACTCATGGTTAATAAAGAATAGTCAATGATAAGGTGCCTGTAATGATGATAAGTATTCCTAATACTAATAATCATCTGGTTTCAAGTAATTAGTTCTATTCAATAATAGTCATTTGTTTGCACACAGTTATTTCCAAGCAGCGGTCGTATCGATACTGCTGTATGGATGCACTACTTGGATGCTAACTAAACGGCTGGAGAAGAAGCTAAACGACAATTACATAAGAATGTTGCGAGCAATATTGAACAAGTCCTGGCGGCAAGACCCCACAAGGCACCAACTATACGGCCACCTGCCTCCCATCACGAAAACTATCCAAGTTAGACGAACCAGACATGGGTTCAATCTCAGGTCGCGTCATACCAAAGACTTTAAAAATGGTACTTGATACCTCCTTGCTTAACACTCAGCAATATAAGGTAGGTATTGAGGGTAAAGTAGAGCAATCCAGAGAAAGGAGTAGTGCCCTCCCCTACACCTCAGTGTAGTAGCTATTGAAAAGGGAGCCTTCTGGTCACCCTTGACTACGGTCGCCAACTTTACTTTTTCTTTTATTTTTCTTTTAAACAACTGACTGCATATCTCTTGATTTTCTTCAACTGGTGTGATGAAATTGGCCTTTTCTTTTTTTTGTCCCATGATATTTTTTCTTTTTTACCCCGGGCGGTGATTCGAGATATTTTTATCTCTTGTTCCTGGCGGGTTTTTTTTTTCTTTTTTCCTGGTAACCGTGAATGCTGGTAGATAATAGGTTAGTGTGTGTGTATATATATATATATATATATATATATATATATATATATATATATACACACACACACACACACATGGTGTGATGGGTAAATTGTCATGTAAATTAAGCAAAAATGAAACACTGGCATCTCACTTTATCAGATACATTTTTCAAAATCACATGAAAGTGTCTTGAAATACTACTGAGTAAATTTATTCAAAGAAATCACCATTGACTTCAACATGGCCTCCAAATGATTCCAAAATCTTCTGCAAACCTTGATTCAAAGAGTTTGCATGGTGTTTTGTTGGTCTCTTGCCCATCTGCATCCCACACATAATAATCAAGGAGATTGCAATCTGGATTGTTCGGTAGTCAGATGTTAGGGATGACACGGTTGCTGAAATTTTTGGACAGCCAATACTGAGTTATCCTGCTTGGCACAGAGTCCTATTGCCAGATATAGGGTTTTTTGCAGTTACCCTCTTGATCCAAGGCAGCACTACCTCTCCAGACACTTGATGTAGGCCCCTGTGTTGCGTCTGAGGCCATGTAGGCCATTTAAGAATAATGTTGCTACCAAACTATTTGTTTAAAAATCATATATAACAGGATTTGAAATGAAATATACTACAAAACACATCCAGCCATTATTACACTCTTTCTTGAAAATTAATAGAGGGTATTTAGTTTGGCCTAGTGGGTAGAGTGTTCACCAATGGTTCAGGAGACCTGGGTTCACTCCCAGGTCACATCATACCTAAGACTTTAAAAATGGTACTTGATACCTCCTTGCTTAATATAAGGTACATATTGAGGGTAAAATGGAGCAATCTTGGGAAAGGAGTAGTGCCCTCCCTTACAGTCGTAGCTATTGGTCGCCCTAGACTAAGGTTGCCAACTTTACTTTATTTTCATGTTATGAATAAGTACTAAATTCTTTTTATTAAAATCAAATAATTTGTTGATTTTTAGAAAATATATTATTCATGAAATATCAGGTCATTTTTGTTTAAAAACAAGTTTTCAAAATAAATATTCCACATTTCTTTAACTCATCTCTCTCTCTCTTCTACTGTTTGTCTTTCTTCTATTCCAGTATTTTGGTCATGCTACTAAACTTGTTGTATACCCACATACAAAAATATAAGCGAAAACATAATTTACGAACTTCAATGAATGAACGAACGCACTTCTTTATAAAAATATAACTTTCACATTTTATTCTCGAAAGGGTTGATGTTTCTGTGGTGTGTGAGGGATGGGTGGAGAGACATATACTCAGAGAGAGGACTTCTTCGCATCTCTTCTTTCGGGGGGCCAGGGGGTGCCAATGCTTGCACCCCCTTGCAAGCTCGTCAGAGACACCTCTGGTTGGCTGCGTGTTCCTCGCTCGATTGCAATTCTCTGCACTCTGTCCAAATCTGACTGCGTGGTTCTTATCACATGATCCCGATGATCCATGATGACGTGCTGTCATTTTCCTGTTTACTAATCAAAATGTGACAGCTTACCAAAGCACACGGGTTCACTAGGAACAAACCGAAAATCCAAGGGGGGTGTCCTCGTGGTGTTATGGTTAAAGTGATGGACTGTGAAATCGTAGTAAGAGAGTACGTAGTCCAGTCGTGCTATTACATTCACTTTCGGGCAAATACCCTTGGGAAAGGTATGAACCCCCTTATCTTTCCGGCTATGGGTTAGATAGTACCATACTGTTCTTCTAGTAGAATAGCTTTGGCATTAAATAACCTACAAAGGTTGATATGCCATTAAAACAAATAAACCAAACCAAAAATCCAAGTCATATGTTATATAACAAACTGCACCTGATGGTGAAACTCCAATTCAGGAGCTCTGGGAAATACCTCTTCATTGCAATTTTTCAAAAATATATTTCTAAACAGTAACTAAGTTTCTCATTATTTAATGAAATGTTAAAAACATTCAATTTTCATAAATGTTAATATTAAGCAGAATGTTTATAAGTTTTACTCTTACTTAGGAGGTGCTTGTAGTGTAATGGTTATCATCATAGGAAATGGACACGGCGACACAAGTTCAAATCCTGGACGAGACTGATTGCATTTCACATAGCACTAATACCCTTGGGAAAGGTATGAATCCAAATATTCTCCCTCCACCTATGGGTAAATAGTAGGGCAGACTAGGTTCTTCAGCCTTAGTGAGGCAACTAGTCTAGGAGAAGGAAAACTCTGAATTTAAACCTGTTAAACACCGCTAAAAAGTTGACCTTGTGTCATATCCTGTCCGAGCGGAGGGGTTGGGTAAATATGTATAAGTTTTAGTCTTGAAATGTAAACGCTCTTGAAATAAACATTTCCCGATGATCACCTTAGGCCAAGTTGAAATTAATATCAAATTAATAAAACTTTTTTATATCAATGATAATGTGTTGATTTTTTTGTACACACAGACACACACCATAAGGTGTAATATATATATATATATATATATATATATATAAAAAATTAGTTTATTAATAATTATTTAATTTTGATTGGTCCAGCTGAATCCAACACTGGAAAATTCATAATCTTAACTTCCTCTTTACAAACACAAAATTAACTTATTTAATTTCACGCCAGTTGAACATTTAAAGCTTAAATTCAGCAACAACCAATTCAGCTAGTTTTGTTTCTTATAACCTTGTGACAAAATAAATGAAAGTCTTTGTTTGTATTTGAGTATATCAAAAGTATTTTTGTTTTTTTTTTAATCAACTGAGAATCCACAGGAACCTTACATTGAGGGTAATGCTCATAAAAACTATAGAAAATTTTTGCTCATAAATATTTGAATGATCAGTGAAGCTGAGAATAATTATTAGACTTGTATTTTACTGCTAAAATTAATAGCCTGGTCTTTACTTTTAAATAAGATTTTTTTTAAATCAGCTATTTCTTCCCTATTTTTAGTCAAACTTTTAGCCACTGTACTCTTAGGATTTATTGAGGATACTGATTGATTTTGGTTTGGTTTTATGGCATATTAACCAGTGTAGGTTATTTAATGCCAAATCCAGTTGTCAACAAAGTTAAATAGTTCCAAGTATTGCTATGTATCACAAACAATTCAATTAAACATCAGTCATTTGTTTAGTTCAATGATCAAACAATTCTATTTCTAACAATTCAGTTTAGCATTGCCCAGTTGACTGGGGCTGTAGAATACACCGACTGCTTCTCTGCAGAGGGGTAAGACCCCCACCAACCCAATGAGTTTCCTGGATATGATACTAAACAATCTGATGGTGAGGTTCCAGTGATGCTAGAGCTTTGGGGAATGCTGAGCACCCCTTCATTGCCATTGCTCCCAGGTCCCCTCTAGCCCGGCATGGTAGCACCTGATAGGGCCCTATCTATGAGTTAAATAGAACTAACAGCATACTTATGCTAAACTGAATTGTTTGACTAAACTGAATACCTTGAAATAGAAATGTTTTTGACAATTAAACCATACTTTGGCCCAGCAGTTAGAGTGTTCGCCAATGGCCCGGGAGACCTGGGTTCAATCCCAGGTCGAGTCATACCAAAGACTTTAAAAATGGAACTTGATACCACCTTGCTTAACACTCAGCATTATAAGGTACGGTTCAAGGGTAAAGTGGAGCAATCCAGGGAATGGAGTAGCGCCCTCCCCTACACCTTGGTGTAGTAGCTATCGAAAAGGGAGCCTTCGGGTCACCCTCGACTATGGTCGCTAACTTTTACTTTTACATTTAAACTGCGTACTTATGCTAAACTGAATTATTTGAAATGGAACTGTTTTTTGACATTGAAACTGTACTTACACTAAACTGAATTGTTTAATATAGACATTTAACTGTGTAAACAAAATCTGTACTTATACTTAGCTCAATTAGAACTGCTTGACTAAACTGAATAGCTTGAAATAGAAATGTTTTTCACAATTAGACTGTACTTACATTTGAACTGCGCACTTATCCTAAACTGAATTGTTTGAAATAGAACTATTTTCATAAAAATCAATTTGGCATTGAATAACCTACGAAGGTTGATATGCCCTAAAAATCAAGCAACCAATCAATTTAGTATATCATTTGTTTACACTCAGTTTAAATGTCAAACAGTTTTATTTGACCAATAGATAGGACCCTATCAGGTGCTACCTGACTGAACCTGGAAGAGATCGCAATGAAGCGGTGCTCCATATTCCCTAAAGCTCTGGCATTACTGGAACCTCACCATCAGACTATTTAGTGTCATATCCAGGACGCTCACTGAGGTGGTGGTGGTGGTATTACCTTTCTGCAGAGATGCTATCAGTGTATTCTACAGCTCCAGCTGGCTGGGCTGTGATTGATTTTAATAGCATGTTAACCTGTGTAGGGTTATTTTATGTCGGTTTTGATGGTTAGGGAATAGTGTTGATTATACATTCATATTTTCATTTTTTTTTTTTTGGCATTTGTTTCTTAGGAATTTTTCTTTTGCACAAGTTCTTTCTGAATACAAACAATTATCAAACAGCTCTGATGGAACTATGACAGGTACTACCACTCTAAGTCAGAGTGGATCTGGGAATAATGGCAATAAGGAATGACTCTACACTTTCCAGAGTTTCAGAACTGGAGCCTCAAAAACAGATGCTGTTTAGTGTCCAAAATGTATTTCTGTAGTTGGACTAAGCCTTCCTTTTCAAAACCAGGTTTGGTTTGGTTTGGTTCTATGGCATATCAACTATTGTAGGTTATTAGTGCCAAATCCATTTTTATTCATATAAACAGTTTTATTTCAAACAATTCAGTTTAACATAAATACACAGTTTAGTTCTATTTGACCCATAGATAAGACTATCAGGTGCTACCACTCTGGACCTGGGAGTGATGACAATAAAGGGGTACTCCTCATTCCCCAAAGCACCAGCATTACTGGAACCTCACGATCATATTATTCAGTGTCATATCCAGGACACCATCATTGGGAGGGGGTCTTACACCTCTGCAGAGAAGCAGTCAGTGTATTCTGCAGCCCCAGCCGACTGGGCAATTTTCAAAGCCAGTAGTCAGGTCTTTTGCTAAAGAGCAGCAAAAAGAGAAGGAAAGGTTTGTAATGTTATTCGTGATTTACTTATGATGTAACTGAATCAACAGTTGTAACTTTAATTTCTGCTTACTGGGTTTTAAATCTGCAAGGAAGCCACTTGACCTATTAACAACTCTAGATAAGTCAAGCCCAAGACTTTCCTCTCTAACCTGATGTCATATTTAGATTCCTGTCAGTGATGCCCACTTGCAACCATTTTCATAATAATAACATTTTTTTTTTTTTAAATGAAGCATAGCCAGTTCCTATTAGTTGTAGTTCTATTGTCATGCACAATGTATTATTATCCAATACATGATGGACAATGGCTATTTTTTAAGATTGTTAACATAACAGAATAGAATTTGGGAGGGAATTTTTTTTTTTTTAATATTCTGTTCACATGTAACCTTTTTCCTATGAGTTTTGTTAGCCTCCATTTGATGCATCCATAGAATAGTAAGGACATAGCTCAAGCTTGGAAGAAATTGCATTTTATTTTATCTAATTGATCAGATTTACATACGATTAATAACCTGAAAGTTTTGGAAATATATCGTTATAACTATTTCAGTAAAATTTTATGTTTTATAACCCAATTCTAGGTAACATTCGTCAAAAATGCCTATTGTGGTGCGTAAAAAAAACACTAAATATTTTCTCTATATATGGAAATATGAAAAAAAATGAGTTAAAACACTACTCACATATAGATTATATTCGAAAACAAAAACCTACATACTATCTCTTTAAAGTGATTTCGTTCAGTTCTGCCTCAGCTTTTTGAAAAACATCTATAATTAAAATTTCCTGGAAATTTTTCAGTTAAAATCTATGCTATCTAAAAGCAGTAATAAAAACATAATCATAACTACTTATCAAAAATAATTGTTAAATAGGATGAAAAAGACCCCTGTCTCTGGATTTTGGTTTATTATAACATATTGCATGCTAAAAGGATTTGTGGTTTGGTTGGTTTTATAGCATATCAACCTTTGTAGGTTATTTAACGCCAAATCCATTTTTATGTGAATAATCTGTTCTATTTAAAACAATTCAGTTTAGCATAAGTAAACAGTTTGTCAAAAACATTTCTATTTCAAACTATTCAAGCAGTTATATGTAACAATTCAGTTAAGTGTAAATACAGTTTTAATTCAAACAGTTCTATTTCAAATAATTCAGTTAAGCATAAGCACACAGTTTAAATGTAAGTACGGTTTAATTGTCAAAAACATTTCTATTTCAAGCTATTCAGTTTATTCAAACAATTCAGTTTAGCATAAGTATGCTGTTAGTTCTATTTAACCCATAGATGGGGCCCTATCAGGTGCTACCATTCCGGGTCAGCGTGGACCTGGGAGCAATGGCAATGAAGGGGTACTCCGCATTCCCCAAAGCTCCAGCACTGCTGGAACCTCACTATCAGACTGTTTTGTGTCATATCCAGGACACTCGTTGGGGGGGTCTTACCCTTCTGCAGAGGTGCAGTCGGTGTATTCTACAGCCCCAGCCAACTGGGCAAAGGATTTGTGGTGTACATTCCAAAATTACCTTGTGCTGTAATTTTTTGATTTTTTTGTGCTTTTATGTATGTGTTAAAAATCTAATACATATTAAATTCTTTTCGACATATGGCTATTTAGAGGTCATAAATGGATTCCTGGTGAAATTCTGGCCCATTGTATGGTTTATGATATTTTTTTGACAAATATGCAATGTTCAGTCCAAATGTCAATGAAATAGCCAATTTAACTGTGTGCTGTGTATGTCTCTCTTGAATTAAGTGCTAATAATAACTGATTCTCAAGTGTTATCACTATTAATTAAAAAGAAAACATGAAACAATAGAAAAGCTCTCTCATTGAGCATGATGGATGAGGAGCCAAGATGAAAACTTTGAGACTTTTTATCCAGGTGATTCATTTAGAGTGGTTGTTAATCTCTCCTCCCAATTATCTTCAGAAACTTTGAAATTCCCAATTGTCCTTGAGAGTCTTGTCTGCTCTACTATTTACTCATAGCTGGGAGGGGCGAAAAAAAAAGATAGATTCATGCCTTTCCCCAAGAGTATTAGCATGAAGTGAAATGCAAACAGCCTTGTCCAGGATTAAGCTCTTCTCACTGAGTCTAATTCCAACAATAATAACCATTAGGGGACACACACACACCTCTGTATCAATACTTATCAATTTAACAGTTTTATCTTTTATCTTATTTACTTTTTATTGCAGCTCACTGAAGTCATTAGTGGGGTGTCCTCGTGGTGTAATGGTTAAAGCGATGGACTACGGACATTGGCCTAGCGGTTAGAGTGTTCGCCAATGGCCCGGGAGACCTAGGTTCAATCCCAGGTCGAGTCATGCCAAAGACTCAAAAAATGGTACTTGATGCCTCCTTGCTTAACACTCAGCATTATAAGGTACAAATCAAGGGTAAAGTGGAGCAATCCAGGGAAAGGAGTTGCTCCCTCCCCTACACCTTGGTGTAGTAGCTATTGAAAAGGGAGCCTTTGGGTCACCCTCGACTATGGTCGCCAACTTTACTTACTTTTACTTAATAAGGATTACAGTTACTTGTGTAAATTATCAGTTGCCAGGGATTAAAATACACTAGCAGGACCCTCTACAGAAGTGAAAAGCTTCTTTCCAAAATTAGGTATCCTGGGTATGACACTAAATTGCATTTGATGGTGAGCTTCAGTTCTGGATTTCTGGGGGAGTATGGAGTTCTATTTCAAACAATTCAGTTTAGCATAAGTACACTGTTTAGTTCTATTTAACCCATAGATAGGACCCTATCAAGTGCATCCACTCCAGGGCCAGAGTAGACTTGGGAGCAATGGCAATAAAGCTCTAAAGCTCCAACATTACTGGAGCCTCACCATCATATTTAGTGTCATATCCAGGACACTCATTGAGGGGGGATGTCTTACCCCTCTGCAGAGGTGCAGTTGGTGTGTTCTACAGACCCAGCTGACTGGGCAGTGTTTGTATTAAATAGGAATATTTGATATCATTTAACTGTATGCAAAAAATCTTTTAAGAAACTACAAAAAAAAAAAAAAAAGTAGAAAAGAAAATCACCCTTAAAGAATTTAAAATATTTGTTCATTTTGAGGGTCCCCAAGAGAAATGCAGCAGACGTCATAGTTTAATGTACTCTAATATGCACTCATCAACCATAGCCAGTAGTTTCTTTTTGCATTTCATGGACAAATAACACTGAACTTGGATTTGTACTTTTGGTTTGGTTTCTGTGTTTAAAGCCATGTCAACTTTTATGGGTTATTCAATGTCAAAACCACCCTTGTAGAAGGACAGAAGTATTACAATTGAACCAATAACTAGGATTTGTATTTTGCTAATCCCATTGAATTTGTTCCAAGCAGTTATTCAAGTAACAGAATTAAAGAAATAATTTTTAAAATATTACTGCTGTTATTGATAGAATTCAAATTAAAACAAATTAAAGTGAAAGTTAAAAAAAAAAAAAAACAACCAAAAAGCACTGGACAAAGAAAATGGATGAAGTGGGTTTAAATTTGAGGCTCAATAAAATTTAAATATAAATGTACAATATATGGTTCCAAACCTGTAAGACAAAAAAAAAAAAAAAAAAAAAAAAAAAGAGGTTAACTTGGTCTCTGGGAATTCCAGCTATTCTGTAGCACCTCCCCCATTGCATTGAATTTCATGTGTTTGTGTTTCAATCAGTATATATATTTTACCTGTGTACACCATTATATACAGCCACTGCAGGTGTCAAAATCTTGAGAAGTGTATAACAATTGTTTTCAACATGATATTCTTTAATGATGTTTACACTGTTGAGTTATAGATCTGATGAGATATTCTAGTTTTACTAGAGTAATATGACACGAATATAACAGGGGCTAACAGTTATTTTTAGCCTTACTCCTGGGTAGAGTGTTCGTCAATGGTCCGGGAGACCTGGGTTCAATCCCAGGTCGCATCATACCATACCTCCTTGCTTAATACTCAGCAATATAAGGTACGTATCAAAGATAAAGTGGAGCAATCCAGGGAAAGGAGTAGTGCCCTCCCCTACACCTCAGTGTAGTAGCTATTGAAAAGGGAGCCTTCTGGTTGCCAACTTTACTTTACTTACATATATGGACCCTTTTTAATCTGATTATGTGTCATAATTGCACAGGAATAGAGGAAATTTAATAAAATGAGTTTGCTACTCATATAGTATGTTTTAGGCAGAAATAGCCTAGTAGAACTCATCCCTCTCCAGGTCTACAACTGGTTTGAATTCAGTTTTCCTTCTCATAGATTGGTTGTAATATGAAAGTTAAAGAGTCCAGTCCACCCTACTCATACCTTTCCCAAGGGTATTAGTTCTATGTGAAATGCAAACAGCCTTGTTCAGGATTTGAACACTAGAAGCCAAGTCCACTTCTTATGATGATAACTGATACACCATAAGCATCTCGTAGATCTAGAATGCTTATTTTATGAAATCTGAAAATCTAGAATGTTTATTTTATGAAATCTGGAAATCTAGAATGTTTATTTTATGAAATCTGGAAATCTAGAATGCTTATTTTATGAAATCTGGAAATAAAAAAAATAAAAAAAGCATTTGAATTTTGTAAGGTGAAGTGTTTAAATCATTGTATGCAACTGTTTTAGCTGCATATAGTCTGACTTTTTTCAATTACCTTTTGTGTCCTGGAATCTTGTTCTGAGAAAATGCATAGACAATGGTGGTGACTATGTGAAAACATTATTTGATTCTTGAAAGTTTGCTCTATCCACTGGTGTTACTATGTTCCCACTATCAGTTGTTTAAATTAAATACAATGTAATGGTGCCATCTACTCATCAAATGGCAAGCCTCTAAAATTAGTAAACCAGTTCATATACCTTGGTAGTAATATCTCATCAACTGAAAGTGATGTCAACATACACACAGGTAAGGCATAGACTACTAAAGACAGGTTAGTGATCATATGAAAATCTGATCTCTCTGATGAAATAAAATGGAAATTCTTCCAAGTTATAGCCGTGTCAGTACTACTGTATGACTGCACCACTTAGATTTTTAATGAAACACCTAGAGCAAAAGCTAGATGGGAAGTACACAATACTGCCAAGTTGTTTTGAACAAATCCTGGATGCAGCTCCCCACAAAACAGCACCTTTATGGCCACTTACCTCTCATCACACAAACCATCCAAAAAAGATAAACAACACATGCTGGGCAAGTACAGACAAACTCATAAGAGATGTTCTCCTATGGACTCCTGCCCATGGGCTACTTAATATTGACTGACCAGCAAAAATTTGTATTCATCGACTCAGTTTGGACACTGAATGCTTTCTAGAGAACTTGCCAAGAGTGATGACAGAGGTTGATTGTTTTGTTTGGTTGTAAGGCATATCAACCATAGCAGGTTATTTAATGCCAAATCCTTATATATTAAACATGATTTCTAAACATTTTGTAGATAACATTTTTAAACAAGTCCGAGCTCATTTTTTTTGCATACAGTTAAATGGTTTCACTTATTTCTATCTAATATGAATAATTCTATTTACTATTAATAATTTGTTTGCACACAGTTAAATGTTTTCAAGTATTGCTATTTAACAGTAACAATTCAATTAAACATTTGTAATTTGTTTACACACAGTTAAATGATCAAACAGTTCTATTTCAAACAATTTAGTTCAGCATAAGTCATTTGTTACAGTTCTATTTGACCCATAGATAGGACCCTATCAAGTGCTATCACTCCAGGCCAGATTGGACCAGGGAACAATGGCAATGAAGGGATACTCCGCATTCCCTAAAGCTCCAGCATTACTGGAGCCTCACCATCAGATTATTTAGTGTCATATCCAGGACACTTGTTGGGGAAATCTTACCCCTCTGCAAAGATGTAGTCAGTGGATTCTACAGTCCCAACTAGGCCAGAGACAGATAGTGAGTGGGAGCCAAGGGAACCCATGCTGTCACCACTCCATCATAATGAGATATGTTGTTTGTGTTTTATTTTTAGAAAATTATTAATTTATTTTATTTACTTTTTTTTTTTTTCTTTACAAAATAATTTTAAAAAATTACTCCGCTAGTAAGTCATTTTGTATCTTTAAAAATACCAGGTTTTTGGATTTTTTTTACACATGATTTGGGTAACTTGTATCTCCATGTCAAGTCATTAATTTAACACAACTTGTCCAATTATTGCTGAATTTTTTATTGTCATATAATAAATAAACATTGTTTATTCTTTATTTTACACCTTTAATAATGGCATTGAAAAAATTACAACTAGCACCATTTTATGCTATCTGTGAAAAAAAAGGGGGGGCTACGTCCAGGGGCAGAGGCAAAAAAAAAAAAGAAGAACCACAAACTGTTAAAAAATGTATGGCTCAAAATTATTTCAGATGTTTCAAGGAGGGTGACACCAAGGAGGCCTTCTGTAGTGGAAGGTGAATCCTTGCTTGAAATGGTTGAACAATAGTCAAGCACAAGTACACCATTGTTGGTAGAAGCTGGTCTTCATAAAGCACCATCAATTGGCACCACCATATGCTGAAATCTTTTAAATCTGAAAAAAAAAAATTATGACTCAACCTAATATCAGTGTGACTGAAACATCTACATTGGAATTATCTGCGACTAAAATGTCCCATTCTGTTTTAATATAGCTGTATTTTGACCTTTTCTGAGTGAAACAAGATTGAACTGATGACGGAAAAGAAAAAAGATAGAGGAAAGAAATGTCTATTAAGTGTCGATAAATAATAACCTTTCTAAGATTATAGACTAGTGCACTTAATTGGCGGACGTTTGAAATTGGTAAATCCTGGCCCAGAACTTAACACAAATAAGAATTATTCTTCAGAAACAGGAAAATGTTAAACAGGTTATCTTTTATTCTAAACATCCCGTTCATATCTAAAGATGGCTAGATAGACCAATCACAGAACATAATCCAACAGAATTGAAAGATAAAACTTTTGGGATGACATGCATTCCAAGTAACTGTATTTAATAATAATAACAACGTACACTTAAAATGGTTTCAAGTAACTTATAACTAATAATAATCATGTTTGCACAGTTATATGGATTCAAGTATCCCTATCTAATACTAATAATTTACACACATTTAAATGATTGCAAGTAACTATTCTTATATGATGATAATCATTTTTAAAAAGTTATAATTTCAAGCAACTTTCGTACATGGTTTCAAATAATTCTTATTCAATAATAATCACTTGTTTGCCCACAGTTATATGGTTTCAAGTATTTATATGTCATACTAACCTTATGCTAACTTTAGTTTTCAAACTTTGTAATAAATTCCAAAAGTATTAACATTTTTTACCTCGTTTTTCATTGTTCAGCTGCAACTTGGAATTACAATAATAGTCTTTTTGCATTTAAAGCACTGATAATATACAGCAGTGGTTTTACACATAAAATCTTTCATGCATTTTAAAATGACAATATAGTAAAAAGACAGGATAGCTAACCATGAATTGACCAGTGCCAAAAGTAGAAAGGATTTGCTTTACTTTGGGCCTTCTTCATTTTATGAGAGTTCATTCTACTGTGTTCTGGGGGTTCTAAATCTTTTGTCTTTTATACAGATATAAGTGGGTGGGGGGGAATGGTTATTCATTTTTATCTTTTTTTTTCAATTTCATCATCTAACACAAAACTCCCAAATTATTCTAACCTTATTCTAACTTTGGTTTTCAAACTCATACCTGCCCAAGCTGAATCCCTGCTACATAGTCTGGAATGAGCAGCTGATGACATAGGCCTACATGTCAATACAGACAAGACAGAATACATGTGCTCTAATCAAAGAGGCAACATCTCTACACTAAACAGTAGTTCTCTGAAACTAGTGGACAAGTTCACCTACCTCGGAAGCAGCGTTTCATCAACTGAGAATGACATCAACATGTGACTAGCAAAGGCATAGACAGCTATCAATAGGCTATCAGTCATATGGAAGTCAGACCTGACCAATAAAATAAAACAATTTTTTTCAAGCTGCAGTTGTGTTGATACTGCTATACGGATACACTACATGGATGCTAACTAAACATATGGAGAAAAAGCTTGACAATTACACAAGAATGCTGTGAGTTGTACTGAACAAGTCCTGGAGGGCAGCACCCCAGAAAACAGCAGCAGTATGGCCACCGACCACCTATCACGAAAACTATCAAAGTTAGATGAACCAGACATGCAGGACACTACTGGAGAAGTAAGGACGAACTCATAAGTGATATACTCCTGTGGACCCCTTCACATGGATGAGCGAAGGCAGGATGACCAGCTAGAACCTATATATGACAGCTCTGTGCTGATACAGAATGTATCCTGGAAGACCTCCTGGGAGTGATGGACAATAGAGAGTCAGGGAGATCCATGGTGGCAAAGTGACATCATGATGATATATAATACTAAAAGTTTCCAAACAGATATAGTTAGACACAAAGAGAAGACCCTAGCATCCAATTGGGAACCTGGGCTGGTAAGTATTATTATTGTTGTTATTCTGCACATTAGAACAGTAACTTCTCCACCTAATAGGTAATACCACTCCAGGTCAGAGTAGTCCTGGGAATAATAATAATAATAATAATAATAATAATAATGAAAGGATACTCCACATTCTCCATATCTTGAGACTCATCATCAAATGCAGTTTGGTGTTATATCCAGAACCCCCCTTTGAAAAGAGAACTTACCAGGGATACAGTCAGCGTTATATATATTACAGTAGGCAGTTCATCAGCATCATCATGAACATATCACCCATTTATAATTTTTGTTTGTGCAATTATATTCTATGGAATTTCCATCCACTAGTGGTAATCATAGGAAGAAAGGCTTTTTATTCCGTTACTCATGAGAGCCCAATTTTGAAATTACAAAGATACGCTACATATATTAACAAGTCCAGGAGTAAAAGAAAACAAAGAATGGAAACTTTGTAATCCATTCACTGTGGAGAACATAAAAATAATTAAAAGGAATTTGAAATAGTGCAAAAAGCAGATGTGCAATTAGTGCTAGGCAATCATATTCAAATTCTTCTTGTCACCTGTAAAGTCATCAAGCAAATAAAATGATAGATGACTAAATAATGTAACTAAAAACAATGAAAATTAAACAAGAGCTGTGTATTTGTGTGGTTGCCTAGTCGGCTGGGGCTGTAGAATATACCGACTGCTTCTCTGCAGAGGCGTAAGACTCCCCCAACAAGTGTCCTAGATATGACACTAAACAATCTGATGGTAAGGTTCCAGTAATGCTGGCGTTTTGGAAAATGCAGAGTATCCCTTTATTGCCATCACTCCCAGGTCCACTCTGATCCGGAGTGGTAGCACCTGATAGGGTCCTATCTATAGGTTAAATAGAACTAAACTGTGTACTTATGCTAAACTGAATTGCTTGAAATGGAACTGCTGTGACACTTAAACAGTGTACTTGTACTGAGCTGAATTGTTTGAAATAGAACTGTTTTGACATTTAACTGTGAATTATAAAAAAAATTATACTTATACTGGAATGAGTTGTTTGAATTAGAGCTGTTTGACTAAACTGAATAACTTGAAATCGAAATATTTTTTTATAATTAAATTGTGTACTTATGCTGAACTGAATTATTAGAAATAGAACTGTTTATTTGTATAAAAATGGATTTGGCATTAAATAACCTACAAAGGTTGATATGCCATAAACCCCAAACAAACAAAAATGTATTTGCATGGAAATGTAACTACTTTGTCATAGGCAAGTGTAACTGATTAAGTATTTAGTTTGCTTTCTTTGTTTAATGGCATACAAATATATAAATTTCTATACCATAAAATATTATATTATCTAATTATAAATTTCTATATAAATTCCTTATGATTTATTTACAGCCAAAATTTGACTCGTTTCTAAAAGGTTTTAATCTTAACTATAATTTCAATGATCCATTGCATCTTTTAAAATTACAGTTTGCATACTTGTATGATTTCAAGTGTTCCTATCTAATAATAATAATTTATCCATAAATATATGATTTCAAGTAACTATTCCTATTTAACAATCACTTGCTTGTACACAAGTGACATGGTTTTAAGTGACTAATAATAATCCTTAGTAAACAATTATAGTTTCAAGTAACTATTCTTAATATAATTAATTTCTACATAGTTATATGATATCAAGTATTCCTATGAAATAGAATATCTTACCCTTCTACAAGGGATACAGTTAGCATATTCTAAACTTTTTTTTTTTTTGTTTTTTAAATTCCCTTTTCTCATAAGATTTGAAAATTGTTGTTCAGAATACCTCACCCATGAAAAATTATGCTGATTCTGTTTCATTGTTGAGTATAATATTTGCAATACCAAAAATAATAAATAAATGTTTATTTTGCAATGCTCAATATCAGAGACACTATAAAGTTGAATGGAAACCAAAGATTTAAAAAGGAAAAAAAAATTGCTTTTAAAAACTTAAAACAAACTCTGTGAAACATAGAAGATCATGAGCCTGTAATAAGATTTTAAAAAGTTTTAGAATGTAATCTTAGTCACCAGTCTAGATTCAACTATGCTAAATAATGTAATATACTCCTGAAATGAGTATATTACATTATGATAAGCTTTCTTATCTTCTGTCTTGAATCATCTAGTTGGCCATTCAACGCCCAGCTCTTCACTTGTTCTTTGGTGGTCACTGTGTTGTATCTTGGTCACCACTATCTTGTCGTTCTCATCTGTTATTGCTTCTCTTGTTGTTTCATATCGTCCATGTTGATGAGACCAATTACAAGACCACATTTTTATTTCTTACTAGGCGACAACTTTCATGATACCCATTTCGATTACAGGGGATTGGCGAGCATAGGTGAGACAGCCAACTGCACCATTCAAGCCCTATTTGGGAACTTTCCAGGATCATCTCAGGTGACCAAAGAGAAATATTGTTTGAAATGACCTCAGTCACCATCCATCACTCAAATATCTTTCTACACTGTTCAATGGTTATAGCTTATTCGACTAACCTACACTTCATTGTTGGTAGTGTTTTATGGCATAGATAGGACTCTAAAAGGTCAAAGTGGACCTGGGAGTAATGGCAATGAAGGGGTACTTCACATTTTCCAAAGCTCCAGCATTGGCACCTTACAATCAGATGGGTTAATGTCAAAGCCAGGGCACTTGTTAGTGGGTGGGTAGGTGGGGATACATTAAGCATATTCTATAGCTGACAGGGTTTTACACTTCATATCAAAAACTGACTTTGCCAATAATCTAATATTATATATATATTTTTAGTGAGGATTGTTAAATTTGAAATAGTTTGAATTAAAAATAAAAATAATAAAATACAAAACTAAAATAAAAAGATCCTATAATTCCACTTTCGGTACCAACTAAGGAGTCATTTCTTTTTAGTGCTCGCCAGCTCATAAGACACACTTGCGTTTGCAGACCTCTTGAAATGAGCCCATACCATGTAACTTTTATATGATTTTATGGATTGAAAGAAGAAAATTTTCCAAGAAAATCCCATAATATATAATACTTATATTCACTATAAGTAACGACTTGACCTGAAATTGAACCCCAGTCTCCCAGACTATTGGCAAACACTCTACTCATTAAGCCAGAGTAGAGTGTTCACCAATGATCTGGGAAACAGGGGTTCAATCTCTGGTTGAGTCATACCAAAGACTAAAAAAAAAAAAAAAGAAAAGAAAAAGGTACTTGATGCTGCCTTGCTTAACACTCAGCATTATAAGGTAAGGATCAAGGGCAAAGTGGAGCAATCCAGGGAATGGAGTAGCGCCCTCCCCTATACCACAGTGTAGTAACTATTGAAAAAGAAGCTTTCAAGTCACCCTCGACAAAGGTCACCAACTTTACTTACTTTACATGCACTATAAAGATAAGAGTAAGTTTCAATCATTTGCCTCTTAATTCTTTTTCTTTAAATGGAAAGTTAAAACTAAAAAGAACATCTTCAATTAGTTACAATTATAATTTAGACCATGAACTGTCAAAAAAGAAGCAAGTGACAGAAACTTACTCCAATCTCAATAGTTAATGTCAGTAATATATTTCCATGTTTTATACATTAAAAAAAAAAATTAACATAAATGGGAGGGCAATCCAGGTCAGATATTCACAGTGTCTGGAATATAACAATCTCCATAAACCTGAGTTACTTTGTTTGGGAGTTTCTCATAAAATTTTATCTTAATTTTCATTTCATGACACCCAAACACATTTGTAACAGTCTAAGATTACTCAGCTGAATATGAATTCGGAAAGGTAAATATCAACTGATTGATTTTACAATTCTCAAGACCAACTGATTTTAAATCAGGGTTACCAACTAAAAAATAAACACCAGTCTACTTATTTGCTAAACCGACCTCATAAATTTATCTTTAACATCTTAAACAGAGATGATGATTTGAATAAACATTGGAATATTAACATAATCCCAATTTCTGATTATTTATAATGTTTTTTTTTTTTTAAAGTACCTTCTTATTTGATAGTGAGTTATGCTAATAATGTTTTTTTTTCTCTTTCTAAAATGGTATTAAAATAGTTCCTACTTATTTGGCGAGACACCCACTTCAAAAGCAAGTCATTTCATTCAATTCTCATACAGTGACTTATCCATCTGATTATTTTTTTAGATTACGAAACCAACAAAGACCTTACAGCCCAAGTCTTTTCTTTAAATATATTTGGTATTCTAACTATATAATAATTCTGGCTATTTATGGAGAGGTGAAATTAACCTCATGGCTGACAGCATAGTAAATGGCACAAGGCTAGAAGTACAGGAAACCAAGTGCAAAATCAACTCGCTAACAATGGTCAGTTAATAATAATACTAAGTACTACTACCTCAAATTTGAATAAAATCAGTACATGACATCTTATAAAAGAATTATTAACTATGTCTTGAACAGATGTGACTTTTTAAGTAGCAAGAGACTAAATCTCCGTTACAAATCTTTGACACACATGAGATTTCATATGGGGAAACTGTAGTTACACAATTTTTATGTATTTTAATGTTTTTTAAGCCCTCCTGCTGACTTGCATTCTTTTCCACAAGTTTGACAAGTGTTGTTGCAATTTGATAGTCCACCTGCGATCTACTTTCATGAGTATATAAACAATTTTTATTTTTTATTCTAGCTCTACTGAGGTAGATCCTTCTACAAACATGACAAGTTAGTTTTTGGTGATTACCTTTCAGAGGAGGAAGCTCACATTCAAGATCTTTCCAAGCATTTTATTTTAATTCTTCAATTTCAATCCACAATTGCTCAAATGCAACTTACCTTATTTAACCTTCTCTGCTCAGAACTTCTTGTAAGTATTTGAACAAGCAGACAATTTGGTTCTGACTGCTTTATTGTGAGAGTTCAAAAACAAGAACATGACACAATCAGTGCTTTTAGTATGATTTTAACAAGTTCTTTTTTGTATGTTCAGAGTGTTCTGTAGTTCACCAAACAATAAAGAGCTGAGTAAATACAATTCTAAGATTTCTTTAACACCATAATTTTTTTTTTTTTTTACTTTTGTTTGACAATATAAAACTGAGTAAAATTGAGAAATGCTTCAAGGATTTCCCTAATATTGCTCCAAATAATTTTTCCTTATGCTTGTTCAGAGAAACAACAAGAGGTTCAGTAAACTTTGACAAGACAATTCTAAGATTTCCTTAACATTGTATAAAAGATTTTTTTTCAATTTTTCCTTAGAATTGATGATACAAAAGAGCCAAGTAAAAATTCAGAGACACTTCTAAGATTTCCTTCACAATGTACAAAAGATAATGCAGAGAACATTGAAATGTGTTGTTTTTTTTGCTTTTTTTAAACTTTATACCACCATTTATAAATTTCCTTGAACCACAATTAGAGGCACTACCAATTAATAAAATGAATTTGGGAACACTTCTGAGATTTCCCTCACAGTGTGCAAAGAATGGTGCTGAGAACTTTTACATTGATTTGATATCAAAACCAAAAAGAAAGGCTTCTCTGCCATTGGTATCCAATTTTGATAGATTATCTCTTGAGTCTGTTCACAATAACTATACACATCATTGCATCTATAAATAAATGACCTCGAGCAGAACTGTACAAGATATTTTAATCAGACAGAAAATATACATCAATATAATTTCTAAGTCGATACATAAACAAATGATTTGACATTTCAAACACTGAATGAATCACATGTAAATTGCTCTGTTTGCTTTTGTTTAGTTGCATTGTCACCTCTAGCAGTGAACAAAATATACTCATATGTCATGAAGTCTTGTCAAGGACTTGTTTATTAAGGCACCTTCAGTATTAAAACTACAAGGTCATTTTTTTATCAAACTTTTTATGTCGACTTGTGACAGTCCATAGCAGCAGATTAAAGTAAGGACATCTTTTTTCCTCTGGGAATATAGGTTTTGAGGGGGGCGAATTGAAAAAAGTATTATGATAAAATATACGTTTTTTTTGTGTGTGTGTATTTATACAGAATAGTCCCACCTCTAAAATCTACATTCAACACACACACACACACACACACACACACATATATATATAATAAAATATAATACTAATATCTACAATCGAGATAAGACTTATTTTTAGTTATTTGTTTAATTTTTCTTTAATTGTACAATTGCAGTAAAATCTCAGAATTACAACTGCCATCAGCCATAACTCTCAGTGATATTCTGATACCTAATTGGTGGTTGGGGTAGGGAAGGCTAAAAAATATAGCAGATGGTCAAATTCTAACTAGTTGGAGATGTAATTTTGGGACTTCAACCATTAAAAAGATAAAGAAATGAAGCAAGTGAATAAAAAAAAAAAAAACCTCTGAGAGCACCTCCCAAAACTGGAAAGAATACTGTATATCAACAATTGGAGTGGAGAATTATTTTGAAGGAGACAATTCTCAATAGGTTGTGGGTAAAATAATAAATTTGTTTTTGAAAACAGTTATTTTGAAAAATTAGAAAATGATTTAACTTACATGTTTGAAACAAGTGGGGGTGGGATATCTCCTATAATGACACATTTGAAAAATATCTTATATTTACCAACCCCTCCGCTCGGGCAGGATATAACACAAGGTCAATTTTTAAGCAGAGTTTAACAGGTTTGAATTCAGAGTTTTCCTTCTCCTAGACTAGTTGCCTCACCAAGGCTGTAGAACCCAGTCTGTCCTATTTACCCATAGCTGGAGGGAGAATAATTGGATTCATACCTTTCCCAAGGGTATTAGTGGTATGTGAAATGCAATCAGTCTCGTCTAGGATTTGAACTTGTGTCACCATGTCCATTCCCTACGATGATAACCATTACATCACGGGCACCTCCAAAAATATCTTATCAGCAATGCCAAGACTATCATTCTTTTTTTTTTTTTATTACCATCTGTAAAGTATCTTAAATCTTTATCTGACTCACTACCAAAGTTAGAAGACTCAAGAAACAATGAATTTTTTCTTCAAGATATCTTGTTAGTAGTTTAAAGATACTCATTGGTTTCATACACATCTATGAATTGTTTTGTTTTGTTTCTTTATCCAATTCAGCAGTAGGGCAAGAAGACCCAGCACAGAAATTTCTCATGAGAAACTTCAGAACGATCACAATTGTAAGATTTCCTTAACATCACTAAAAGTATTTTTTCCTTAGACTTGGTGACACAAACAAGTAAATAAGAAGATTAGTAAACTTCCAAGATTTCCTTAAAAGAATTTTTCCTTATTTTAGATTTTCCTTATAACAGTTATTTGCTAATTCGGAAAATTTGTTTAGTCTGGTACAGAGGCCTCAGAACTGAACATGCTCATTACTCCTATTTACCAACCCCTCTGCTCGGGCAGAGTTTAACAGGTTTGAATTCAGAGTATTCCTTCTCCTAGACTAGTTGCCTCACCAAGGCTGAAGAAACCAGTCTGTCCTACTATCTACCCATAGCTGGAAGGAGAATAATTGGATTCATACCTTTCCCAAGGGTATTAGGGCTATGTGAAATGCAATCAGTCTCATCCAGGATTTGAACTCGTGTCGCTGTGTCCATTTCCTATGACGATAACCATTACACCACGGGCACCTCCATGCTCATTACTGCTTAACATTGGTGATATGATGGGAATGAGTGCTTTGGTTTGGTTTTATGGCATATCAACATACATGGGTTATTTAATGCCAAAGCGATCCTTATGGAAGACCAGTAGTGATACTATTTAATCCATAGCTAGGGATAAGGGGTTCATGCCTTTCCCAAGGGTATTAGTCTGAAAGTGAACATAATAGTGTGACTAGAGTTTGAATGTGCTTACTATGACGTCACAATCTAGCATTTTACCCATCATGCCACAGAGACTCCCCTCTTCAGCATAATTTGATTATATGGTCAAGTGGATTTTAATTTTTCCTAAAGTTTATACAAGATGTATTGCAACCAACTGATTGCCCCCCCCAAAAAAAAAGCTGAATATACTTAAAATACAATTCTAAGATTTCCATAATATCACAAAAAAATAATTTTTCCTTAGTTTTGTGATACAAGTAAATAAGGAGGTTGGTAACAATTCTAAGATTTCTTTAACATTTTGCTAAATAATTTTCCCTTACAATTGATGACACAAAAGAGCTAAGTAAAAGTTCAGAAACACTTCTAAGATTTCCCTCACAATGTACAAGAGATGGTGCAGAAAACTTTGAATTTTTTTTTCTTCTTTTTCCATTTTATACATTGAGCACATAATCTTAATATCACCATTAATAAATTGCCTTGAGATTCACTACCAATTAATATAATTCAAAAATACTTCTAAGATTTCCCTAACATTGAGCAAAAGATGGTGCTGGAAACTTTTGCATCAATCCATTATTATTGAAAACAGAAAGAAAAGCTTCTCTGCTATCAGTATCCAATTTTGACAGATTATCTTTAAGTCTGTTCACAATAACTAAACTCATCATTATATGATAATTGAATTATCACTGAGGTCATGTTGAGCACAACATATAGATAAGTTTGTGCTGTTTTTAAGAAGAATCTAACAAATATCAGTCTGCCCTACTATTAACTCATAACTGAAGAGAGAAGAAATGGATTTATGTTTTTCCCCAAGGACATTAATTGCTCTGTCATATGGCATAATGGTTATCATTGAAGAAAATGGAATATGTGACAAGGCTGATTGCATTAATGTCCTTGGTTGGTTGGGTTTTATGACATATCAACCTTTGTAGGTTATTTAATGCCATATCCATTTTTATACAAATAATCAGTTCTATTTCAAACAATTCAGTTTAGCATGAGTACACAGTTTAATTGTTAAAAACATTTCTATTTCAAGCTATTCAGTTTAGTCAAACAGTTCTAATTGAAATAATTCAGTTTAGCATAAGTATGCAGTTTAATTCTATTTAAACCATAGACAGGGTCCTATCAGGTGCTACTATTCCGGGCCAGAGTGGACCTGGTAGTGATGGCAGCAAAGGGGTACTCCGCATTCCCCAAAACTTCAGCATTACTGGAACCTCACCATCATATTGTTTAGTGTCATATCCAGGACACTAATTGGCAAGGGTGGGGGGTTCTTACCTCTCTATAGAGGTGTAGTCAGCGTATTCTACAGCCCCAGCCGACTGAGCAATTAATGTCCTTGGGAAAAACAAATCCATTTCTTCTCTCTTCAGCTATGAGTTAATAGTAGGGCAGACTGATTTCTTTAGCTTTAGGAAACCAGTCTAGGAGAAGGAAAACTTTAAACTAGCTGTATTCCACTTAAAAATTGACCTTCTGTCACATCATGTCAGCAGCAGAGGGGTTGAGTAAAATCAAAGAGACAGTTTTGGACTCGTTACTGTTAATCGTCTTATTTTCATTTCTATACTAGTCAACTGCTTCAGGACAATTAACTGATTTCATTACCTTTATTATCATATATAAATTCTATGCTGTCTGTGTATATGTTGGCTGTATCCCATGCAGAGGAAAAAGTGCCCCCCCCAAAAAAAAAAGAAAGGAGGAGTTATGGGTATGATATTAAACTGCATCTGATAGTGAGGCTTCAGTTCTGGAGAGTGTGAAGTACTCCTTTATTTACATTACTCCCAGGTCCACTCAGACCCGGAGTGGCAATACCTGTTAGGGTCCCATTTATTAGTCAAATAAATCTGTTTAAACATAATTTGCATTTGATAGGAATACTCGATATGATATAAATTATTTATATCAAGAATAGTCAAATACTTGAAGTTATAATTGTTTACTAAGGATTATTATTAGTTACTTGAAACCACATAACTGTGTGCAAACAAAGGACTATTATTAAATAGAAATAACAACTTGAAACCATATAATTATTAGTATTTGATAGGAATACTTGAAACCAAACATTAGATGGCAATATATGCTATAACTGTGTGCAAAAAAAACCCCTCAAGAAACGGCCACACACAAAAATTGTAAATATAAAGATATAATGAACGTAAGTCCCTGACCTCAAGGCATGAAATAATCCTAGATGGATTGACATATCATTAAAATCAATCAATCTACAAATTACCTTTACTATCCAATTAAGTCTACTTGGACTGGAAAATTTCTCAAGAGTTCCAAGACAATAACTACTTTCATATCATCATGCATGCGATGTCTTGAACATGACAAGATGCTAGGAATCTAACTGAAGTCAGTCACAAAGAGCTGTAAGAGTTAAATCTCTCACCATCTGTTCCCAAATGGTTAAACAAACAATCATAAATAATCACAGGGTCAATACTTAACTGAAGAGACACGAGTTCTATAGAAAAAAAAAGTAACTGGTGACTTAACAGCTTTCTATACAAAAGATCAATATTTTGAGTGAACATAAGATTCTTTGTCCCATGACCAAAGTTTAGTCAGAAATGCATGGGACATTATACTGAAGTCAAGTAGTGTTATGAAAGAATTAACCTATTTTTTAATATAGGTTTTGAAATCAACACCTCGATCATTGAATAAAAAAATATAGACAGAATTTGAATCAGATATCAAAAGCTGAGAAAGAAATTAGTGCTGCGTTTTTTTTTTTTGGTTTTTTTTTTTACAAAAACACTTCTTGCTTCATTATATCTAATCTTGTTGGTTGGTTGATTTTGTTTTATGGAGTATCAACTCTTTTTCAGATCATTTAATGCCGAATTAAATTTCAAACAATTCAGTTTGGTATAGGTATAGTTTTCGTTTACAAATTGTTAAATGTCAGAAGTTCAATTTCAAACAATTCAGTTTAGCATAAGTACAGTTTCAATGTCAAAAACAGTCCTATTTCAAGCAATTCAGTTTAGTTCTATTTGACCCGTTAGATAGGACCCTACCAGGTACTACCACTCCAGAGTCAGAGTGAACCTGGGAGTGATGGCAATGAAAGAGTACTTCACATTCCCTAATGCTCCGGCATTACTGGAACTTCACCATCAGATTGTTTAGTGTCATATCTAGGACACTCATTCAGAGGGGGGGGGTACCGCTCTGCAGAGAAGCAGTTGTAATTTACTACGCATTTTACTTAGATGTGGCACAAGGCCATATGAAAGGGGCACCCAATGAGACTCGAACTCACTCGTGTAGGTTTGCTAGTCGAGCTTGCTAACCATTACACCACCAGAGGCGCCCTCTGCAGAGAAGCAGTTGGTGTATTCTACAGCCCCAGCTGACTGGGCAATCTAATCTTGTTTTAATTTCATTTTTATCTCTTCTGATTTTAACCCAAACTTACTTTTATTCATCCGATATCTTTTTTGTCTCATTGGATAAATTCAAAAGCAACAATCATCCAGATGGCAAGATTTAGAATATGCTGACTGTATCTCTTGCAGAGGGATAAGACCCTCACCTCAATAAGAAAAAAAAAAAAAAAAAAAAAAAAAATTAAAAAAGAAAAACGGAGGGGTCCTAGGTATGATACCTAAACTGCATCTGAGGGTAAGGTTCCAGACCTGGAGAGTACCCTTTCATTGCCATTACTCCCAGGTCCACTCTTGCTTGTAAGGGTTGTACCTATTAAGGCCTCCTTTACGGGTCAAATAGATATGTTTGAAAATTAAAAGTATTCAATAGGACAAGGTGGAAAAAAAACCTCTTAAGGAACAAATACATAAAAAAAATGTACATATGAAGTACAATGATTTTTATAACTTGGAATATTCAGACTTTTGTCTTCATCTTCATTGTTATACACAACGTTTTGACCGACACATCCTTCTTCAGGTGTATTATGTCAAATTCAGGAGCTCCAGAGTTCAACAATACACCTGAAGAAGGCTGAAGGGCGTATCAGCTGAAACGTTGTGAGCATAATAATGAAGACGAAGTGATAAAACTTATAAGGCTTCATCTCAGAAATTTAGGCAAATAATGAAGTACAATGAATGTGATTCTCTAACCTATTCACATAATATAAGCCTTGACATTTAAAAAAAAATATATATCAATCAGGAGCATCAAGAGCAATGCTTATTAAATTTTCTGTGGTTACTTAAGGGACCTCTCACCCAGCTATGGGTAAAATAGATAAAGTGGACTCTCTAACCTTGATCTAGAAGAAAAAAAAATTTATCAATGAATGAGAAAGAACATTTTGAAAATTCTAAATTCACACATAAAACATAAAAACTCATTCAAAAATTTTCCAAAGAAGTGAATTACTGTTCACTTGTGAGGAGATGGGCGCTAAAAGTCTGCACCAAAAGTAATGACTGAACCTTGACGGTGATTGTCTCTCAGACAGGACTTGACACAAGGTCAATACTCGAAGGTCGATTATAGTAGGGGTTGAAGGAAGGGGAGGTCGGGCTTTGAGCCGAGACTCGAACCCTGCTTGACTATGCTGGTCATCATCGTCCACCCGAAGGTAGCCCAGCTGCAGTCGGGAACCCTATGGCCTCGAATCTGTCCTTGACTTCGAACACTGTGCCGGGCCGAAGCCCGGCTGGCGCGTTGTCTTTATTAATTTGACGTGTTGCTAACCAAACGACTGACGTATTTTTAAAGGACCGAATAACAAATCAAGACAACCAAAATCCTAACAACTTGTCCACTGTTCAAATAATTTTCAACAATCACTGTTTTTGAGGATATTTCTGAAAGAAGTACATTTTAACTACAACAGAACAATTTAACTTTCTCTGCGAAATATTTCTGGTAGCCTTCCACAACGTGAATTGTTCAAACAAATCTTTGATACTGGCTAAGCTTTTGTACAGAGAACACTTCGAACAAATTTTCAAATCAACCTTGAAAAATAAAAATGTCTTCCCAAATACAAAACGGAGTTCATCTTTTTGTTTAAGCTTTGAAAGAGCTATAATCTCCTTACTATATTTTCCTTATTTTATCATAAGATAGAAAAATGTATTAAAATATTTTCTAATATTGCTTTCTTTGTTCAGCGTACCTATATAAAATATATAACTACCTAATATCACGGCTTCTAATTTGAGGTTCTAAGTATGCCAAGTATAAAATTCCTATAGAGTAGTGATGGCTAAGCTTGGCTTAGTCTAATCATTGACATCGATACCAATAGCCAAACAGACACACATTACACACACACACACACACACACACACACACACACACACACCATATCCAAATTCTATTTTACTTTTAAATATAGACCACTTACATAATAAATACAATACTTATATAACCCAGCGAAAACAGCATATCATGGTGAAATTTCTATAAGAGAATTTTAAGCATATTGCTCTAAATTAGAGAATAGATAATCCAATTTCTCAATGCAACAGAGATAACAAAAATTCTAATAAGAACACTTTAATTATATCCAAATAGAAGCATCAGAATCATCATAGACCGTATAACAGTAAGGACCCAATAGGTTTATGGGTCATCTTGTTTTTCAGTTTTGTTATACAATTATAAATCCTTCTTTATTTTACTTTTAATTAAAATCACACCATTTTTTTTTTTAAATTAACGTAACTTCAGGTCTTTTTTTTTAAATCAAAATAAATTGGTTTTAGGCTGATGTCATAAAAACAGCATTTTTTTAATGGTTTTGAACTTAACTACTATTTCCAAAGCTTAATGATAGAAAAAAAAGTTTAATTTCTGTTCTAAATTTGTCAAATATCCAAATGCAATAAGAGTAATTTCTTTTACGATAATTTTATGTATACTTTTAGCAACCAAAGTGCCAAAGCACAGTTTTGGGAACTATTGGAACTACATTTTCAAGATATTTTGTCAAAATCTTGCTGCGTGCCATATACTAAATTATTCTGTTTTTCAATAACGGAATTCACAGCAGACGAGCAACCTCTTCAAACTAAGGAAGAATTCTCTTAACCGAAGGATTTTGTGGTCACTTGACACTATTACGTCAGTTTGGTAACTGTTTACGTTCACTCACACATAATTTGGTGCCTTCGCAAAGTGAGTTTTAACCCTGTGTCACTCAAGAATATATAATTACCGTGATGAATGAACTTCGTTGTTTGTAAAAAAGCTTTTATTTTATAAGAACCAGAGGACATCTATGACGAAGAAATCAGAGAATAGAGCTAAAAAAATAAAAATAAAAAATAAAAAAAATGATTTATTTTAAAATGATGTACTCTGAATTTTCTGTGTGTTTGTTCAACCCATTCGCCATGGCCAGGATGTGATAAAAGGTCAAATTTTAAGTGGACTACTGCTGATTTGAATTCAGAATTAACCTTCTTCTAGACCAGTTGACTTACCAAAACTAAAGACAATTATGATAGATCGTAAAAATCAATCAATCTAACGTGTCTTAAGTTACAGCTAGAGGTTAGAGAATCGCATTCATTGTTGATTCATATTTGACATTTTGTGTAGCTGTTTTTGGTTTTGCTTTTTGCACACGGTCCTATCGAATACAAATAAATATATTTGACCCATAAATGGAATTCGAACAGGTACTACGACTCCAGGTCAGAGTGGACCTGGGAGTAACGAAGAGGTACTTCACACTTCCCAGATCTCCAGAACTAGAGCTTTTCCATAAGATTCAGTTTAGTGTCATACCCAAGATCTTAACCCTCTGCCGTGGATACAGTCATCGTATTCTAAGCCCCGCTAACAGAGTAAGTATTTTGGGGTGGGGTCTTACCCCTTTGCAGGGGGATACAGTCAGCGTATTCTATGCCCCACCGATAGGACATCCAAATAAGAGAAAGCTTCAGTGATTTGCTTAATTTTTCTACTAAACAATCAAATCTCTAAAGTAAATCTTCAACTTGCCACAAATCAACCAATTGCTATTTTAAGCTTAGCAGACAGAGTAATAAAAATATATATAGAAATATAGTACTTATATTTACAATCTAGATACGAATAAGTTTCAGTGTTTCAGTCATTACCTTTATGAACTTTTACTCACACCAAAAATTACAAAAACGTCTAATCTTAAAAGGCAGAGATTGATTTCCCAACTCTCACCTAACCATGATAACATCTCCAAAGGAAAGTGATTTCTTTTGAAAACAAAAATTTGGTAACTAATCCTAAACACGACTTTGAATAATTCACTATTCAAATATTTTTTTTTTTTTTTTTTTTAAATCACTACTTTCCGGTTAGGAGATTTCTTGTCTCTTGAATAGTCAAAATGACTGCTTTTTAAGATTGCACATTTTTATAATTTTTTGAGTTCGTCATTATTTCGTGCCAACAGCACGAAGTTCCCAGACTTCCTCTCGCTTGCTATCCGTCCCTATCGTCTATCGTTTCAGACAGGTCCCCCAAACTACATCCAGTGTCCACACAGAGCTGATGTAAATCTTTGCTGATCGGCCAACACGAGCGCATTCTCCGACAGTCCATAAGAGAACGTCGCTTATTAGTTGGTCCTTGTTTGTCGAACTGTTGCCCCGCAAGACTTGTTCGACTTACTTGGATGGCTTGTAGAATAGAAGGTGTATAGTCGTAAGTTCATAAATAAAAAGACTCTAAAAATATTCTTATCTGGATTGTGACTGTAAGTACAATATTTCTCTCTCTCTCTCTCTCATATATATATATATATATATATATATATATATAGCAATAACATATTAGGGGAAAATATTCTAAATAAGCACCAAAAAAAGTATCACAGAATTCATGCACAAAAACAAATTTGCATTAATTAATCATGATTTTAGTGTATGTATAACGATGATTACATCATATTTGGTGACAGACAATTCTAAAATTAAAAAAATAAAACTCATTCAGAAAACTACCAAAATAACATATCTAAAACAGATTGTTTGACGATAAATAGTTTCATCATTACTCAGCTGAAAGCTGTAAATGACTGTACGACTTCTTTGGTTAAAATAAATAAATAATTCATTTTTAACACTTAAGAGTGCTTCATCTATAAACACAATTCCAGCAAGGTGGGCGAGTGTGGTCTCTGAATTGTAATGTTCCTCAACTTTTTCTTCCTTGTAGCGCAGTTTTGGTGTAAAAAAAATGTTCAGGCCATACAAGGACAAATAGAAATTTCATGTAACAAGGAATACATTTTACTTACGAAAGCAAAACGTAGCAGAAATTATAAATCCTGACTCATGATCACACTGTTCCTATTGTCTATCAAGCTTGTCGAATTGAATTTCCAAATTTTGGTTCTGCTTCAAGCGTAAATCCTTTTTCAATCTGCAATAAATTACCTTTTTTTTCGGTGAGTACATCAATTTCTACATAAAATCCCGGTTTGCCTAAGGAAAATAAGTGTCCTATTCTAAGTTCAGGACTATTTTAAAAATGTATCAAGCCAAAGTTGAGAATAAATGATGTAAATTGATTTTTTCAATGATAGCAGGATAGGGACTTTTTTCTAGTTTTAAGCAATGAAAGGGGTTTGCCTAAATTTTTAGAATTTTCCATGAGAATGCTCCATCTGCCAAAGATCTATTAACTACCATTTGGGAAAGTTGAAACCATTTTGATGAAGGATATTGCTATAAATTAGTGAAATTTATGCCTAAAAGAATTATGGTTGTCATAAAAGCTCGAGGGGGGGGCAACTAAGTATCAATTCTAATTTTTTGTCAATGAACTCTATAACTTTCCTCAGTATTGGGCTTTTCTATTATGTCTTCTTCACAGCATGGCTTCAAAAAGAAAAAAATACCATTAATCAAAATAACTGAATCTAGTTTATAAAGTTAAAATGTTCAGCTAATAAAAATGCTTTGCGTCTTCTCTGTTATTAGTTTATTTACTGCTAAATGAAAAACCTAAGTGAACATCTTCTAAATGTGCTAGTTCCATCATTTTTGTCTGGAGTAGTCTACTTGTGTAATAAAATGTATTTACCTATATTATATTCTCGTCTGTGCCAGGTGTATTCCAAAAGTATCGAGACTAAAGCTGTATTTACCGAGACAGAAATGAGCAATGAATGAAACATTAATTTTCTTCAAAATAGCCCCTTTATCCTTCAAACACTTAATCCAGTGAATTTCTCTTTGTCGAAGCACCTCTGAAATTTCTCTTTTGATACAGTACAAAGCCGAGCCGTCTTATTTCTTTTAATGTATTTCTCTTGAGATGAATTTTCATTTCAGTAAAATGAGAAAAAGTTAAATGGAGCTAGGTTTGATGAGTATGTTGGGAGCTGCACATATAGAATCTAGTTTTACAGAGAGAGTGGGGGGGGGGCATTATAATTTTTTACCCCTTCAAATTGGCACTGGTTTATCAGTCTCAATACTTTTTAATAACATTTCATAGCTACACTTACGGTAACACAGGAAGAACGTCAGACAGTAGCAAGATTTTTGTCAAAGCAAATGTACTAAATTGCTTTTACCAAAAAAATACATCTAATTTCAGTCCAATTTTCACCTGAGTGTGGTTAGCATTTGGGCTCACGAAGATCATTCTTTAAAGGGAGATAACAATTTTAAAAATTATTACTCCTTTGAGAGTTTTTCACACCATCGTTAGCTGATGGTTTTCCATTGGAGTTTGAGTGACAGCAAGTCTCAAGTCTCCAGAACTCTTCTCAGTATCCTGGCCAATCTTGATAATGTTATAGTCAAGATGGTCTCCACTTGTCCTCTTATTTCCAAGTATCATTATTCATACTTAGGCATCTCTGCCTTTTTAATGTCTTCTCACATCAACTTGAAGAAAAATAAGGGGGGGGTCGGGGGAGAATATTTGGACAGAACATATACACCATTAATGCAGTATCAATATTTAGCAACCCCTCCGCTCGGGTAGGATATGACACAAGGTCAATTTTTTAAGGGGAGTTTAACAGGTTTGAATTCAGAATTTTCCTTCCCCTAGACGAGTTGCCTCACCAAGGCCGAAGAACCTAGTCTGTCCTACTATTTACCCATAGCTGGAGGGAGAATAATTGGATTCATACCTTTCCCAAGGGTATTAGTGCTATGTGAAATGCAATCAGTCTCGTCCAGGATTTGAACTCGTATCGCTGTATCCATTTGTTACAACGATAACCATTACTCCACGGGCACCTCCAATAATGCAGTATCAATATACAGATCAAATTCTGTTAAATAATTCATCTGATAGTTCCCATAAAATGCCCTAGAGGGCTACTGTGACGTTCTGGTTAATGCATTAGCAGTTGGAAACTGCATTTGATAATGTGTTGATATAATATTCAATTTGTATTACAAGTTTATCATTTCATATTATTCATTTGTAAAATATGTTCACCAAACATGAATCTTAGTTAAAAAGTGTTTCTGGCAGTTTGCTAGAGTTACTGTAAGTGGTTTACATTGATTGTTAGAAGTACTGTTCCACTGGTTGGCCGTCTGTGTTAAAGATTTGGATTTTAGCCATAAAAGTCAATCACTAGTTTTATGGATATTTTTCAGTCTTAAAAGTTTGGTTTGGTTTAGTTTCTTTGTCTAATGGCATATCAACCTTCATGGGTTATTTAATGCCAAAGCCATCCTTGTACAGTATTGGTACTATTTAACATTTAGCTGGAAGAATTAGGGGGTTTATACCTCTCCAAAGGGTATTACTTCAAAAGTGAACATAACAGACTATGCATCTGGTTTAGTTTGGTTTCTTTGTTTAATGACATATCAAACTTCATGGGTTATTTAATGACAAACCTATCCTTATAGAAGAACAACAATGATACTTTTTAACTCAAAGCTGAGTTTGGTTTGGTGGCATATTAACAATTGTAGATAATCTAATGCCAAATCCTGTTTATATATATATATATATATATATGATATGTGAACACATTTTGTAGATAACATTCCTAAACAATCCTGAGCTCTTTTGCAACACCAAAGTAAAAGTACGTTCACCAGATGGAGACACGGAATACTTCGACATTGTTGCAGGAGTACTACAAGGAGACACACTAGCCCCGTACCTCTTTATCATCTGTCTAGACTATGTGCTTAGGACTTCGATCGACAAAATCAGGGAAAATGGCTTTGAGCTGACTAAGAGAAGAAGCAAAAGGTACCCCGCAAAAACAATCACGGACGCCGACTACGCTGATGACTTGGCGCTACTAGCGAATACGCCTAATCAAGCAGAGACACTACTACATAGTCTGGAACGAGCTGCAGCTGGCATTGGCCTACATGTCAATGCAAACAAAACCGAATATATGTGTTACAACCAAACAGGCAACATTGCCACACTAGACGGAGCCTCTCTGAAACTAGTCGACAAATTCACCTACCTAGGAAGCAGCGTCTCATCAACCGAGAAGGACATCGACACACGACTGACGAAGGCATGGACAGCTATCGATAGGCTTTCGATCATATGGAAGTCGGACCTAACAGATAAAATGAAACGCAGTTTCTTCCAGGCAGCGGTTGTGTCGATACTGCTATATGGATGCACCACATGGACGCTTACGAAGCGGCTGGAGAGGAGGCTGGACGGAAATTACACAAGAATGTTGAGAGCAGTATTAAACAAGTCCTGGCGACAACACCCCACGAGACTCCAACTATACGGACACTTGCCCCCCATCACAAAAACTATACAAGTTCGACGAACCAGACACGCAGGACACTGCTGGAGAAGCAAGGACGAGCTCATAAGCGATGTACTCCTGTGGACCCCCACTCATGGATGTGCAAGAGTGGGACGACCAGCACGAACTTACATACAGCAGCTATGTGAGGACACGGGTTGTAATCCTGAAGACCTGCCGGAGGCGATGAATGATAGGGAGAAATGGCGAGAGACGGTCAGGGATATCCGCGCAGGCGGCGCGACATGATGATGATGATGACTGCTATATAAGTAAGTAAAGTTGGCGACCGTATTTGAGGGAGACCAGAAGGCTTCCTTTTCAATAGCTACTACACCGAAGTGTAGTGAAGGGCACTACTCCTTTTCCAGGATTGCTCCACTTTACCCTTGATATGTGCCGTATATTGCTGAGTGTTAAGCAAGTAGGTATCAAGTACCATTTTTAAAGTCTTTGGAATGACACGACCTGGAATTGAACCCAGGTCTCCCGGACCATTGGCAAACACTCTACCCACTAGGCCAATATAACAGTCACAATTTAACATCAGTGATTTGAATGTACACAGTTTGGTCTATTTGACCCATAGATAGGACCCTATCAGGTGCTACCACTCTGGTAGAGAGTTGGCCAGGGAGTGAGGGCAATAAAGGGGTACTCCACATTTCCTAAAGCTCCAGCATGGTTGGAGTCTCACTTAGACTGTTTACTGTTATATCCAAGACACTTTATGCCCCATAAAGTGTCTTACCCCTATGCAAAGAGGCAGTCAGTGTATTCTACAGCCCCAGCTGACTGGGTTACCAAAGCTGGGGTGGTATAAGAGCATTTATATCTTTCCGAAAGATATTAATCTGAAAGTAAACTTATACATGGCAATTGACCATTATATAATTTGCGAAAAAACGTTTGATTTTTTTTTTTTTTCTGGATGGAGTCCAAGTGGTCCAGATGTGGTACGACTTTTAAGTGAGTATGAAAGAATAAGATCATCACAAATTGTTTAAAAAGTTGCTGGCTGAAAATAATGATAGATTATTTTCCTGGAATCAAGTAGCGGAAATAAAGAATTAAAATAAAGGAAAACGAAAAGAAACAGCAATATATAAATGCTAAATTGTTAATGAAATAAATGCAAGAACATAGATATATTAAATTAGGTTTATCTTAGGAGTAGGAAGTTATCTCATTTCCGCCAGATAAACGCGTAGGACAGGGATGATAAAAAAGTAGAAAGGCAATTAAAAAAAACATAATTAAACATTAAATAATGTGATCATATTTAATAATGTACATTGTGACACATACAGTCTCTCTCTCTCTCTCTCTATATATATATATATATATACACACACACACACACATTGTGACACATACAGTGTGTATAAGTTTCTTTGTCCTAACTTCCATCACACTAAATCAAATCTATATTACAAAAAAATCTCTCTCTCTCTCTCTTTTATATATATATTTACTTTTTAATGTACATTGTGACACATATGTGTACATGTTTCTTTGTCCTAACTTCCATCACACTAAATCAAATCTATATTACAAAAAATATATATATATATATATATATATATTGAGAGAGAGAGAGAGAGAGAGACACTTTAATAACAAATACCATTCATTGAAAAACTAAAAAGATCAGTTTAAGAATTACAACAGTGCTACAATTGCCAATAAAATAATGCCCACTAAAAATATCCTAGAGCCATTATAACAAGAATATTATCATATTACTCTGAGTTTTTCACACCAGCATTAGCTGATGGTCTTTCACTGGATTTCAAGTGACAGCAAGTTTCCTCAGATCTCTAGGACTCTTCTCAGTATTCTGGCTGATCTTAGTTATACAGTAGTTTGAATGCTCTGTTTGTCCTCCAATTTAACATTCTTCCAGTCCCCAGACCAAATCTTTGGGGACTATTCCAAGCATACCAATTATAATTGATATCACTGTCACTTTCATGTTCCACAGATTTTTTTTCTCTGTCAAGGTCTAAGTACTTGTCTCTTATTATTATTGAAGTGCTTGTAGCATAATGATTATCGTCATGTGAAGTGGACCTGGCTACAATAATTCATTTCATATAGTGCTTGGGAAAGGCATGAATCCAATTATCCTCCTTTCAACTAAGGGTTAATTGTAAAGCAGAGTAGACCCTTTAATTTGATGATATCAATCAATCTATGAGAAGAAAAACTGAATTCAAACCAGTTGTAGACCTGGAGAGGGATGGGCTCCATGAAGCTATTCCTGCCAAAGACGCTATAAGTAGCATCCCCACAACCAAAAGCAGGTGATGAGACTAATGAGTGAGTGAGTATTATAATTATTATTGTTAGTTAGGCATCCTACAGTATGTCTGCTTTTTTCTATTCCCTCATATCAACCTAACAATTGCCCAGTTGGCTGGGGCTGTAGAATACACTGACTGCACCTCAGCAGAGAGGTAACCACCCCTCTGCAGAGGTGCAGTCAACCCCTATGACACTAAACAATCTGATGGTGAGGTTCCAGTGATGCTGGAGCTTTGGGTAATGCGGAGCACCCATTCATTGCCATTGCTCCCAGGTACACTCTGGTGCAGAGTGGTAGCACCGGATAGGGCCCTATCTATGGGTCAAATAGAACTAAATTGTGCACTTATGCTAAACTAAATTACTGGAAAAAGAATTGTTTTTGATATTGAAACTGTACTATGCTAAATTGAATTGTTCGAAATAAAACTGTTTTGACATCTGTGTAAACAAAAAACTATATTTATACTAAACTAGAACTGTTTGATTAAATAGCTTGAAATACAAATGTTTTTGACAATTAAACTGTGTACTTATGGTAAACTGAATTGTTTGTGTTAGAATTGTTTTTTTGGATGAAAATGGATTTGGCATAAAATAACTTACAAAGGTTGATATGCCATAAAACACAACCAAGCAACCTGATAAAAAAAAAAAATTAAAACAATCTTTGCACAAAACATATATGCTATTAAAACAATGTTTACAGATTGAATTCTGTTAAATAATTTATCTAATAGTTCCCAAAAATGCCCTCTTTAATTTTTTATCCTTGTTTTCTGGATTTAATCTTAAATATTTTCTAAACTATCATCGAAAAGAAAAACAAAATCACCCAGTTCACAATAAAATCCATATCACAGTCTTTCTATGTTGATATTTATATTACTTAATTCATATTTACCAATTAGAAACATTTCATAATTTTATCTTTTTTATTCTTTAAATAACTTTTGGAACTTTAATTGCATCACACAAATTTGAAATAGAATGTTTTAAAACTTTCTCATCTTTTTCATTTTATTTAATAACCCACATACCCAGATGACGGTCTAAAAACTGAAATGTTTAACATTAGCAAATCATCCTCTGAAGACCTTGGTTTTTTCATCTCCATACATTTTCATACTTTTGGATTGATTTCCGATTTTCCCCATATGTGTGTGCACTACATCTATAGGCATACTCGTATAGACATGCTTGCACCTATATGCATATGTATTATTGCACCAAAATCTGTATACCCAGGTGCCCGTGGTGTAGTCGTTATCGCTGTAGGAAATGAACACGGCGATACGAGTTCAAATCCTGGACGAGACTGATTGCATTTCACATAGCACTAATACCCTTGGGAAAGGTATGAATCCAATAATTCTCCCTCCAGCTATGGGTAAATAGTAGGACAGACTAGGTTCTTCAGCCATGGTTAGGCAACTAGTCTAGGAGAAGGAAAACTCTGAATTCAAACCTGTTAAACTCCGCTTAAAAATTGTCCTTGTGTCATATCCTGCCTGAGCGGAGGGGTTGGTAAATAGTACCAAAATCTGTATACCCAAGGAAAGTACTTAGAGTGTCACAAGAGGTCATGAAAATAAGGTCACTAAACTTGACATATTTATCATCCGCTAGATAAGACTAAGCAGAGTACACCGATTCTCAAGTAAATAATCCTGATATTTTATTTTTATTGGTATTAAAAAAAAAAATAAAAAAAAAAAAAAATGCATATGCTGCAACCTGGTTTTGTCATCAGGGCCACTATTTATGTAGCATGTCTTCGGCTGGCAGAGCCCATTCCTCTCCAATGTTGCATTTTGGTGATTGTTGCACGCTTGTAGATGCATGGTTGTCTTTTATTGTATTGTGTGTTTGGGTCGGTGAATGTGGCTAGCTAGGGCTCCTTAAGATTACATAGACTTTCCCCCTCAAAACCTTTTTTGTTTTTGTACAATATTAGGAAATAAAGCCCATTCCTCTCCAGATCTACAACTGATTTAAATCAGAATTTTTCCTTCTATACTAGTTGCTCTACTGAAGTTAAAGAGCCCAATATGCCCCACTATTTGCCCATAAGCTGGAGGGAGAATAGTTGGAATCAAGGGTATTAGCGCTATGTGAAATGCAAACAGCGTCACCCAAGATTTGAACTTGAGTTACTGAATCCATTTTCGTGGATAACCATTTTCCCATGAGTGCCTGCTTCCCCTGCAAATCTTTTTACTGTACTCAAAGTATAGTAAAATTTTTTTAGAAATATCAAAGCTAACTTAAAAACACACACACACACACAAAGAATAACCAAATTCGTAATATTAAAGCCATTTTTTCCCCACCAAAATATCTCAAATTTATTCAATATACAGGTTAAATATTACAAGATTTAAGGCTAAAGATACAAAAGTAATATTTTCAAAATTTAACAAAATGAAATTTAAGATATTTCCACAATTCATACAAATGTTTTATACTGCTTCTCAATGAACCAAAATAGTTCTTGCCAATATTAGATAAGAAAGTTTTATGATTTTTTTTTTTTTCATTAAGACAGTTTGTAACTGGTTTGTGAACCACTTTCCCAAATGATATTTTTGATAGACTGACATCTGTACATGAATCAGTGCCAAGTTGTATTGCTATCTTCTATGAACTTATTCTTCACAGAGGTTTCTAGATATTAATTCTTAATGAAGACACTTCTAAAATGCACATATACTTAGAACAAGGGAATTTGATATCTTTTCAGTACTCCCAAGTCATTCTCATTCTTTCTCCTAATCTTTCTCAAATATTGACACATAAGAATTATAAGAGATTGAAGTTGGATACACCAAGACACCAATGAACAAAACCATAAATATCTTTAATATATTCCTCCAGCATTTAACACACTTATTCCAGAAATATTTCTATTGGTCAAATCACTTCTAAAACTTCTCTTTTCATATCATATAAAATAGCACCATTTTCTGTATTTACTTAACCCCCTCAACTACAATTACAGTCCTGTAGGCAGGGCTTAAAATACACTGACAATATCCTCTGCAGTGTCTTACATCAGGTAATGAAGATCCAGTTCTGGACCTCTGGAGAATGTGGAATAGCCCTTCATTGCCATTACTCCCCGGTCAACTCAGACCCAGAATAGAAATACTTGTTAGAATCCCATCTATAAATCAATGAACCTGTTTAAAAATCATTCGATAGTACCATGTGGGAGTAAAAAGAAACCCTTTAAAAAGCAACTATACAAAAAATGTAAATATGAATGTACAATGAATGTAATTCCTTAACCCTAAGGCATAAAATAACAATAGACAGGTTGACATGCTATTTAACCCAACTGCCACATACATGATGTGACATAAGGTCAATTTTTAAGCAAAGTACAGATGATTTGGATTAAGTTTTCATTCTCTTAGACTAGTTGCCATACTGAGGCTTGAGCACAGACTATCCTACAATTTACCCATAGCTTTAAAATAAGTAATATGACCATTCATTTCAGAACTAAAAAAAAAAAATTTTTTTAAATAACAGTTTACCAAGAAATAGTAGTCAATACAAAAATAATAATAAATGACAATCATCATCATCATCATCAGGTCATGCCATCAGCACAAATACCCCCTGACCCTTTCTCACCACCCCTCTCTATTGTCCATTGCTCCTAGCAGGTTTTTAGGGCTACATCCTGTATCGGCACAGAGCTGTTGTATTTAGGTTCTAGCTGGTTGTCCTGCCTTTGCTCATCCATGTAAAGGAGTCCACAGGAGTACGTCACTTATGAGTTCATCCCTACTTCTCTGGCAGTGTCCTGAATGTTTGATTTGTCTAACTTGGATAGTTTTTGTGATGGGTGGTAGGTGGCCATACAGCTGCTGCTTTGTGAGGTGCTGCCTTCAGGATTTGTTCAATATTGCTCGCAGCATTCTTGTGTGGTTGCCGTCAAGCTTTTTCTCCATATGTTTAGTTAGTGTCCATGAAGGGCATCCATGCAGTACAGACACAACCGCTGCTTGGAAAAAAGCGGGTTTCATTTTATCAGTCAGGTCTACCTTCCATATGACCAATCGCCTATCAATAGCTGTCTGTGTCTTTGTTAGTTGCATGTTGATGTCTGTCTCGGTTGATGAGACACTGCTTCCAAGGTAGGTGAACTTGTCTACTAGTTTCAGTGAGCTACCATTTAGTGTGGAGATGTCACCTCTTTGATTAAAGTACATATATTCCGTCTTGTGTGCATTTACATGAAGGCCTATGCCTGCTGCTGCTCGTTCAAGACTATGTAGCAGGGTTTTGGCTTGGGCGGGTGCATTTGCCAGAAGCTCTATGTCATTGGCGTAGTCTGTGTCCGTAATTGTTTTTGCGGGGTACCTTCTGCTTCTTTCCTTTGTTAGCTTGAAACTGTTTTCTTTCATTCATTCAATACAACAATAATAAAAAAGAAATTTCAAAAAAAAAGATCTAACCCATAACTCTGAAGTTTCATAATCTTATGATCCATTGTGAAAATCAACATATTTCCGTGCTGCCATTTTCTTTTCTGCTCTCATTGAATTCATGCTAAAGACTAAGTCAAAATTTAAAATGGAAGTATTAAACTTGAATTGAAATAAAACCTTGGCAAAATGAATAGTGATATTCATCAATCTTGAGCAACTAAGGATCTTTACACCCAGATCTTGATGTTGTATACTCACATAATGAATATATACCGATGCAATGAATAAAGACGAGCGAAGACTTCTTTAAAAAAATATACCTCTCACTTTATAGTAAGGTTTGCATGTGAGAGTGAGTTGGAGACCAAACAAAGACTGCAACATATTGACCTCACCAGCCCCTCCTGGACATAGCCGTGTGTCGTTCTCATTCTCCTGATGCTCAACCGGAGGCCTGGGGACTCAGCTTTCTGCTGGCTTTCTCTACCACATCTTGTCTATAACTCATCTGATCTCCAACTCACTGACTTCCTGTGGTCACCGAGTTATAGAATAGTTCAATTGCCCGCTCAATCTTTGGAAAGGCATGTTTGATCGTCATCAAGCAGAAATAACTGTCATGCAGTTCAGAGGTCACACTCTTCCAGTGCATCAGTCTATGAGTGTATCATGGGCTTTTACCTTGTCCCATTTCGCCAGCCAAATCCACCTACGCAATTTCTTTCGATTACTGGCCATTGGAATGCGTCACTTCCTTCCGGTGCATCACTTTGGAATGGCATGTTTGGCCAGGTCAAAGGTCAATATACAACATTGATACAAGCCTGGATAAGACCAGCAATTGCCCATGCTGAAGGTCTTCTTTATTCCCAACACAGATGTTTTCCAATGGAAGGACGACATACTATACAACTTAGTATTAATATTTTCACTAATATGAATGAATAAATAAATAAAAATAAGGGTTCTTTTATTTTTTTTTTTACATGAAGTTTTTTTTCATAAAGTTTTATATTCTTGCTCGTATTTTCTTACATTCAGAAGTATTAAGGAAATGGAAGACATTTTTATTAACAGTCTGCGACACAAGTGAGGCCTAGTTTGTGTTTTACTCAGCAAGTTTTTACATCAAGTTTAAACCAATTATATAGCTGAATAGAGCTTCATTGAAATCTATCTTTTGCACATAAAAATAAAACTATAGTTAATTCTCTTCGTCAAAGCTATATTTATTTCCCAATAACACCAAAGTATTGTTTTTAAAAAAAAAAAAAAAAAAAAAAAAAAATTAAAAAAAGCCTCAAGAGAAGCAAACATCCATAGTCACTTGACAAAAAGTTTAATATGGCATCAACTGACACATTAAGTATTTAGTTTTAAGTTCTAATTTTTAATTATAAAGTAATTGACAGTCTAACTGTTTACACCATCAAAATTTATATACATATACTCTATCGATGATATTGAGCACTACAATTATAAATATAGCAGTATATATATGTGTGTGTGTGAGTAAAGTCAACAGTATCTACTTATAAAATATATATAAACACACATGTACTTGGTGTATTGAATAAGTTTCCAGACAATTTTTGTACAGGCATTTAAAATTGTCATAGACTCTTGAAAATTCACTATGTTATTGCTATACATCTTATGAGATAACTAACCAATTTTTATGATTTCAGCTTCAAATGAACAGCTACAGCAGCAATTGGAATACACCCTACTAAATCCTGATTGTCACTGCTGGTGAATTTCAAAAATGCAATCTGACACTTTAGAAGAATGATATGCAATAAAATTGTGTTTTAAACTTGGAAAAATGCCACAGAAACGTATGGAATGTTTCAGACTGCTTTTCGACCATCTTGCATGAATCAAGCATCAGTTTTTGAGTGGCATAAGAGATTCAAGGAAGGCACAGAGTCTGTGAGGGATGATGAGAGGTGTGGGAGGAGTAAGGAAGTCAGAACACCAGAGTTGATTGGCCATGGGGTTAGGGTTACTATGTTGAGGTTTTAAGGGAGTTCAGGAAGAGATTCCTTGGGAAGAGGCCAGCACTCTTCAAATCGGGTCAGCGGCATTTCCACCAGGACAATACACCAGTCCACAACTCCATCCTTGTCACAAACCATTTGACCAAAATGGGCATAAAGACAGTTCCTCACCCTCCCTATAGTCCAGACCTTGCTCCCTGGGACTTTTGCTTATTCTCTAAGCTCAGAGGCTGTCATTATGAGACAATTGAGGAGATAAAAGAGGCTGTGACGAAGGACTTCCATGGGGCCTTCTAGAAGTTGTTGGAATGGTACAGCAAGTGCAATGCAGCCGGAGGAGATTACTTCGAAGGGGAATAGAGCTTAATGTGTGTACTATCAATAAAAGTGCCCATACAAAAAAAGTCTGGAAACTTATTTAATGATCCTCGTATTAAGCCAACCCCTCTGCCAAAAGTACAATATGACACAAGGTGAATTCTTAAGCGTAGATTTCCCTAACTCTCTCTGCTCATCTGTTTATCATCCATCAGCTCTGGCAGGTCTTCCAGACTACATCCTGTGTTCGTATAGAGCTGTTGTAGATAAGTTCTAGCTGATCATCCTACACTTGCATGTCCATGTGAAGGAGCCCATAGGAGAACGTAGCTTATGAGTTCATCTTTGCTCCTCCAGCAGTGTCCAGCATGTCTTGTTCATCTAATCAGGATTGTCTTTGAGATGGGTGGTAGCTGGCTGTACGGCTGGTGCTTTGTGGGATGTGGCTTTCAGGATTTCCTTAATGTAGCTCGTAGCATCCTTGTGCAATTGCCGTCAAGTTTTTTCTCTATATACTTAGTCAACATCTAAATGAGACATCCTTACAGTTGTATGGACATGACTGCGACTTGGAAAAAAATTGCATTTTTTTTTTGCTGTTATATATATATATATATATATATATATATACATACATACACACACACACACACACGCACGATAGCTGCAACCTCAAATTTGAATATGACCATCATATAGCATTTTGTAAAAATAATATTAAGGCTAATATGCTGGACTGTAACATTGAAGTGAGTGAGTCTGAGCCATTATATTCACTTTCAGACTCATACCCTTGGGAAAGGTATGTACTCTCTTACACCCTACACCTCTATGCTGAATGGTACCACTGCTGTTTTTGTTTGTTTTTAACATGCATGGCTTTAGTATTAAGTAACCCACAAAGTTTGACATGCCATTATACAAAGAAACTTATATATATATATATATATACACACACACACACACACACAGGGATGGATATGTCTGTACTAGTGAAAGGCAACTTTAGGGGAGAGGGGATTAAAAATAGGTTTAAAACAGTAGGTGGGGTCTTAGATCCCCCAAAACAGTAGCAACTGAATATTACCAGTACCAAAGGAATAACAGCAATCTAAAAGAATAACTCAAAAGAAAATAAATGAGACGTGAATGTAGAATCAAGTGTTAGATGTGGTAAATTGTCTGAGGAACCAGACAATGTGATGAGTGCTATACTAATTTTAGGGGGTTACAGTTGAGCTGGTGAGGATTGGGGATTCTGAATGAATATCAGCTTCTTACAGCAGTTTTTCCTACTGCTATTTACAAAAAAAAAAAACATATCTTTTGTAATGCAAAGAAGCAATATAAACAGACCATACCATAATTATTTGCATATTTACACCCTTATATATAGCATACACCCCTAACTTTCAACAACAAACTTCTGGAAAAAAGATTCATTTATAATAAGCACCGACTCTTTAGAATTTGTAACAGCTAAATTTAATCTAAATATACCATTTCTCTATTTTAATGGCCAACATGATAGCAAAATTTTGTAACTGAATTTTCTGATGATCCTCAATTCTTGTACTAGTCTGGGATTATTTTTATTAAATAAAAAACAATAAATAAATTACAATCACTTTTTTCACTTTTCTTTTCAGCTTTGGAATTAAAAATTAGTACAAACATATCTTATCAAAAAGCATGAGTAATTGACCTCCTAAGCCAGATTTTGGCTGAACAATTTTAGACAAGACTTTATCCCATCATTACCTTAGATTAAAAAAAAAAAAAAAAAAAAAGTAACTTTTATCAAATGGCTGCTACCTTTGAACTTTAAAACTTAAAGTTCTGCAGACACAAACAAAACACACACACACAAAAAACTTGCATATCCAAATTAATAAATTAAAGAAAAGCATCTATAAAAACTTGCTTGACAGGCAGTATTTTAAGTAACATTAAAACAACCCATGAATCCATCTAGCAGGCTTCCATTGTAACAGCAGTCCATGATCATAGTGATGTTTTTTTTTATTTAGGAAGGAGTGAATCAATTAGTTTTAATAGCATATCAAACCATCTCGGTTATTTTATACCTAGAAGATAGGGAATTACATCGATTGTGTTTATATTTACATTTTTGTGTAGTTGTTTCTTAAGATTTTTAAAATATTTTTAAAAATTTAATTTTAACAATATGTCAAAGTTGTCTGGGATTCTTTTCTGATGATTACTTTATATGGTATTGTACCCAATCACATTCATATTTTTGGTATAATTTTATTTCTTTCAAGAAGAATAAAATGTCATTCATGAGAAAGATTCTAATTAATATTTTCATACCTTTTGCTATTATATCAAGGAGTTGAATGATTTTGGGAAAAAAAAAAAAAAAAAAAGGGAAAGCACAAATGCAGACTCTACAAAATTACCATTCAGTTGTAGATTTCATAGAAAATCAGCAACTGTACCACATTATCTAAATATAAAAGGCAGATGAGAGATGAAACAAGCAAATCTCCCATGATAAAATAGGATATCCTGGAAAAAAAAAAGAGCCCAAGCATTTAAAGGGGATTATAGTAGCAGCAGGTTATGTCTGGAAGAAAAATTATGTACCTTGGAATATGTTAAAAATAATTGCTCAGCAAAAAAAGTGAACTGATTTCCAAGTGTAGACATTAACAAACTTCCTCAATGTCACTTACCACTTCTTCAGAATGCAAAAAACAAAATCTAAGAATAAGATAAAATTACTGGTTAACAAAAGTGTTCTCCTGTGCAGACAATTCTCTATCTGTTTCCAACTAAGAGACAATCAACCCCAAGTACTTGATATTTGTAAAGGAAAGTTGGGGACAGTAGTTGAAACTACCTGAAAGCTCCCTTTCCAATAGCTACAACACCGAGGTTTAGGGGAGGGCACTACTCCTCTCTCTGTATTACTCCCCTTTACCCCTGAAATGTACCTTATAATACTGAGTGTTAAGCAAAGAGGTATCAAGTACCACTTTTTGAGTCTTTGGTATGACTCGACCACAGATTGAACCCCGGTCTCCCGGGCCATTGGCAAACACTACCACTAAGCTAATGGGCTGACCAAACCCAAATACAACAATTATGACCTGAAATTTGTTTTTCCTTAAACTAGTGTCCTGGATATAACATTTAACTGCATCTGGAGTGTTGGGGAATGTGCAGAACATCTTCATTGCCATTACTGCCAAGTCTACTTTCACCAAGAGTGGTAGTATCTGTTGGAGTCCCATCGATGTGTCAAATAGAAATATTTAATCATTTACTATACTTGAAACCATTTAACTGTGTACAAATGAGCTCTGGATCATTTTAAAATGTTACCAACAAACTATTTGTTTACATCATCATCATCATGTCGTGCTGATAGCATGGATATCCCTGACCCTCTCTCGACACTTTTCCCTATCGTTCATTGCCTCTGGCAGGTCTTCTGAACTACATCCCGTATCCTCACATCGTTGCTGAATGTATGTTCGAGCTGGTCGTCCTACTTTTGCTCAGCCATATGTGGGGGTCCATAAGAGTACATCACTTATGAGTTGGTCCCTGCTTCTCCAGCAGTGTCCTAGATGTCTGGTTCGTCTAACTTGAATAGTTTTCATGATCGGAGGCAGGTAGCCGTACAGTTGGTGTCTTGTGGGGTGTTGCTGCCAGGACTTGTTCAAGATTGCTCACAGCATTCTTGTGTAATTGCCATCTTCTCCAGCCATTTTGTTAGAGTCCATATAGTGCATCCATATAGCAGTATCGAAGCGACCACTACCTGGAAGAAACTGCATTTCATTTTATCAGTTAGGTCTGATTTCAATTTGTTTACAAATCATATATATTTGACATTATTTGGCATGAAATAACCTACAAGGATTAATGTGCCATAAAACTAACCAACAATCTTTAAAGTAGTTCACAGAAAATGACATGGAAAATCTTACAAACAAAATAAACAAAAAATAGCTTTGAGATAAATGTTTGATAAAATTATGTACAAGCAAATGACTGATAATCATCTGTAATGCTCTGTCAGCTTGTTAGGCTAATAAAAAGTTGAAGGCACAGCTGTGTCACATGAACTGTGGAATCTTGTAAGGGACAGGGCAAATTCCCTTTCGAGAAGGTTGGGTTGAGTTTTATGGCATATCAACCCTTGTGGATAATTTAATGTTAAATCCTCTAAATACACATTAGATAAGATTTGTAAATGCATAGTTTTGAGAGAATATCTTTAAATAGACCAGAGCTCATTTGTTTGCGTACAGTTAAATGATTATACATATGATTTCTAAACCAATAGTTTGTAGATAATCTTATTTTTAAATTTTTTGCACATGATTAAATGGTTCCAAGTATTTTAACAGGAATAGCTCTATTTAGAATTAGTCATTTGTTTGCACTGGCTTAAATGATTTAAAATATTGCAATCTAACATAAATGGTTTTATTTTCACAAGCATCGCGATGTAACACTATTCAATTTAGGCCCACAGTTAAAGAGTTTTTAAGTATTGCTAATCAACACTAATAATTCTATTAAACATTACTCATTCAATTGCACACAGTTAAATGGTTCCAAGTATTGCTATGTATCACAAACATTTCAATTAAACATCAGTCATTTGTTTACACACAGTTAAACAGTCAAGCAGTTCTATTTCTAACAATTCAATTCAACACAAGTCATTTATTTGCACACAGTTTAAATGTCAAACAGTTCTATTTGACCCATAGATAGGACCCTACCAGATGCTACCACTTTGGGCCTTTCCCAGTTGCCTGAGGCTGTAGAATACACCAACTGCTTCTCTGCAGAGGAGTAAGACCCCCACCCCAATCAGCGTCCTGGATATGACACTAAACAACCTGATGGTAAGGTTCCAGTAATGCTGGAGTTTTGGGGAATGCAAAGTACCCCTTCATTGCCATCGCTTCCAGGTCTACACTGGCCTAGAGTGGTTTGATTTGGTTTTATACAAACCGTTCTATTTCAAACAATTCAGTTTAGTATAAGTACACAGTTTAATTGTCAAAAACATTTCTATTTCGAGCTATTCAGTTTAGTCAAACAGTTTTAATTCAAACAATTCAGTTTAGTATAAGTATAGTTCTTGTCCACACAAAGTTAAATGTCAAAACAGTTCTATTTCAAACAATTCAGTTCAGTTTAGCATAAGTAAACAGTTTACATGTCAAAACAGTTCTATTTCCAGCAGTTCTGTTTAGCATAAGCATGCAGTTTCAATATCAAAACACTTCAATTTCAAGTAATTCAGTTTAGCATAGGTACATATTTTAGTTCTATTTGTCCCATAGATAGGAACCTGGAAGCAATGGCAATGAAGGGGTGTTCTGCACTCCCCAAAGTAATGCTGGAACCCCACCATCAGATTGTTTAGTGTCATATCAGGACATTCATTAAGGAGAGATCTTACCCCTTCACAGAGATCTAGTCAGTGTTGGCAATACACAGAGTTAAATGTAAAAACAGTTTTATTTCAGATAATTCAGTTTAGCATAAGAATGCGGATTAAATGTTAAAACAGTTCTATTTTAAGCAATTCAGTTTAGCATAAATACACATTTGAAATGTTAAAAGAGTAAACTCAAGAAACTATGGTTTAGCATCACTGGAACCTCACCATCAGATTGTTTAGTGTCATAATCAGAGAAGCAGTCTGTGTATTCTAAAGCCTTATCTAACTAGGCAAAGCCTGGAGTGGTAGCAGCTGATAGGGTCCTAATCTATGGGTCAAATAGAACTAAACTGCTTACTTATGCTAAACTGAATTGCTTGAAATAGAACTGTTTTTGACATTGAAAGTGTACTTACGATAAACTGAATTGTAAAAACTGTTTTGACATTTAACTGTGTGTAAACAAAAACTATACTTATACTAATCTGAACTGTTTGACTAAACTGTATAGCTTAAAGTAAGAATATTTTTGACAATTAAACTGAACTGTTTATTTGTATAAAATGGATTTGGCATTAAATAACCTACAAAGGTTGATATGCCATAAGACTTAACCCAAACCACTCTGGGTGAGAGTGGACCTAGGAGCAATGGCAATGAAGGGGTACTCCATATTCCCCAAAGCTCCAGGGCTGGAGGCTTGCCATCAGATAGTACAGTGTCATATCCAGAACATTCCCTTTGGAGAGGAGTTGCATGCTGGGTGGAAGCAGGTCAGTCCTAAGTTCACAAAGGCTCCGAGGTACTCCAGACAAATCATCTTGCATCCAGCAAATAATATATAACTTGTACCTCTGTAAATAATGTATAGTTAACTGTCCATCTTTCTTCCTATCACCTTATTTTTTGCATACATAACCACACTTCCTCCTGGGAGCATAACACAGAAAAGAATGAAAACAAGATAGAGATCTAGAACAGGGTCCCACCACAGCTATCATGATTGAATATTAGATCACAAAAGTGGTGCAAGTAGATTGCATGCCATCCCATCCAAAATTTATTTTGGATGTTAGCAAGCACATATCCTTCCTTTAACAGATGCTACTTGATTGACATATTCAATAGTATTGTACTGTAAGGGTTCATGCATTGATACACGATATATGAACATATCAAAGTATAATCAAAGTATACTCAGTACATCCAACTGAGCCACACACATATACATATATATATATATATATATATATATATATATATATGAGACAGACAGACATTCAGACAATAGCTTAGAATGACTTAAAAGCTAAAACAATAACAAAAAAAATGTTAAAAACTATCCAGTGAACACAAGCTTTTTGCATGACTAGCAGTTACTGTGAAGAGTATGTAGATATCAATCATCATTAGATATCAATCAGACATTTGACTGAGTATTATACTGCAATGCAGTCAGAGTAAATAAAGACATTGCTGTGTATTCCTTTGAATTAGGCTTCATATAAAAGTGTTAGCTTACTTTAATAAATAACTAACAGTATTATTAACAGAGTCAAGTTCAAAGTGCAGTTCATTGTTTGGACTACAATTTGCAATGTCTGTCTATAGTTTCTGTTTGCTGCAACACAAGCTGTTCTGTTTTATTTACTAAAAGTTCATCATAGCAGCTTTCCTTTAAAATACACACACGTAATAGTGAAACCAATACAAAGGACAGAACAGCTGAAAGTCAAATAAGAAAATTCTTTCAAGCATTCTATCATAATTAATATAATTAAAGGTCTGTATTTTTGTGAAGTTCAGTTTATACGGGGTCTAGCAGAATGATCTCTCAGGTCTGGAATGTAAAAGGAAAAAAATAAATAAATACAGGACAACTTTGATTCTATTCAAAATTTAATTTTACTCTAAGAAAGAATATTTGCCATTTTATTTTGTATTGCCATCACTTTATTTTAAAGGTCATAAGCACTCGCCTATGATCTCTTGTGTTTGTAAATATTTTAATACTTATTTAGTTTCCTCAGAACACAATACATATAATAGCATTATTCTATCAGAAACATTTAATTCAGTAACCTGAATTCCTAACAACTGACAATCCCTTTCTTCTTGATTTCCTTTGCAAGATCATCAATAACCCATTTACATTATTACACAGTTGGAACAATCTCTTGGATTTGAAATTTAAATAAAAAAGGCAACATAGATCCTATTCAAAATTTAATTTTACTATAAAGAAAGAACAATATTTATAATTTTGTTTTGTTATTGCCATCACCTAGTTTTAAAGATAATAAGCACTTGCCTAGTTATTGTTTCTGGTATTATGAGCAGAATAATTTCTTCTGCACTATTTCTGATGTAGCATGCGGCCTACCACAGTCTTTCTGGTGTAGCATGCAGTCTACCGCAGTCTTTCTGTTGTAGCATGCAGTCTACCGCAGTCTTTCTGTTGTAGCATGCAGTCTACCGCAGTCTTTCTGTTGTAGCATGCAGTCTACCACAGTCTTTCTGTTGTAGCATGCAGTCTACCACAGTCTTTCTGTTGAAGTAAACAGTTTACCAGTCTTTCTATTCTAGCAAGTGGTCTACTGCAGTCTTTCTGTTGTATCCTGTCTGCTATGATTCAAATAGATCCATTTGAAAATTATTTCTATTCAATAGGAATATTTACTACCATGTACAAATTATTTGTATCAGAAATAGTTTCTTGAAGCTATAATTGTTTACTAAGGATTATAATTAATTCCCTGAAACCATATAACTGTGCAAACAAATTACTATTATTAAATAGAAATTTACTTGAAACCATATAATTATGTATGATTTATTAGTATAGATCAGTATAGATTTACCAGTCCATTGGCCTAGTGGTTAGAGTGTTCACCAATGGCCCAGAAGACTAGGGTTCAATCCCAGGTCGAGTCTATACCAAAGACTCAAAAAAATGGTACTTGATGCCTCCTTGCTTAGCACTCAGCATTATAAGGTATGGATCAAGGGTAAAGTGGAGCAATCCAGGGAAAGGAGTAGTGCCCTCCCTACACCTTGGTGCAGTAGCTATTGAAAAGGAGCCTACGGGTCACCCTCAATTATGGTTGCCAACTTTACTTACTTATAAGTATTGATAAGAATACTTGATATCATATAACTGTGCAAAATTTAATTTTGGTTAATCACTTGGCTAGACTGAATATATCCCTAACATTTTTAACCAGTGAAAAGGTATGTATTTACCTAACTCTTAAGCCATAGAGAGGATGTGACACAAGGTCAGTTTCTAAATGGAGTAAGCAGATTTGAATTCAGAATTTTCCTTTTCCTAGATTGGTTGTCTATGCAAAGATAAAGACACCAGTCTGCCTTACTATTTACCCATGGTTGGAGGCAGAACATATAGATTCATGTTTTTCCCAAAAGGCATAAGTGCAAAGTGAAATGCATTAATGCTCTTTACCAGTGAAGAGGTATGCAATCTGAAAAGCCTAAGTACACTTTGAGCTGATATTCAATAAAATTCAGGATTTGCTCAATATAGTGCACAGCATTCTTGTGCAGTTTCCATCTAGCTTTGTCTCTATGCATTTTGTCAGTGTCCCTGTGGACAGTAGTATTGACAAAACCGATGCTTGAAAGATCCTGGATGTAACACTCTATGAAACAATATCTGTATGACTACTTACCACCCATCTCTAAAACCATCCAAATAAGATAAACAAGACATGCAGTACACTGCTGGAGAAGCAAGGATGAACTCATAATTGATGTTCTTCAACGGACCCCTACACATGGACATGCCACTGCTAGCAGACCAGTGAGAAGTTATCTCCATCGGCTCTGAGCAGACACGGGATGTAGTTTGGAAAACCTGCCAGGAGCGATGGATGATAGAAATGGACAGAGAGAGTCAGAGAAATCTGTGCCAGCAAGATTTGTAAGAAAGAATTCAATAAAAGAATTTTAAGGAAGATTATATCCACTCTATGTAAGGCAGTGTGACGGAAGCATAAAGAATGTGGTTTGGGAGCCAAGAGGGAAAACTTAAGAGCCACTGGCCTTCTGAGTCTTATGATTCACTCAAGTGAATGTCATCAATAACCTTTAAATGTCCTCTCCTAATAAATTAAAAAAAAAAAAAAAAAAAAAAAAAAAAATGCTCCTGACCTCTGGTAAACATAGGTTATTCCACTTGCTCCCCTAAAGCAGGCCATATCCTGACTCCTTTAAACATCCAGAAAAGTTTACTTTCTTTCAACTTAACACTGCCACCTTCAACCCTGCTTCACTGTCAATTATAGAATATTTAATATGGCCATCTGTCATTTAAAGATGAATTAAGCCACATCACCACCCCCACCACCTCACCAGAATTGAAGTAGGAGACAAGTTTATCTGATAGTTGTAAGATTGTTCCTCCTCTTTTTATATTGGATAGGACATATTTTTTAAATCTTATATATATGTGCATGTGTGTGTGTAAATTAATGATTATATATACACACAAGTATATATACATATGTAAGTGGGCTCATTATATATATATATAAAATAATCATTAATTTATAAGGAAATTGTGTGTGTGTGTGTGTGTGTGTATATAGTTATGCAACAGTCAATCATTTAAGCATGTTTGATTAAATAGTAAAGACAAATTTTGTCAGTATAATTTAAGATCCTTTCAAATTTCCTGATAAATGTCATGGTTTTAGGTTGGAATTGGTAGATGAATTTACCAAAATTGTCCCAAGTGCTTTTGGACCCTTCATAGGCCATCATCAGGGATTGCTTGCATGTCTAAAGAGTGTTTTTTTTTTTTTAAATGAGTTTTGAAAGTTTTTTATAATATAACAAAAATATGCGAACATAGAGTTGGATAAAACTGAGTTGCTGATAAATTTAAAAAAAAAGAACGTTATCAACAGAAATAGAATACTATCAAGGAATACGAAATATTAAGAAAAAATAAATAAATAATAAAAAAAAAAATTTAAAAAAAAAAAAAATGAAATACTAAAAGCATTTCAAAACATTGTCACAATTTTCAAAATTGATTCTATTGATTTTAAGTTTCTTTGTTTTTATATGTAGGGCTTCTAGGATTTGTAGTCATAGCTTATCAGTTTTGTGTGCGATTATAGTGGTATTTTCAACTAGAATTTTTCAAAACTTGGATTTAGGAATAGAATGGGTTTTAAGATATAAAGCTATGGAGCTAGAATCATTACGGTGAATTGTAAGTTGTCTAGAAAGAGTTGTAGTGGTAAGACCAACATATGTACTATTTTCTTTGGAGAGAGAGTCTCCCAGGAGACATTTGAACATATATACAATGTTGGTCCTATCAAGAGGTTCAGTAGAGGGAGAAGTGTTATTAGAAATAGTTAGGTTGGAGGTTTTAAATTTGTTGTAGTATATGATAAGTCTAACAATTTTGGTAGGGTCGGTAGGGAGAACATTTTTTTGGATAAGGTTTTTTAATATATGTTCATCTATTTTATAATTACTATGAAATTGGTTTTTGTAGTTAAGGTTTATTGATTGTTTATGGTTTAGGTTATTGTCTATGTTATGTTGTTCAGGTTTATTAATGAATTGTTTAATTTTGGTATCAACAATGTAGTTGGAAAACCCATTATTGATAAGGGTTTGTTTAATATTCTTAAGTTTATTAAGGAAGATAGCTCTGGAAATAAGTGTTTTTAAAATTGTTCTTTTATAGTGGAAGGGGCATTCACTTGTAAATTAAGGGTGTAGGGATTAATGATAGTAGATTTTTTATATGTGGAGGTGATAAATTGGTCATTATTGTTAGTGTTTATTAGTACACCAAGAAATTGAATTTTATTTTTGATTTTTTGTGTAAAATGGAGAACAGAATTATTTTGAAAATTCTCTTGTATTATGGTAATTTCATAAGTGCTATTGGAAAGAAGGAGTATGTCGTCAGCATACCTTAAATAAATGTTAGGTTTATTGATGGTATTAAAAACCTTATTTTCAAGGGCTGACATGTAAAAAAATAACTAAAAATGGGTCCCAAAACTGACCCCATTGCTATTCCATCCTGTTGGATATATATATTTCCATAGGGATCATAAAAAGGAACCTGAGTAGTACAGAGTAAAAGTATTTTCTGTGAGGTATTGAAATTGATTTTGAGTGGAGGGAGGGTTGGATGGTGGTAAATATTATTTATAATTATATGGATTGTTTCTAGAACAGGAACATTTGTGAATAAGACTTCCATGTCTAGAGAGGATATTATTCCTTTGTTTGGTTTGTGGGTTTTAAGGATTTTGATAAGTTCTTTTGTAGATTTAATGCTATAATTATGAGGAAGGTATGGAGTAATTAGATCATTAATAGTTTTTGTAAGTTGATATGTAGGTGTTGTTATCTGTGAAATTATTGGTCGGAGTGGATAGCCAAGTTTATGTATCTTAACAGTTCCATAGGTGTATTCAGGTTTGTAATCACCAATTATCTTTTGTAATTTTATATTGTGAAGGTCAGTGTTATTACCATTAATGAGTTAATTTTAGACTTGAGTTGGTTAGTTGGATTATAATTCAGTTTTGTAAATTTGTTTTTATCATTGAGGATGGTCTGTAGTTTAGAATGGTAATCAGATTTATTAAGTACGATATAGATATTAGTTTTATCAGCTTTTTATATAGTAATGTCCGGATGTTTATGTAATTATTAAATAATGTACACACAGAGGTGGATGTGGTGTTACAGTTATCATGGTAGGAATTGGATTCAGTGACCAGAGTTCAAATCTTGGCTGAAGCTAATGCCCTTGCAAAAATTATGAATCCTCTTATCCTAGCTATTGATGAATAGTCTAAGAAAGAAAATTCTGAATTCAAATCAGTTGTACTTCTCTTGAAAATTGATAGTGTCATAGGAGTTGGGCAAATTTTAAAAGTTAAGAAAAAAAAAAAGTTATTAAAAAAAAAGTTATTAAAAATAAGATTTAATATGAATAATAAAACATAGCTGTTCAGTTTCAAACTTATTTTTTCAATATGAGTCTTTTAACATACAAAATGCAAATTAGCTAACTCTTTTACGGAAATAAATTGCTATCTTTGTCAAGTTATATAGCAGTCTACCCAGCAACTTGTTTGAGGCAGGAAGAAGTGGTTGTTTTAGCGACACAATTTTGTTGGAGAATCCGGACCTGGAAAAATAAATAGATAGACAGACACAGCAGCTTTACACATCATACATATCATTATCAATACTGGATTCTGACAATTTGGGGCATTATATTTTTAACTGGGCTCCAAAGCTGCTGATGCTGCTCAAAACACTTGGGAAATTAAAGTCAATTTCAAAAATATCTGATGATAATGTTTAAAACCAACTCAAGCATATTAGATTGAAGGAGGAGGGAGCCAATACACTTAATTCCTAAACTAAATATCATACAGTGAAAAATATAAATTCAAAATTCAATAGTGACACAGGTTCGTCCAAAAAGTCCTAAACTTCACCCACAAAGAAGAGCCATTGTGAAACATTTTTGTTGTGGTAACACACTACCACTTATTGTTATGACTGATTATTAGGGGTCAATAAATGAATAACTCAATACAGAGATATGAGGTGCTACACAAATGTATCGAAGTCTCTGAGGAGGGTTCTCCTTGGTTCAACGTACACGAAGACAGGCAAGGTGCTTACTACAGCTGCTGTTGCTGTTCTACCAGCTTAGTTCTTGATTAATATTCTCTTTGGGTAAGTCCATTATTCTGATCATAGGTGAGTCACCTACAACACTTATAAAACTAGAAAAAAATAACAGATTTTTCCAGTTTTTATAAGAAACAATAGTATGCTACCACCAGAAAAATGTTCCGCTATGTTTCTTCTTCCTGGGTGACATTTGGAATTTTTTGAATGAGCCACGCATTTATCTGGTTACAGCTTTATTTATCTACTATCATCTGCATAAACACAAGATGCGTGCATACACACAATACTGATACACCATCAAATACAGATGCTTGAACACAGATGTTGATCCACAATCACACACATATATATATTTACTAATCTAATATCTACCAGCATTCATGGTATCAGAAAAAAAAAAAGAAAAAAAAAAAAACCCCGCCAGGAACAAGAAATAAAAATATCTCAAATCACCGCCCAGGGGAAAAAGAAAAAATATTATAGGACAAAAAGAAAGAAAAGGCCAACCCCTTCACACCCCTTAAAAAAAAAAAAAAAAAAAAAAAATGTGCAGTCAGTTGATCAAAAGAAAACTAAAACCTTCCGTGAACACTGCAATGCTACAATTACAAGAGTGCTCAACACGAGTGGAGTCAATTATAAAATTAACTTAAATCGCGAGTTGGAAATCTCCTACTAAAGTTTCACCTTAACGGATCATCAGGAAGTTTAACTTTGGAGTTAAACTTCCTGATGATCCGTTAAGGTGAAATTTTAGGAGGAGATTTCCAACTCGTGATTTAAGTTAATTTTATATATATATATATATATATATATATATATATATATATATATATATATATATACACACACATACACACACACAATATGGATCCGTCATACAAACACAAATGTTAATCCACCATCATACAAACAATAGTGATGCTCTGTCACACACACACACACACACACAATATTGATCCATTATACAAACAAATATTGATCCACCATTGAATATACAATACCGATCCAACATTACACACACCCACAAAGATAACACTAAACATGACTATTTTTGCCATATTTTCATTCAGAATGCAAATTTTCTGGATAGATTCATGTGATACGATACAGTCAAACATTACAGATGATAATTACTGAAAGAGGGGAAAAAATTAAGAAAAACAAGACAAGAAATTACCACTTTTAATTATAATAATAATAACAACAACAACAATAGTAATAATAACAATAACAATAGTAATAACAATAAAAAAAATTTTTTTAATGATATTTTTATTGTTCTAACACCAATTAATAACATTAAATCACAATAAAATATGATAAAGTTTAAGAGTTTTTGAAAGCTTTTGAAAATGATTATGAAGGAGTTTTAGACAGCTTAATAAATTGGCCTTAGCATTAACAACTGAGCTAAACTAGCAAGTCAAATCAAACCAGATCTCCATAAAGAAAACAAAAAAATACCGGTGTAAAACACAATGAGAGAAAACTATTCTTCTGCTCTCTCTCCTTGACCTAAAAGGATAAAACAAGAATCTTTTTGTGAATGTCTAAAACATCAGATATCAATATATGCATTGTAATTGTCCAATAAAAAAAAATCACTGATGGTTATTGTGGTTTCTGACTCTAAACTATCATTTTGGATAGCCAGATTTTTGTTTTCTAATAAGAAAAAAAAAAACTATAATAACCAAGTTTTGACAAACTTTTACCTGGCTGATATGAAACAACTTATTTTTGAGACTTTCAAACATTGCAAAAACTTGAAAAATTAAATAAATAAAATAATAATGATTATATATATATATATATATTATATATATTAGGTAGAGTATTTGCCAATGGTCCGGGCGACCGAGGTTCAATCCCAGGTCAAGTCAAGTCATACCAAAGACTCAAAAAAAGGTACTTGATACATCCTTGCTTAACACTCAGCAATACAAGGTACATATCAAGGGTAAAGTGAAGCAATCAAGGGAAAGGAGTAACGCCCTCCTCTACACCTCAGTGTAGTAACTATTGAAAAGGGAGCCTTCAGGTCGCCCTCGACTACAGTCGCCAACTTTATTTACTATACAGACACACATACATATACATACATACATCCTTTCATATCAGTCAATTTCCATAGCAACCATGTTTCTACTTCCACTTGTACCTGTTCATCTACTTATGCTATCCCCATATGTCTCAGGTCAGGTGAGCCTGTATTTTCTTTTTTTTTTTGCATACAAACCTTGCTCTACTTAGTAAATATACATAAATGTTTAGTAACAAAATTTATGCAAGGGTGTGGCAAAGTAAAGCCAATTAAGCAGATGTGGAATGAAGGATATTCATATTAACAACACCCTCAATAACTCAGAACCCCACACACATAAGACATGTATATACGTCACTACCACACACACAAAACACCCACCTAATATATAGAAAACTTTACAACAGAATGTGCTGGACAATAATATCTTAATTGAGTCAAAAGATGCTGAGTATCTATTTACTAGACACACTGACACCTTCATGCTGTTTTGAGGAGTCAAAGTAAGTAGAAATTTGAATATTACAAGAGATATCCCCAAAAACATGATGATCATAGTTTCTGAATAATAAAATGCCCTGTTGCAAAGTTTAGAATACACTGACTGTATCCCCTTCAGAAGTGTAAAGTAGGACCCCCACACACACACACACACACACACAAAAAAGGTGTTATTGGTAGGACAAAATTGCATCCAGTGGTGAGATTGGGAGTTGTGGAGTATCCCTTTGCTGCCATTACTTCTAGGTCCACAGATCTTAAGTGGTAGTACTGGTGAGGGTCCCATCTATGGGTTCAATAGACCTGTCTGAAAAATCATTTTTATTCAATAGGAAAGTGTACAAAAAGAAAAAAACAAACTTAAACAACTACCCTAAAAAACACATGAATGAAAGTAATTCCCTAACCTCTAGGGCATAAAATAACCTTAGACGAGTTGACATGCTGTTAATCATCAAAGTGTCAATGAATTTGTTTGGTTCTCTATTTCCATTTGATTTAATTATTCAAGCACAAGCTTTAATTTCAACTGTTTTAACTGAGGCAGATGACTATATTGACGATCTTCAAGTCATGTAATTAGGTACCTTTGAACATAGGGGAAATATTTAATGTAGCCAGTGAATATCTAGAGAACAACATTCCTGAACAAGTGCCTCATCTTTTTGGAGCCAGAGGAATGTTAAAACATAAGATATGTCTTGTTCCTATTGTGGAAGGTGGGAACGCAAACAATAAATCAGCAATGTTGAAAAAGTTATAATTAATAGTTTAAAATTTAGATTTCCAAATTAAAAAAAAATTAAAAGGATTGTCTCCTTAGAATAATATTTCACATTTAATAATTACCAATTAGGTTTATAGGTCAGCTAGTTCTGGTAACTTTATTTTGAAATGAATTAGAGCTCATTTCTTTGTTTCAAGTATTGTAATTTATTGTTTGGACACAGCTAAATGCTTTCAAGAATTGCTATCTTATACTAATAATTCTATTTAATACTAATCAGTTGTTTGCACACAGGTAAATAATTTCAAGCAATGCAATTTAACATTAGTATTCTATTTATCAAAGTTATGGGGTTTTTTTTTTGTTTACTGGCATATCAAACCTTGATGGCTATTCAATGCCAAATCATGTTCAAAACATATATGTAAGGTTTTTAAGTGAATAGTTTGAAGGTAATTTAAGCTCTTGATTCTTTTATTCTTTTAAAAATAAAACTATGTAACAAAATATACGTTGAAAAAATTAGTTTTGTTGAAAACCAAATCAAAATAGTTATGTAAGATAATGAAGGAAATTAAAGGCAATGATTACTAATTTGCTGAACAAGTATTTTCTTTAAAAAGTGGGGGAAGGGACTCCCTCTCCGGAAGTAAAAAAGTTTATAAGAAATAGACCTGTCTGGCTACTTGTCTTTGAAAAAGACAAGTAGCCAAATATTCCGGAAATGGGTGATCATTCCACATTGAATTACAATGAGAAAGTGAACCCCTTATAATTTTTTTTTCGAGAATAAAAAAAATTGCGGTGAGTTTGAGAGTCTAAATTTGTAATTTCAATTAATTTGAATTTATTTCTCTTTTGAGTTTTTAACAAATTTTAAAGTTCTGAAGTTTAAAGTCAAAATTAAGATTACTAAACAGCCATTTTTATTTGGATTTTGACGTAACCAATTTTTTTCACGACGTATATTACCCGTTTCATACTGTTTTATTAAAAAATAAACATACACATACACAAAAATTAAGAGTTTAAGCAAAAATAAGTTGTTTTAAAAGTAAATCCGAACGAATTACAATAGATTTTTTCTAAATAATTTTAGATTACCTTATTCAATTATACTGCGAGGAAGAGTGAATGAGCGTCAATAATTTAGTTACGAAAGATTAGTTTTTCAGGCTCAGCAATTAGTACGATCTTGGATCAAACTTTCTCGTTTCCATTTCTTTGTTATACTTCAAATCCCAAACAGCGGGGTTATACTTGGTTCAGTACGTTCTTTATAAAAGTATACGTTTTGAATCTGCTTCTGCCATAATTTCACTTGCTTAAAATCAAGTTATGTTGAGCAACAAGTCATAACCGAGTCCAATTGACAAAATTGCTCGACAAAAAAAAAAACAAAAAAAAAAAAAAAAAACACGTTTTCATACACATAATACCATGGATTTATTTTAAACAAAGAGAAATTAAACATTTAAAAACAGTAACAATAATTTAAAACTAAGACAATAAAGAAAAATGTTTTTTTTTGCAAGTGCACGTTGCATTTTAAAATTCAATCGACAAGAGCAATAATATTCTTGTAAAATCGTCATTTTTATTTCTTTTTTTTTACGGATAGAGAATATATGAGGGTTATTTTTAGTTTATTTTTTATTCGTCAAATAGGGGGTGTATCCTGATATTTTTTCATGAATCTCGATTAGCATCGTCAGAGAAAAAATATCGATGCAGCAATGAATCATATATATATATATATATATATATATATATATATATATATATATATATATGTGTGTGTGTGTGTGTGTGTGTGTGTGTATTATAGAGAATGTTACACCCCTTAACTGAAACCATATAGTTGTGTCCATATTACTTGTATTATGAGTTGTTACTTGAAGCTATAATTGTTAACAAATGATTAATATCATTAGTTACTTGAAACTATAAAATTTCTTTAAGTAAATAAATGAATACATAATGAATAAAATGAGATTATATATATATATATATATATATATATATATATATATATATATATATATATATTGTTTCAGTATTAAATAACCTGAAACCAACCAACGCAAATATTTACATCAATAACTCGTAAGTCCTGCGTAAATAAAAAATATATTTCTTCAGAAATGTGAAATTTTTCACAGAACAATATTAACTGCGCTAGACAATATAAAGAAATTAATAAATACTAAATCTCTTACATGTATTTATCTTTTATAATAACAATTACAATTTGAATCCGTTTACCGAACTCTTTCACCACAACCAAGATGTGACACAAGGTCAATTTTTAAGAAGAGTAAAGCTGGTTTGAATTTACAGTTTTTCTTTTAAACTGATAGCCTTATTAAAGCTAAAGAACCCAGTCTGTCCTATTTATCCATAGCTAGAAAAAGAATAGATGGATTTATATATCTTTCTAAAAGGCATTAACATGAAGTGAAACGCAAACAACCTCGTTCAGGATTTGAACTCTGGTCGCCGATTCCATTCCCTACGACGATAACGATTACGCTAAATGTGCCTCCATATTACCATCTGTAACCAAAGTAAATTTTTTAACAACATCAAAACTCGTAAAAAGATAAGTAGAAAATCTTTTTAACATTCTTTTAACAGATACTTCAACTAGTTGCTGTATAAATATCCGAGCGACCTTCTGACAATTTTGGATTACGAAAGAGGTGCGAGATGAATGTCCACCTGTCAAGATGTGCTAATTAACAAAAACTTTCCCTGGTGTTAATAATTTACACAGCTTCACACACCAATACCAAACCATCGATGAGTGAATGAGAAAAGGAGGAGGAGGAGGAGGAGGAGCAAAGCAATTGTTGAGAGAAAGAGCAAGAAGAGATCGTGAGAAACTTTGTCACCAAGTGTTGGTAGGCTGCAGATTTGTTAACTATTTTCCGTTCAAATTTTGCAGTTTTTGAGTTAGTGAAACCTTCAAATAGGCTCGACTCTTCAGATTCAATATGTTTTTTTAAACAAACTTTTAACAAGTGGTATTATAAACAGGAGGTGAGAATAGTGTAAAGGTTATTGGTGTGGAAAACAGACTAAGCAAGCCAAGTTCAAATTCTGAAGACGGCAGTTTCTGTTTCACTTTGCACTACTGTCCTTTAAAATAGGTAAATAATAGGGCAGACAGGATTATTTTGCCTTGGTAAGATAATCAACCTGGAAGAAGGAAAAACTGAATTCAAAACCACATTTTTAAATTAAGACAGGGATCACTCTTTGCAGGTTGTTCCATGTAATCCAGTATAAACAGTGATGTTTCTAAGACAGAAACAAATGATCGATTGATTTTAATGACATGACAACCTGTCTAGGGTTATTTTATGCCTAAAGGTTGGGGTGATTGGTGGGGTGTTGTTTTTTTTAGTTTGCAGGTTATTGATTGCCAAATCCTGTTATATATATATATATATATATATATATATATATATATATATATAATGATTTACTAACAAATAGCTTGTAGGTAACATTTTTAAACGAGCCCGAGCTCATTTGTTTGTTCACAGTTAAACAATTCCAAGTATTGCTATGTAACACTAACAATTCAATTTAACAGTCAATTTGTTTGCACACAGTCAAATGGTTAAACAGTTCTATTTGACCCATAGACGGAATCCTAACAGGTACTTCCAATCTGAGTCAAAGTGGACCTGGGAGTAATTGAAATAAAGAGGTACTCCACATTATCCAAATCTGCAAGAATGGAGCTTCACCGTCAGAATGTTTAGTGTCATATCCAGAACACTTGTTGGGGAGGAGGTTGAAGGAGTTTTACTCCTCTGCACAGATGCAGACAGTGTATTCTACAGCCCCAGCCGACTGGGCTACATGCTAGGGAATCGGGTTCATTGTACGTTTATCTAGATATTTTTTGTATAGTTATTTCTTAAGAGTTTTTCTTTTTTTGCACAATACAAATAATTTTCAGACATCTATTTGACCTCCCAGCTATGGGTTAAATGGTGCCACTTCTGTCCTTCTCGAAAGATAGATTTGGCATTAAATAACCCAAGAAGGTTGATATGCCATTAAACAAGAAACAAACAATCTATTTAACCTACAGATGACCCTGTTGAAAGCTGTGATGTATTAAATGGTAATATTGAAAATTAAAAAATAAATAAAAGAATAAATAAAAATTAGTTCCAGTTAACTCAAAAATAATTAATACCAAATCTTGAGTCAATGAAGATTATATAATCCAGCTTGTATTAAATCCAGAAAGAGTAAAGTTCCTAATAGGTTAATCCAAAGAGTAAATGCAACATTGGTGAGCCCAGTCGGTTGGGGCTAAAGAATACATCGACTGTATCTCTGCAGAGAAATAAGAACTCTCCAATGGGTCTCCTGGATATGACACAAAACAATCTGGTAGTGAGGTTCCAGTAATGCTCCAGCATTTAGGGAATGCAAAGAAGCTCTTCATTACCATCACTCCCAGGTCCACTCTGGCCCAGAATGGTAGCACCTGAAAGAGTCATACTATGGGTCAAATAGAACTATTTGACATTTAAACTGAGTGTAAACAAATATGCTGATCATTTAACTGTGTGTTAACAAATGACTGATATTTAATTGAATTATTAGTTATACATAATCTTTGGAACCTTTTAAGATTGTTGACTTAGACTAAATTGAATCGCTTGATATAGAACTGTTTGATCATTTAACTTTGTGTATCTACAAATATGTTTACAAATCATATATTTGATATATATGTAAAAACAGAATTTGGCAAGAAATAACCAACAATGGTTGGTATGCCATAAAACCAAACCAACATTGGCCATATGTTCTTTCCTTGCAGGAAACATCACATTAAGTGGCTGAGATGAATTAAGTTTTTTTTATAGTAATTAGGAGATTCGTTTTTCTCAGAACACAATGACGATGGTTATTTCTTTCAGATCAGAAGTTGTTTCCCTCCCCTATACCACGGTGTAGTAGCTGTCGAAAAGGGAGCCTTCTGGTCGCCCTCGACTACGGTCGCCAACTTTACTACTAACACTCCAGATCAAATGAACCTGGAAGTCATAACAATGAAGGAGTACTCCACACTCCTCAGAACAGGAGCCTCACCATCAGATGCAGTTAAGTGTAAAAAAAGGGGGTATCCTGAGTGTGACAATAGATAGCGTAATTTAAGCTACACTGACGGGGCTATGGGTGCATTCAAATAATCCGATTGCTCAGGAGAATTACTTGGCATAACACTCAGACAATGAAGATGAAGTGATTATTAATGGACATTTTTGGAGAAATATTGGATTGGTTAGTATTTTATGGCATATCAACCCTTGTGGGTGTGTATATATATATATATATATATATATATATATATATATATATATATATATATATATATATATATATATATATATATAATGCAATTAGAAGAAAACTCAAACCTAGTTAAATTCGGCAAAGAATATCATACTCTTTGTCTCATCAGATGACTTCACACGTTTAATTTAAGGTTGAAAAATAGCAAATTTAGACTACAGTCCATATATTGTGAACTATTTTATATCCAAGTCCTGACGATGGTTATTATAACCGAAACGTTAACGTCGACTTCACATCATGATATATTCACCTATTTGGATTATATTTTTTCCTGCTACCTTCATACTGTCGGATTTTATCCATATTTACTTTCATACTGTTCTTTTCGGAAAAAAAAAAAAAAAAAAACTAATACCAAATACATTCTTACATAACATTTAACATGGATGACTCCTCATGATCTATACATATGAAAACTTATTTGTTGCGTATTTCTCAATAAACGGGAGGTTTTGTCTCGTTTCTTTGAAAAATCCTACATTTTCTAATATTTTTCCACGTGCCAAACACGTTCTGATGACTTTTGAACGCTATGTGCATGTTTATCTATCTTTTCGTTGTATATTTCTCATTTGCTCCTGTCATCTCAGCAATCACCCACCTATATTGTGAACTATTTTATATCCAAGTCCTGACGATGGTTATTATAACCGAAACGTTAACGTCGACTTCACATCATGATATATTCACCTATTTGGATTATATTTTTTCCTGCTACCTTCATATATATATATATATAAAATGGTTAGAGTGTTCGCCAATGGCCCAAGAGACCGGGGGGTTCAATCCTAGGTCGAGTAATACCAAAGATTTTTTTAAATGGTACTTGATACAGCCTTGCTTAACACTCAGCATTATAAGGTACAGGTCAATGGTAAGTGGAGCAATCCAGGGAAAGGAGTGGCACCCTCTCTCTACACCTTGGTGTAGCAGCTATTGAAAAGAGAGCCTTCAGGTCGCCCTCGACTATTGCCGGCCAACTAATGTGTGTGTGAGCGCACGCGTTGGTGATTTGTAAGCGAATAGTTTGTATTTTTAAACGAGTAGTTAAAGCTCATTTGTTTGCACACAGTTAAATGGTTTTAAGTATTGTTATATAACATTAGTAATTCTACTTATCTAATATGAATAATTTGCACACAGCCGTATGGTTTCAAATAACTACCAAAAATGATAAAAAATAATCCTTTATAAATTATTGAACAGTTCTATTTGACCTACAGATGACACCCTAACAGGTACTATCACTTCGGGTCAGAGTAGACCTGGGAGTAATGGCAATGAAAAAGTATTCCACATTCCTCAAAGCTTCAAGACTAGAGCCTCACACACCCAGGAAACATATGGTGCTATCAGTTACACCAATTGAAAGAGCTTAAAAAAAACCGAAATTATTGTAACTTTCTTTCTTAAATCTGTTTCTTTGGGAATCCGCAGAGATCTATTCCCCATTTTCCAAATCCCTCTCTCATGACTAAGTTTCTGGGAAAAAGGAAGCAAGGAGTTATTTTAAAAAAATAAACAAAAGACCAAAAAATTGTAATGAACAAATAACGGGTACCCAGAGAGAAGTCTGATAATTCGACTAAACGAAAAATTATCTTTTTTGTCTGACGATAAAATAAGTTTAGCAAAAAAAAAAAAAAAAAAAAAAAAAAAAGTTAAAAGTTACTCCCCCCTGTCCATTTTTATTATCGAGTCGGACAGAGAAGTCCGCCATCTTCTCTCCCTTTCTCTCTCTCTCTCTATATATATATAACCTAAACAATCTTCATAGAAAACATATGGTAATTCTAATTCACAATTTCTGATGATTTTTTTTTTCGCTTAACAACAATAAAAAAATCCAATGGTAAGAGGATCCTAGGTTAGAATAGACACGAAATGTAGTCGGTGGACATTACTTTTTTTCTTTTTCATTCTTTATGGTAAAAATTTGAAATATATATGAAATACTTATAAGAGAAATATCAGAGAGAGACTTTAACGTTCTTTTTTGTTTGTTATTTTTAGCGGCGAGTAGGAGTCCTCAAGGAAGTTTATTAAGCACATTATTTTAGCATTTCAGGTTTTTCTTTTTTAAGATGAGAGGAAACGTCTAGAAATTCCTTTTTATTTTAATAATCTCAACATCAAAAATGTCAAAAATATTGTTTTCTAAAGTAAATAAAAAATAAGATTATAAAATAAATAAAATTAAAAAACTTGAAAACTGCGCCCCCAAAATGTCAAAGCCTGGAGTTAACAAATCCAAAAATGAAAAAAAATGTTTTAATTTCAAAATAACACCTAACATTTTTTTCTTTTTAGCTCAAAAAATAGAAATACCCAAACTAGACGACCTGTAAAACCCTTGGGTTTTCGTTGTAAGACCAGTCCATGATGATATTGGTGCTTCTATTTAGGAAGGAATGAAAGATTCGAATTAATATTTTATATCGAGAATTCAAAAGATTAAACTATGACATTTAGCACGAAAGTAAGCCCCTTTAAACTAATTCGTGTACTGGAAATTGCTTTATTCTCTAAGAACATTCTAAATGTATTACACTAACAAATTTCCCTGTGATGATGCATTGCTTTTTGCAAGGTTATATTTACACACACACACACACACACACACACACACACACACACACACACACACACACACACACACACACACACACACTATATATTTTATATGCACGTGAATACCTACAAAGTCAGAAATAATCTACCAAGGTTTCACCCAGCCGGATCATCAGGATAATTTTTTTGACGAGGCATTCGTATTGATTTTTTCAAACAGTACAAATGTTTTTGGTCTTTTCTTTTTTCATTGATTTTCCCGCAAATATCAGTATATATATATATATATATATATATATATATATATATATATATATATATATATATATATTGTTTACAAATTGTATCTGCGTTTTTTTCACACTATCAGAATCATAAAATAGATATAAAACTAATATATATAAGAACTAAACACATCGTTATAAAAACGTTTTTTCTTAAGAAAAGTGCTCAAAGGATAAACCCTAAAATGAATAAACGTCTACTCACCTCCTCATCACAATCATTGTTTTTTTGAAATTTCTTGTAAAAAAAAAAAAATAAATAAAAACAGCAGATAACACAGGACTTATTCTTAATATCTTATGCATGTCTCATCTGATGATTAAAAAAAAAAAAGACTAATTGCAATGAGAAGGTGAGTATATATATATATATAATTTTGCTCTCTAGGTTATTGGGCCCTTTTAAATCATTGAAACACTAGTTGTTACATAGAAACAGTCAGAAACGAGACGAAAAAACGGAACATCCGACCTCAGAGGGCACTGAACTCAACCGAACGCCTCTGAACTCAAAGCTTCAACTGCCACTCAATTCAAAAATATTTTTCTTATATATATCTTAATTATTGTATCATCTAATCATGATAATACGTGCCATTAAAAAGTTTCAATAACCCTGACAGCTGAATCAGCCGTTTTCAATTTGTTTATTTTTCCAAACATCCGGCCTTTAACCTGCGATTTCAAAAACAACCTGTTAACTTAATCATTTGCCAATTTCAATTCCTTGGACACGTGTACGCACATGACCTTCTGCAACAATCCACACTTATATTCAAAGTTTCTAGCAAACTTACATTTCCTTAATATAAATAAAATAACTACCTAATCTAATTAAATATCATCATATTAAGTATATTACACTGGGTCATAACGCCACAGAAACAACCAAACATCAGCTTTGCGAAATATTCTATATTTAATAAGTTTCCTTTATTTTATAAAAGATTTTAAACTTGAAACCGAAAATGTTCTAAAAATCAATCCCTCTCATCATGGTATTCATAAAGACAATAAAAAATGTCGGCAATATTCATTTGGGGGCGAATGGAATGGAAATTAAATTTGGTTACAAGGGGTGCATCAAATAAAAAGTTTGAGAAACACGGATTTAGTTTTGTGAAACGATGTAAAACTCATCTATTAAACAATTCTTCTTAATCATTCAACAATCGTTGGTATATCACTTTATTTTAAAGGCATATCAACCCGACTGGGGTTATTTTATGCCTAGATGAGAGTGAATTGCGTACATTGTATGTTTATATTTACATTTTCATATTTTTCTTATATATATCTTAATTATTGTATCATCTAATCATGATAATACGTGCCATTAAAAAGTTTACATATATATATATATATATATATATATATATATATATATATATATAAAATTTTTTCTTTTTTTTTTCGGGAGAGAAGTTGCATGCGGTTATATATCGGGTATTCCTATCGATTAGAAATAATTTGCAAACAGATCTATTTGACTAATATATGGAACCCTAACAGGTACTACCACTCCAGGTCAGAGTAGACCTAGAAGTAATGGCAACGAAAAGCTAGTCCACACAGCTCCAGAACTGGATCCTCGCCATCAGATGCAGTTTAGTGTCATACCCTAAACATCTTTTAAGGGCTTGCTTTAGTTGATATGCCATAAACCCAACCACTGTAGGTTATTTAAAGTTAAATCCTTTTTATGCATATCATATATATATATATATATATGTATGTATGTGTGTGTGTGTGTGTGTGTGATTTGTAAACACATTTTGTAGATAACATTCTTAAACGAGTTTGAGCTCTTTTTTGCACACAGTTAAATGGTTTCAAGTGTTGCTATATAAGAGTTACAATTTAACATCAGTCATTTATTTGCACATACTTTGTTCTATTTGACCCATAGATATGACCCTTCAGCCAATAAAAGAGTACACCACATTCCCCAGATCTCCAAAGCTGGAGCTTCGCCATCAGATGGTTTAATGTCATATCTTGGGCACTCATTGGGGCGGAGCTTACCTTTCTGAAGAGATAAAGGCGTTGTATTCTACAGCCCCAGCCGACTGGGCTGCCTTTTAAGTGGGGTACACACCTTTGCAGATAATACAGTTGCATGAATAGACTTCTCATTCGACAACACTTGTTTGGAGGATATATAGCAGAAAGAAACTTGAATTTTTGTTTGGCGCGTAATTTAATTTGACCGTTAGAGTCGCCGAACATTTTCACCCAATCAGGAGGACTTGACCTATTCAATCCGAACCATATTTCCTAGCAACACCAAAAATTGAAGAAAGCCCGCGAATCTCTCTCTCTCGCTCAGAAATCCTCAACGGGAACGGACGTCTTAACATCTGTTCCTGAATAGCAAGAGTGCCATCTAGTTTACGGACCACCTTGGGTCTATCCTTCTAGACCAAGGGATTCTAGTTAAAAACAAATTAGATGATACACTTTAACAACTTCCTACCTTCTTTCTTTACTACGGGGCTCGCAGCATGCCAGTGTAAACCCCTTTACTTCATGCAGCCATTAAAACCTGGATACAAAACCTCACGACGTCTTCGTTCTTCTCCACCACCTTTATTTTCCATCAACATTTAGTGAGGAGATAACAACCAACGAAATACCAACGCAACCAACGTAAAACCAACTTGAACCTTAAACCTAAAAACCCAATAATAATAATGTTATCTCCATCACTATAGATATTTCATATCAGTTAATTCTTCCCGAGTTGATCCGTTATTTTGGCGACACTTCTCTTTTTGTAACATATTGATCCCGGCCAAGCTGTCAAAATAGGAAATGCACCTGTGTAAATAACAGGTGCATCCGGTCGAGGAATATCAAGATATAAACTTGACCGTGGACGGGTTGAATGGAGTGCGATTTGTGACGCCCACAAGAAGGTGGGTGTCGAACAATTACATAACCCGGGTGAAGACAGGAAGTTAGTCAGTTGGAGATCAGACCAGTTGGAGAAAAGAAGCTGGAACGAGGAACATGTCCCAGAGAGGCTGGACACCAGGCCCTCGGTTGAGCAGCCCAGGAGAACGGGAAAGAAACGCTGTTGAGGCCATAAGAGTGGGGGTCAATATGTTGCAGTTCTGTTCGGTCTCCAACTCCCTCTCACGGTAAAACCTTTAGTAACCCTTTCAAATAAAGTGAGAGGTATATTTTCCTAAGAACTGTGTCGCTCGTCTTTATTGTGCCGTCGTTATGATTCTGCATGTATATGTATTATGTGGCTATATAACATTTTATTGGGCAGAGCATATAGTTTAGATCCTACCAGACACAATGGTCGAACATACGAACCCAACTCTTATGTCCACTACACCATTGTCCCGTAGCTTGGTGAGCACAACGACCAAAATCGTTGTGGCTACACTGCAAACCCTCGTTATAACGAACCCCGACACACCGATATTCAATACATGCAGTGATCATGTACATAAACATTTACCGGATACACATGTACCAAGTGCACGGCGGACATTAATACCGGGCGGCAAACAGTAACAAGCAGAGATTCACACTGGACAAGACTTCCGGGTCTCGTGAATCTAGGATCAGCAAGGTCTCCTGGCATACGTGGCGGGAGACTTAAGAGTGATTAGCATAGTTCACATCGACTCGTGCGCTACCTCCTCTAATCCCCACTATTAAAAAACCCTGTCAAATCCTGGTTAGTGAGAAACAGGGGTAAATAAATATACGTATCAAGGTTGATGGAATAGGCTGGCGTGTAATGATTACAGCTGTTGGGGCACTAAGTTTGATAGAGTTAATCACATCTCAAAATAGCATCATGAATACGAGAGAGGCGGAGAGGATTCTTTTTGTTAAATTTCTATAGAGTAAACAAACTATAGACTAGCAAACCTACACGAGTGAGTTCGAGTCTCATTGGGTGTCCCATTCATTTGGCATTGTGCCACATCGAAAGAAAGAGCTTTGTAAATTACTATAGAGTAAACAAAAAGAAAATAAATTAAACGTATACAATCTTTATTTCTGTAACTCAACAGACAATTAAGAACTGTCCTCGTGGTGTAATGATTAAAGCGATGGACTGCGGAATCATAGTACGCGAGTTCGTACTCCAGTCGCGCTATTACGTTCACTTTCGGGCAAATACCCTTGGGGAAAGGTATGAACCCTCTTATCCTCCCAGCTATGGGTTCACATACCCCTAATAACCTTGGGAAAGGTATGAATCCAAATATTCTCCCTCCAGCTATGAGTAAATAGTAGGGCAGACTAGGTTCTTCAGCCTTCGTGAGGCAAGTAGTCTAGGAGAAGGAAAATTCTGAATTCAAACCTGTTAAACTCCGCTTAAAAATTGACCTTGTGTCATATCCTGCCCGAACAGAGGGGTTGGTAAATATGATTAAGAACTGAATTTATATTTTTGTTGTATTTCTAAATGAAAAAAAAAGTTTCAAACCACTGCCGAGTTTAGGGTTACATTTTCTTAAATGTAAAAAAAAAAAAAAAAAAAAAAAAAAAAGATTCCTAAAATAAAAGAATATTGTAATTTGTAAATCCCGTGATTCTTTCATTGTTATATTTCTAAAGGGCAAATAAAAATTTGAATTACAACTAAGCTACTTTTTCGAAAATCATTAACTAAAAAGTTTTTCTGTAATTGAACACGACTTGTTAAAAAAAAAAAAAATTTCATTGGAGACAAAAAGAAAAAAAATCATTAAACTGTTTAAAAATTTTCACCAGTATAGGGTTACATACTTTTATATATTTTAAGTAGAAAAAAATTCATAATGAAATACTTTTCATTTGAATTAGTAAGCGAAATCTTTCATCTACAAATAAGGACACATTTTTAATTCTTAACTTACTCCTGTCCCCCTCCACTCTTCCTATCTCACTCATAAATCCTTTTCATCCAGTCATGGAACAAGTACTTATATATATTTGTTGGCCTAAAGAGATTACGGTTTCCAATTTTTTTTTTTTTTTTTTTTTAATTTTAGTTGCATATCATTATTACTTGTTTCGACTTTAATAAAAAGAATCATATTTCTTTTCTGAATTTTTAAGATCAAAATTAATATTTCACAAAGGTTTCTAAAATTACAAAAAATAAGAAGGTCGCTTCAAAAGTAATGCCTCTTATCATCGAAAGATTTTGTTTTTAACACTATTTCCCACTCTTGTAGTCCCTATGACTGTCCATGCATTTTTCGCGAACAAGGAATAAGAACCTGCATACTTCATTTATAATAGGTTTGCTCCAAAAGTAATGCCTAATTAATTTCCACGGAAACTACGACAAATACAAGAAGCACAATAACATAGATAGAGCAAGTTTTCTGCTTCAAAAGGTTATATTTACACGTCGCCATTACAACCGAGTATTTTTGCCACATGATCAAGAGCCTACTTGTCGCGCTCGTAAGAATTTCGCTCCAAAAGTAATGCCTCCTAATTATTCCTACAAAACTACAACAGATACAGAGATTATAACAACACTTGCATAGAGCAAGTCTTCTCCTAAAAAAAAAAAAAAAAAAAAAAAAAAAAAAAAAATTACTATGCAGTCCTCGGAGGAACGTCACTCAGAAAATAATGCTTCCTATTTTATTTTGTTGTCCTCAAGACAACAGAAGCTGCTATTAATGGTTTGGCACCGAATTTTTACATGTGACAAAAAAAGGGACTTATCGAGATTCATCGACGCTTGCAACGGTTTACGAAGAGCAAACAGCAGTTGCAAATACAGTTTGGTGGGGGGAACAGTATATAGTGAGTGAGAAGTTACAGCTTTTAATACAAGAAATAAATAACGTCTCGATCAGCTCATCATTTCGAATCGTGCTGATGAACGAGGGATAACAGGGAAAACTGCTTTTTGATAACGACGCTATCATTACTGAAATGAAAAAGTGAGTCGCTAGGTACAAGATTGTTTTGAGAATTGTATGCACGTTCTAGCAAATCGATGGCGAAAATGCAGAGCTGATAGTAGTGACCGTGTGGAAAAATAGGGACTGATTTTAATGGCATGTCAACCTGAGTAAGGTTCTTTTATACCAAGAGGTTAGGGAATCAAGTTCATTGTACATTTATACTTACATTTTTTTATGTCGTGTTTTTTTTTTTCCAAGGTTATTTTTTTTTATCTTGATCCTATCGAATACAATTTATTTTCAAACCGATTTATTTGACTCATAGATGGGATCTCAACAGGTACTATCATTTCAGGTGGACCTGAGAGTAATGGCAATTAAGGGGTAATCCACATTCTTCAGAGCTCCAGAACTGGAGTCTCAACCATCTAGTTTGATGTGATACTAAGGATTATTTTAAGACTCACAGACAATAGTAGTGATTACGTGGAAAATAGTTTTTAGTAGCTGAAAACTCGTTCTATCTAACGGTGTCACTATGCTTGCTGTATCAGAGTTTGCGTTGAAAGAAATGGAGAACGTTAGTTTAAGAGCGCCTCTTATTTCAGTTTTACATATTTGTCAATATCAGTCAATGACCTATTTTACACAATATATGGTTGACATTTTTCTCCAAAAGTAACCGAGTTGACGCGAGAGGGAAGGGTGTTATGATATGACGCCTACTGTTACGGGTATAATAATTTTCTCTTCCTGTCTGCTAGTAAATTTTTCCAGGCCATTATTAATAAAGTTAGTTGATTAGGTTTTATAGCATATCAACCCTTGTAGGTTATTTAATGGCAAATCCTGCTTACATATATGATTTGTGAACGCATATTTTTAATCAAGCCAGAGCTCATTTGTTTGCACACGGTTAAATGGTTTCAAGTATCCCTTTGCCCAGTCGGCTGGGACTGTAGAATACACCGACTGTATCTCTGCAGAGAGGTAAGACCCGCCCCAACGAATGTTCAAGATATGACACTAAAAATCTGATGGTGAGGTTCCTGAAAGGCTGAGTACCCCTTCATTGCCATCGCTCCCAGGTTCACTCTGGCCCAGAGAGGTAGTACCTGATAGGGTCTTATCTATGGGTCAAATAGAACTAAACTGCGTACTTATGTTAAACTGAATTGCTTGAAATAGAACCGTTTTGAAATTTAAACTAATTACTTATGCTAAACTGAATGGTTTGAAATGGAACTATTTTTGACATTGAAACTATACTTACGCTAAACTGAATTATTTGAATTAGAACCGTTTTGAAATAGAAATGTTTTTGACAATTAAACTGTATACTTATGCTAAACTGAATTGTTCGAAATAGAACTGCTTATTTGTATAAAATAGATTTGGCATTAGATAACCTACAAAAGTTGATATGCAATAAAACCCAAACAAACAAATATCCGTATTTCACGCGATTAATTGATCTATTTCCTATTAATCATTTTTTTGCAGTTAAATGGTTTCAAGTATTCTTATCTAACACCAACAGTTCAATAGATAAACATATATGATTTGTAAGCGAATAGTTTATAAGTTCATTTTTCTAATGGAGAACTAATCAATTGAAAGTAAGTAGACTAAGTGAAAAGGCCCAAAGTTGTAATCTTAAGAGAATCTTAATTGCTTAAGTATTATTTAGACAAAGATAAAAACATTAGAAAAGCCGAAAGGAGGTGCCCGTGGTGTAATGGTTACCGTCCTATGAAATGGACATGGCGACACGAGTTCAAATCCTGGCCGAGACTAATTGCATTTCACATAGCACTAATACCCTTGGGAAAGGTATGAATCCAATTATTCTCCCTCCAGCTATGGGTAAATAGTAGGACAGACTAGGTTCTTCAGCTTTGGTGAGGCAACTAGTCTAGGAGAAGGAAAATTCTGAATTCAAACCTGTTAAACTCCGCTTAAAAAATTGACCTTGTGTCACATCCTGCCCGAGCAGAGGGGTTGGTAAATATGATTAGAATAACTTATGACATTGGAACTTAGAAAGGAGGTTAACCAGTTGAGGGCAAGCACACTAAATAGAAAGGAGTATGGTCGTACTTTTGAGTGTTCGTCCTGGAGACCAGGGTTCAATCCCAGATCGAGTCATACCAAAGACTCAAAAAAATGGTACTTGATGTTGCCTTGCTTAACATTCAGCATTGTAAGGTAAGGATCAAAGGTAAAGCGGAGCAATCCAGGGAAGGGAGTTGCGCCCTCCCCTACACCTTGGTGTTGTAGCTATTGAAAGATCGCCAACTTTACTTTATAAGGTACTCGACAAAGAAAAGATTAGAAACCCAATCGATAGACAACCAGGCTCCGGCTGTTTAAGAAAATTATCAGAAAGAAAAATTTTGTTTGCATATAAAAAAAAATGACCAGATAGGTCCGATAAAGAATTCCTTAATATTATTTGGACAACTAAAATTTAGAGACAAAAAATAAAATAAGATAAAATAAAATAAAAGTCTGGATAGTTTCTGAGGTTGTCAGAGAAGAATCTAATTGTTTGCATTAGGAAAAGTCTGGGTGGTCGACCTGACAGGAAAAATTCAGTCGTTTGATAAATTTGGAAACTTTCCTTCGCCTCTGCATTTTGAAAATCAGATTCGTCACAAAAAGACAGTTGTGCGCACCCAGGGATGAGGGCTAGATTAAATATAGAGAGACTGGAGGGAACAAAAGAGCTCTAAGACCCAGCTGATATCAGGTATGGGTAAGAGACACAAATTGAAATAGGTTGGAGTTGAAAGGGTAGACCCAGTCCTCTGACCACTAAAAAAGGGTTGGACAATTCTTTGAATTTAGAAACGTTGTTTTAAAGAAAACTGGTTTGGTTTGGTTTGGTTTGGTTTGGTTTCTTTCTTTAATGGCATATCAACCTTTCTATGTTATTTAATGCCAAAGCCATCCTTCTAGGACAGTAGTGGTACTATTTAACCCATAGCTGGGAGGATAAAGGGGTTCATACCTTTCCCAAGGGTATTTGTCCGAAAGTAAACATAATAGCGCGACAAGAATTCGAACTCACTTTAACCATTACACCACGAGGACAACCCCAAAGAAAACTGATAAAGAGAAATTGACATCAAGGATGAATAAATACACCAAGCTACCATCACACCGGTTGGATACCAGACTAAACAGAGACGATAATAGTAAAGGTCTATGAAAACAAGGTTGAAGGACGAAGGTTGTGTAGAGAGGGCGATTAAAATATTGCACGTTTAAAACGCATCATAGAAAAATAAAGTAAAAAACCCTGTGTAGACGTCTTTCATTCAGTCCACTGAAATGATTTATGTTGGAATGATGTTTGTTTTTCCTCCTCATTTTAAACTCGCGACGTTTTAATCTTTCCTTACCACCCCCACAGAGCGCTTCAACCTTTTTCGGGGGGCCCTTATTTTCGTGTATGGTTGACTTACATCCACAATCCAGATAAGTCTAATTTTCAGTTATTTTCTTCATTTGTCTTTCTTTCCTCCAAACCATCAAGGTGTAGAGTTATGGTTGGTTTGCAATTTTTTTCTTTTTTTAACTTATCTGTTCAATTAGAAAAAGTGAAGGAAAGGATACGAATTATAAATGTAAGTATTAAACTTGTAAAGTTTTTAGGTACATTTAAATAAAATCAATGTTAATTTCAATAAGAGGATATTTTACAAGCATCTAGATCAGTCGTGGGAAAACTGTTTTCTGAATGGCCTGCCTAATTTCACGATGAAAATAGCGTTTATTAAAATAGTTTTTCTGGTTTCCTTTTCACGCGTTCGCTTATTTTTCGAATAGTCAAATAAATGAATTAGAAACCAATCTTACAATTACGAACATTTTTATCATACATTTTCATATTAACGTGAACTTTAATTTAAAAGTGACAAATGGAATTATTTTATCATCGGGTTCTTAAAAATGTACCTGCAATATAAAGAAAATTTCAATAAAACTGATTCACTGATTATGAAAATATTCAGTTTTTTCTTCAATACACGAATCATATTCATATTTAATACATTTATTTTTCAGGTATTTTTTTTCTTTTAATTATTCCGTTATGTATCATGGAAGCAATGTGTGTTATCGTTAATGTTAGTGATAATATACCGAGATTTCAACCTTTTTTTTTTTTTATAGAAAAAAATCTTTTTACCGACGAGAAAATAAAATCAATTTTTCTCTAAAAAAGCAGATATACACGCGTATAATTTATATCTCTCCTTTAGAGAAAGTGGATAAGGTACCTTCAACGAAAAATTACCTACAGTGATTTTTAGTAGTGCAGTCTGCCTGAAAAAGTTGCCCATGTCTGATCTAGATTGTATATATTGTCATATCTTTTCCCTACACTGAATCTATTGTTTTAAGCCAACCGTATACTTTTTTTAAAGTCATCTCCCACGAAGGATTTTTTTTCAAGTAGCGAGTTGCTTTATTGACTATAATTTTCTTGGTTGCTACAGTGGACATTAAAAATACTTATGAGTTTTATTTTCAACAAAAAAGATTGATAGTCTCTTATCGGTTAATAAAATGAATTTGGTTTATTTCTATAGCAGATACTTACACGTATAGACTTTTGTAGTTGAAGTACCTTCAACCACTTTAGTGTCCTGAATATGACACAAAACTATCCGATGGTGAGGCTCCAATAATAGAGCTTTGGGGAAATGTAGAGTACTCCTTCATTGCCATTACTCCCAGAAGAAGCACCACTTGATAGGGTTCCATCTATGGGTCAACTAGAACTGTTTAACATTAGAACTGTGTGCAAACAAATGACTTGTGTTGAATTGAATGGCTAGAAATGGAATTCTTTGACCATTTAACTGTGTGAATGAATGACTGATACTGAATTGAATTATTTGTGATACATCGCAATAATCTAACCATGTGCAAACGAGTAGAGTTCGATAGAATAATAAGTGTTAAATAGCAATACTAGGAACCATACTAGCCAAAAAAGCTAGTCCAAACTCATTTAAAAAAAAAAATTACTTACAAAACATTCAAAAGAGTGCAAATATATGACAAATGTTAAATTGTGACTGTTACATAGCAATACTTTAAACCATTTGTGTGTGTGTGGGGGGGGAAGCTCGGGTTTATTTGAAAATATTACCTACAAAATGTGTTTACCATATTTACCAACTCATCTGCTCGGGTAGGATATGACACAAAGTCAATTTTTTTAAGCGGAGTTTAACAGGTTTGAATTCAGAGTTTTCATTCTCCTAGACTAGTTACCTCATCAAAGCTGAAGAACCCAGTCTGCCCTACTATTTACCCATAGCTGGAGAGAGAATAATTGGATTCATACATTTCCCAAGGGTATTAGTGCTATGTGAAATGTAATCAGTCTCGTCCAGGATTTGAACTCGTGTCGCCGTGTCCATTTCCTATGACGGTAACCATTACACCACGGGCACCTCTAAAATGTGTTTACCAATCGCATATCTAATATAAATGTATAAACATGATTTTGCATTAAATAACCACCAACGGTTGATATAAACGGCTGGAGAAGAAGCTAGACAGCAATTACACAAGAATGTTCCAAGCAATATTGAACAAGTCCAGGCGGCAACACCCCACAAGGCACGAACTATACGGCCACCTGCCTCCCGTCACGAAAACTATCCAAGTTAGACGAACCAGACATGCAGGACACTGCTGGAGAAGCAGGGACGAGCTCGTAAGTGATGTACTCCTATGGACCCCCACATATGGCCGAGCAAAACCAAGACGACCAGCTCGAACATACATACAGCAGCTATGTGAGGATACGGGATGTAGCCCTGAAGACCTGCCAGAGGCGATGAACGATAGGGAGAAGTGGCGAGAGAGGGTCAGGGATATCTGTGCTTGCGGCACGACATGATGATGATACGTTCATCTATGTGGCTTTTAAATCACATAAACAATGAAACAATGCACTATGAATGAAAGGGAATTTGACATATGACAACAATAAAAAAGGAACTGAATAAAAAAAAATGAACATGTTGCCATTAGAATATTAAGTAAAAATGTTTTGCAAAGGGAATCTAGGTTCTCTACTTCAAGCACTTTAGTTTTTCCTTTATTTTGAACTCGTTGTCATTACTATATATTATCCTTGTATTTTTTGCGTCGGTCGGATTCAGTTGGTTGGCGAGTTGATTATGTCAATCCTCGTTGGGTTATTCTATGCTAACGTTAGTTTAACAATCACGGTCTTCAATTATATATGTGTTGTAACTTAACAAAAGGTTACTGAATGAGAAATAAACAAAACGAAGATTGGAAATGAAATGGAAATCTTTATAACATTAACAAAATACAATACTTATCAACGATGAGAAGAAGGTACTATTTACCAACCCCTCCGCTCGGGCAGGATATGACACAAGGTCAATTTTTAAGCGAAATTTAACAGGTTTGAATTCAGAGTTTTCCTTCTCCTAGACTAGTTGCCTAACCAAGGCTGAAGAACCTAGTCTGTCCTACTATTTACCCATAGCTGGAGGGAGAATAATTGGATTCATACCTTTCCCAAGGGTATTAGTGCTATGTGAAATGCAATCAGTCTCGTCCAGGATTTGAACTCGAGTGGCCGTGTTCATTTCCTACGACGATAACGACTACACCACGGGCACCTCCAATGAGAAGAAGGTAATCATACATTTGAGAACCAATATATCAATGTTGTTCGAAATCCTTTTAAACCACATCTGAAACAAATCTATTTGACCTAAAGATGAAACCCGAACAGGTTTGGAAGTAATAGCGACAAAGGGGAAAATTTCAGTTTCCAGAATTCTAAGACTGTATCTTCACCACCGGATGCAGTTTAGGATCATACCAAGGACACCTTTGTAATTTTTTTATTTTTTTTTATTTAGCTCTCTGCATGGAGTGCAGCTGACGTTTAAATAGGCACAACCGACAAGGCGTATCTATTGGTCATTTCTTTCTGGGTCGCAGCAACTGAACGGGTAGTGTAAAATAATAAAAGATCCTAATACAAAAATGAACAAACACCGTGATTTAGTGACTAACTTCGATATCGTAGGAAGCGAGTTCGATTACTATTACGTTCACTTTCAAACTAATACCCTCGGGAAATGTATAAATCCCCTTATACCTCACTCGTCTAGCTATGGCCAACCTACTCCCCTACAATCCTGTAAATCATGTTTTTCCACCCAATTTTTATTCCTGGAAAGAGATTCTATACACATTTTTCCGACACACCAAACCCATCCTACCTCCAATTTATTTTAGTTCCTTTTTGGAAATACCCACTCCCTCGTAGGGAATACCCGGCTTGATTTCGTGTTTTTTTTAAATACAGAAAACAATCTAATCATATTGATTAGATAACGGTGGTAAGGTGAGGTAACTAAATTTCCCCTCACATTTTCTTTTTTTTTCTTCCTTTTGAGGATTTTTCTACCTAGCATTATCTTTTATTTTCATAGTGTTCTTCCATAGTAAAAAAAAAAAAAAATCAAGTATCATTTTCAGTGTCTTTTCATTTCAGATTTTAATTGGGGTTGCTTTTAAGTAGGGTATTTTGGTGACTGCAGTAGGGGAGGGATTGACTATTTGTTATAGAGTATGAATGGGTCCGTGAATGAGGCTAGCTAGGATAATTCACAAGTTAAACAATGTTTTCTGATTAGCACTCCTTTTCACACTACCAGAAAACTGGGCTAAATATCTAATAGTAAATATTTTTTTAATTTTATTTATGGCAAATAAAATTGGGTCGTGATGTATGAATTTTGTTTGTCATAAATGATAAAAACATTTAAGATAAGTAAATATCCGTAAAATTCGACACGTAAACGCGTTCAAGTTCATCGAGGGCGGAAGATTTCTAGTGTTTTGATGGGAGGGGAATTTGAACTAATTGGCTCCTCAAATTCATATTTTTTCTAAAAATAAATAAATAAAATAAAATAAATTACATTACATTTCATGCGTGTGGGGGAGGAGGTCACTTTCATATTTCAATTCAATTCAGGATTGCCCATTTTCGGAACAGTTCGGATTGAAGAAGATAACCAGACAGGTCGAATTATCTTAATTTTAATTTTCAATAATTTTTTTTTTACTTCGCAGAGAGGAGTCCTTTTTTAAATACATGTCCCAGTAATGGGTGATCCTTTTATATTGAATTAGAATGCGAAAGTGTACCCCTTTATAAAATGTAAAACCTTTTTTCTTCGGAAAAATTTTAAAATTGTAGTTAGTTTGAGGGTATAATTAGTTCAAATTACAATATATATATAATTGGCCCAGTCGGCCTGGGCTGTTGAATATGCCGACTGCATCCCTGCACAGGGGCATGACTTCTCCCAACGAGTGTCCAGTGGTCCAGTTGGCTGAGGCTGTAAACGGCATTTCTGTAGACTCCCCTAACGCGTGTCCTGTATATGACACTGGCCCAGTCGGCGGCTGCTGCTGCTGCTGCTACTGCTGCTGCAGAATACACCGACTGCATCTCTGCACAAAAGTAAGGCTTCCCCAACGAGTGTCCTGTATATGACACTAAACAATCTGATGTTGAAGCTCCAGTAATGCTGGAACTTTGGGGGAGGCTCCCAAGTCCACTTTGGCTCGGAGTGAAAGCACTCAATAGGATCCTATCTATGAGTCAAACAGAACTAAACTGTAATTAAGCTAAACTGAATTGTTTGAAACTTTTATAAAAATGACTTAATTCGGCGTCAAATGACCCGAAAAGGGTCGATACGCCGTAAAACAAAAACAACCAATCAAAAAAACTTAAACGAGTGCACGTGTAGAATATCTAAATATCCCCACCAAGCTATGGGTTGAATAGTACCACTACTGTTCTTCTACAACAATGGCTTCGGCATTAAATAACCCACGAAAGTTGATATGCCATCCCTAACCACGCTAGACTTTCATTCGGACCATATTTTTCTTATTTGTGGTTTGTTTATAATAAAAGCAAAATTATATCCGTTACATAATCATTGCAATAAGTAAAAGATCCCAATACACTTTACAGGCTTCAGTCTTGAAGGTTCGGGGAATGTGGAGTACCTCTTCACTGCCATTACTTCCAAGTCCACTTTGACCCAGAGTTAGGGTCCTATCTATTGGGTTAAAGAGAATTACACTGGGCAACATTTTTTTTTACTTTTTGAATGTTGTCTAGATTTCTACAACTGATTTAGGGTATTTTTGCACTGCTGAATCAGGAAATGGCATCCATTTCTCGCCATCAGGTCATGTTTTTGTGCTAAGTTGATTTGGGAAAAAAAATCAGATCTTGTGACAAAATCGATTACATTTTTGTGGTATTATCAGCTGATTTTTGTCAACACATATACTAAATATGTTTTTAAGAGATAAAAATATTTTGCCAACAATATATATTGATTATCTGATAGAAACATCGATTACTGTAAACTGAATGGTGGGCATTGATAAAGGTAAGTACATGTAAATTGCATGTTGCTTTACCATTGTTCAAACTTTAGGGCTTGAACTTCCGTTTCTTCAAACTCTTGGAATGCTCAGCGGCAGGGAGGTCTCTCTTCAGATTCCAACTGTAGTCAGCCATCATGACTGTGTCCCAGTGACCCTGATACCTGGTCTCCATCTCTTTCAGGTGCTGATGGAATCTCTCCCTCTGCTCGTCACTCATTGAACCCAGGTTCTCAGGAAACCGATCCATATGTGAAAATAGGTAGTGCATCTTGACGCTCATGTTGCAGCCCAGGTTTCTGAAGCAGTCAGCATGTTGTTGACAAGTTCTACGTAGTTTCTGGCCTTATTGTTGCCAAGAAATTTCTTCACTACCCGAACAAATGCCTTCCACGCTTCCAGTTCCACTTCATTCATTGAGTTTTCGAACTCTGGATCTCTGATGAGCTACCGGATCTGAGGACCGTCAAAGATGCCAGCTTTCAACTTCTCTATGGTCAATCCTGGAAAAGCCTGGCACAAGTAAGTGAAGCAGTCACCATCCTTGTCCAGAGCCTTGGTGGACTGTTTGATTAAGCTGAGCTTGATGTGCAGCGGTGGAAAGAGTATTCTGACTGTCCATCAGAGGGTCGTTGATGACATTCCTTTCTTTGTAAGGTACCAATTCCTACCGTAAAAGCCAGTCCCTTTTCGTGTAATGCTGAGCATGGTCCCTACTATCCCACATGCACAGAAAACATGGTTTTATGACTTCATACTGATCCCTTTTCGACATAACCACCCAGAACTATCCGGCCTGAATACTTCTTGTCATTAAAATAATCATTTCCAGTGAAAACAATTATTCGACATGGCATTTTACCCCCATCAACTTCTTCTAAAATGCTCCACATATGCGTACATGTGAACAAAAATGTAAAAAACGACATGTGGCCATAGCTCAAAAACTTGACCTGATTGAGCAAAACCAATGGGATTTTTGGATTCAGTGCATCAGATTCGTCCTAAATCAGTTAAAAAAAATACAGACAACAAATTTATAGTTGATCAGTTTTATCAGTGTTAAATAGCAAGACTTGAAACCTTTGTGTGCAAACAATGAATAGCAATACGTGAAATCATTGAACTATGAGCAACATACCAACAAACTATTCGCTGACAAATTATATACGTAATGTATGTATTTATCAACCGCTCCGCACAGGCAGGATATGACACAAGCTATTTTTTAAGCGAACTTTTACAGGTTTGAATTAAGAATTTTCCTTCTCCTCGACTAGTTGTCATACTAAGGTTAAAGAGTCCCATTTGCCCGACTATTTGCGATGGCTAGAAGGAGAATAGTTGGATTCATACTTTTGCCAAGGGTATTAGCACTATGGGAAATGCAAACAGCCGCGTCCAGGATTTGAACTCGGGTAGCTGTTTTCATTTCCAACTACGATAACCAATATATCAAGGACACCTCCACATATCACATTATATATATATATATATATATATATATATATATATATATAAAAACAGGATTTGGCATTAAATAACCCACATGCTTTGATATGCCATAAACCAAACCAAACCCTTAAATGAATGAGAAAGCTTCTCGAAACCAAGCTCTGCAGCAGAAATCCCATCAAAAGGACAAACACCTAGCCAGTCCCCTTTGTAAGATATTCGGAACCATTCTTATAATGGACATATTCGGAACTCAGACAAATCGACTGAAGAACAAGCAAGTTGATGACGAAGAACAAGGCTTTGTATCCGAGAGATGACAGACTGTACGTGTTAAGAAAAGAAGGAAGAAGAGGATTCGCTAGGTTTGAAGATAATGTGAAAAATGCATAAATACGAAGACTCGGGGACTAAATTAAAAAGAGAAAAGACAAATTACTGCAGTTAATAACAGCATAAAAATAGACTGGAAAACAAAAACAAACAAAAAAGAAACAAACTCCGAAACAAATGTAAAGAAAAGCAACTTTATGGATATTTTAAGCAACAAACTGGCGAAATCTCACACGAGAAGACCGAGACATGGCTAAGAAAGGGAAACTGAATCTTTTCGAATAACACCACAATGTTGCATACTCATATGCAGATGCAAGCAGAATCATAACGACGACACAAAGACGAGTGGCACAGTTCTTTAGAAAAATATACCTCTCACTTTATTTGAAAAGGTTCGAAAGGGTTACTAAAGGTTTTACTGTGTGAGGGAGTTGGAGACTGAACAGAACTACAACATATTGACCCCCACTCTTATGGCCATAACAACGCTTCTTTCCCGTTCTTCTGGGCTGCTCAACCGGGGGGGGGGCAGCCTCTCTGGGACATGTTCCTCATTCCAGCATCTTCTAACCGATCTGAACTTCAACTGCTCAATCGGGGGCCTGGGGCCCAGCCTCTCTGGGTGCTGGTTCTCTCTACCGCATCTTATCTCCAACTCACTGACTTCCTGTCTTCACCCGGGTTATATAATTGTTCGACATCCACCTTCTTCTTGTGGGCGTCACAAATCGCACTCATTCAACCCGTCCATGGTCAAGGTTATATCCTGATATTCGTCGACTGGATGCACCTGTTATTTACACAGGTGTATTTTCTATTTTGACAGCTTGGATGGGGTCAATATGCTACTAAAAAGAAACTACATGAGAGAAACTGAATCTCTTTTAATAGCAACACAAAACAACGCCATAGGGATCAATTATATTCAAGCGATAACTGATAATACGCAACAGAGTAGCAAGTGTAGATTATGTGAAGAAAGAGATGAAAAAGTTGATCACATAATAAGAAGATACAGTAAACTAACGCAAAAGAAGTACAAGACTAAACACGACTGAATGAGAAAGGCGATTCACTGGTAATTGTGAAAGAAATTGAAATTTTACCATACTGCCAAGTGGTATATGCACAAAACCAAAATCCGTTCTAGAGAATGAGACGCATAACATTCTCTGGGATCTTGAGATACAAACGAATCGCCTAATCCCGGCCAGAAGACCCGACATAGTCTTAATTAAGAAAAAAAAGACCTTGCTGTTTTGTGGATTTTGCCTTCCATCAGGCCACAGATAGAAAATAAAAGAAAGCGAAAAGATAAACAAATACTTAGACTTTACCAGAGAACTAAGAAAGCTGTGGAATATGATGGTGACGGTGATACCAACAGTAGTTGGTGCACTTAGAACGTTCCTTAAAGGCTTGGAGAGGGGACGAGAAGAATTGGAGATCAGAGAAAGAATCGAGACCATCCAGATAACAGTATTATTGAAGAGAGAAGAGTCCTGGAAACCCGAGGAGACTTGCAGTCACTCGGACTCCAGTGAACGACCACCCGCTGACGCAGGTGGGAAAAAGTCACAAAGAGTGAAACATTAATGGTAATAATTAACCACAACTTTCAGAAGAAAATAATCTATTTGAAAAAAAATTAATGGGACACATTCAAATAATTACCTATTTGAATTGAACTCAAGTTTTTGAAAGAATCGCAAAGTATAAATTAGAATCTATTTTAACATGTATGTAGTGCCTAGCGTAGTTAATGAGTTAGAGTCTCACTGAGTGCTTCGTACTTTCGATCTAGTGCGATAACTAAGATTAGTAAATGACTATTTCATCATGTATGGGTCGTCTCGTATGGTGTTAGCAAATAAGACAGGCAGAACACTGTCAGTGAGTTCGAGTCTCACAGAGCGCTACATACTTCAGGCTTCGTACAACAAGGAAGCAAATGTTCAGTAAATGTTTCATCATTTTTTTCGTAATTCTGGCCATTACAAATCATTAATCTAGATATTTAAAGCTACGAGGTGCATACGATAAGTTTCCAGACTTTTTTTTTTTGGTATGGGCACTTTTATTGATAGTACACACATGAAACTAGTCCCCTTTGAAGTAATCTCCTCCGGCTACAATACACTTGTTGTACCGATTTGAAGAGTGCAGGCCTCTTCCGATGGAATCTCTTCCTGAACTCCCTTAAAACCTCAACATAGTATTCCTTGTTGACTGTCTGTCCAGTGGGAACCCAGTGCGTGTAGATCATTTAACTATGTAGGAGGTGCATACAATAAGTTTCTAGACTTTTTTCGTATTGGCACTTTTATTGATAGTACACACATGAAACTCTAGTCCCCTTCGAAGTAATCTCCTCCGGCTGCAATGCACTTGTTGTACCGTTCCAACAACTTCTGGAAGCCCTCATGGATGTCTTCTTGTGTGAGCGTGTCAATGACCTTCATCACAGCCTCTTTCATTTCCTCAATTGTTTCATAACGACAGCCTCTGAGCTTAGGGAATAAGCAAAAGTCACAGGAAGCAAGGTCTGGACTATTGGAACGGTAAGGAACTGTCTTGATGCCCATCTTGGTCAAATACTCTGTGACAACGATGGAGTTGTGGACTGGTGCATTGTCCTGGTGGAAATGCCACTGATCCGATTTGAAGAGTGCTGGCCTCTTCCAGCAGAATCTCTTCCTGAATTCCCTTAAAACCTCAACATAGTAACCCTAACCCTTTGGTCAATCAACTCTGGACTATTGACTTCCTTACTCCTCGCACACCTCTCATCATCCCTCACAGATTCCCTGGCTTCCTTGAATCTCTTATGCCACTCAAAAACTCATGCTCGATTCATGTAAGATGCTCCAAAAGCAGTCTGAAGTATTCCATACGTTTCTGTAGCATTTTTTCCAAGTTTAAAACACAATTTTATTGCATATCGTTCTTCTAAAGTGTCAGACTGCATTTTTGAAATTCACCAGCAGTGACAATCAGGATTTAGTAGGGTGTATTCCAATTCCTGTTGTAGTTGTTCATTTGAACTTGAAATCATAAAAGTCGGTCAGTTATCTTATAAGATGTATAGCAATAACATAGTGAATTTTCAAGAGTCTACGACAATTTTAAATACCCATACGAAAAAAGTCTGGAAACTTATCGTATGCACTTCGTATAACGCGTATCTGTGTTCTTCCGGGTTCGATAAAAAATTGTATCGCCAAAACAACCGCTTCTTCTCACTTCATATAACTTTTTGCGTAGTTTCTATGTAACTTGACAGACATTTTTTCGTAATGAGGTTAATCTGAATGTTATTCTTTAAAAAAAGAAAAAAAAAAGAAAAAAAAAGAAAAAAAAAAAAAAGAAGGAAGTTCCAAGAAAAATAAAACAGGCACCGTACGTTGTATACTGGTTAGAAAGCAGACCATTGTTAGTGAGTTTGATTCTTACTAGGTGCCTCATACTTCTGGCCTTGTATCACAACTAAACTAAGCTTAGTAAATAGCCACTATAAGTTGAATAACAAAACCGAATATTCAATTTTTCCATGTAACTTTTTTAATTGTCAAGTTGAATTCAATTTATTTTTAAGTCACCAAATTTTAAAATAGAAATAAAAATTTAAATCGATTTATGACAGACTTAAATTTCCAATTCATACAGTTATTACCAATGAATTCCGTGGAAGTTCCAAGCGTGCAGCTAATTTCATACAATTCTAATCGTTTCAGCGTGATACATTCGATTCAGCAGACAAATAAATTTAGTGATAAAGGCTCTTATATCAATGGAAATTTCTGAAGATCGACAAAGGCGCGAAACTGAAAGACAACATAATATTGTAGCATGCTTATCGGCAGCTCGACTTCAAATCCTGAACGGTTTGGGAAAACCATAAATCCATCTTTGCTCCCAGCCATGGGAAAATAGTTAGAATGGGTCCTTTCGACAAGGTAAAGCAGCTACTCAAGAAAAAGGAAAACTGAATTTAAGGGGTACAGAAGAATTTAAGGGGTAAGAAAAGAAAGAGACGAAGATACCCTTTAACTCAAAACTTTATTTCAGGGTTTAACGACAATCCTGTGGGCTAGGAAATTATTGCTGAAACCAGTGGAAATGGTCGCATCTCCCAGACAGGATTTTAAAATATATTAAGAGTCATTTTCGATGGGATTATGAAGCTGAAGTTTGTGATGTTCAGTAGGTGTCTTCATAAGAGGCTGCTGCAAGAGAAGATGCAAACTGCCCACTTCAGTTCAAGACTGGGTGAACACGTGCGCTACCTGCTAGCAGCTAAAACGAGGTGATCCATTCAGTAGTAGTAATTTACTAAACCTTTTGCTCAGATGTGGCACAAGGCCGTATAAATGGAGCACCTAATGAAACTCAAACTCACTCGTGTAGGTTTTCTAGTCTAGCTTGCTAACCATTACACCACCAGAGGTGCCATGGAGGTCCGTTCAGTATCAAGGGTAAAGCTGAAGTGAGAGAATTTCTCTTCTATGTCCACTTATATATATTATTTACTTTTGATTGAATTTAACGGCACGTCAACCGGTCAACGGTTGTATCATGCCTAAAGGTTAGAGAATAGCGTTGAGAGTAATTTAATGTTTACATTTTTTGTGTAGTTGTTTCTTAAGAGGTTGTGCTTTTTTTGCACACGGTTCTATCAAATATGATTTTTTTTAAATAGCTCTATTAGATCCACAGATGAGAACCTAACAGATACAACCAACTGAGTGAGAGTGGATCTAGAAGTAATAGCAATAAAGGGGTATGCCACACTTTCCAGATTCCAGCCTCACCAACAGATGCAGTTTAGTGTCATACAGCTCTTTTTAAGGCTGGGGGTCTTACTCTTCTGCAGGCTATACGGTCAGAGAGCTACGCCAAGAGGATTATTTAATTTCTGAATAGGGAAAACATTACCGTTTTAATCCCCTCCCCCTAGTTACTCCATACTTCCTTGAAGCTAAAAACATCAGCGTTTTAAATGCATTAAAAAATTAGCCATTTTAATAAATTTTTGTCACCTTATGCAATACTCGTTCAAAAGGCAAGAAAAGAATTGCCTAAAAAGGAGGAGTTAATATTTTGTGGGATCAAACTTGTAGTATGTACATCTTATTAGACTGTTAAAAAAATCAACCCAACCAGCTGGTGAAAGTGACAGTTTTGAGGGTGAAGTCTGTGTATAGTCAAAAAAACAAGCTAAAAATAGTTAAATACCAGAGTGCAATCTTGTTGGTGGTAAGTAGGCTTAAATACAAACACATCAGTCTTTTCTTCTTCACAAACAACGAGGAAGAGGAACATTTAAAGGAAACATTTCTGAAGTTTTCTTAGCTAAATTTGATGATTAACCTTTAGCTACTTAAATTTTTGCGAGTGGATAATGAGAAAAAAAATGAGGAAAATTTAAAAAAGAAAAAAGTTTAATCTTAATAAAATTTGTCAGGAAATTACTAAAATATTTTTCTAGTTTTGTAATCAGTACGATTTACAGTACAACTCTGACATCACTTTAAACATCTTGTGTCAGGAGAAATTCTTTTTTAATTTCTAAAAAGCTTTTTTAACTATAATTTTTTAAAAATTACTATCCCTTTATATATATATATATATATATATATATATATATATATATATGTGTGTGTGTGTGTGTTTATTAACTTAAAAATTTGTAACCGAATTTTTTCAATTTTTTTATCCATTGTAACTGACTTTTTTAATTAAACGAATTTGGAAAATAATGATATAATTATTTAAAAGAAATGATTGCAATATTTATCGGATTTTTATTAAACATTCAATGTAATTTGTAAAAAGAAAAAAGTTATGGAAATAATTTTTAAGTCAATCAGCTGCCTCTTTTAATGAACCTGCAGAGAGGTACCCCTTCTCAAAAAGGTGGGTTTTGGGTTCGATACTAAACTGCATATGATGGTGAACATGTAGTTCTGGCACACACATTCATTGCCATTACTTCCAGGCCCACTCTGACTGCTTAGGATCCCATCTATTGGTCAAATAGATCTGTCTGAAAATTATTTATATTTACTTATATACTTGAAACTGTAACTGTGTGCGAACAAATTACTATTATTGATTAAAAAAAAAAACAAAAAAAAAAAAACAATTGCAATTTAAAAAGTAAAAATATAGGAATAATTGGAATCATAACAGATTATTATTAAATAGGAATAGTTACTTGAAATCAAATGATAGTGTATGAATTATTTGTACCTTATCTCGGCATTACATAAACCATAAGGAGTTTATATGCCATTAAATAAACAAAACCTTAAAAAAAATTTAATTAATTTTAAAAACTAATCATTTATACTTTTTAAAGATCACTGCCACTAAAACGTTGATTGAACTCTAAGTGATAATGTTCTAAGTGTTTTGTCTGGACCCGAATGATAAGCTAACTAGTCTCGCAGATGAATTACAAACGAGGGAGTTTGATACTCACCGTGTGACACTACTAAGCAACACTTTAACATTCAAGTGGAATTATTTCAAAATACTTTTTAAATCCCGTAAAGCTCAACAGGTCCTTATAATGCAATATCTCTCTCTCCCTCTCTCTCTATTAGACATCTCGGATGGTGTAATGGTTAGCAAGCTAGATTTAACAATTCATCACAAGTGACTTCGTGTCTCATTGGGCGCCCCATTCATACGGCCTTATGCCACATTTGAGCAAAACGCTTTGTAAATTACTATATATAATCTCATTTACAAAAATTTAAAGTTATTTCCTTTTTAATTCAAGTACGTGTAAATAAATGCTGTAATTATTTACAAAGAAAATGTCAACAAACATTAAACAAAGTGTTAGTTATTTCTATTTTTCTTCGTCATCTTTATCGTCTTAGAGTAATTGAGCCTTTTGTCATTTAATTTAAACCGATTATTTTGCCGTAAGCATTGAATAAATAAATATCTTAGTATTTTTTTTAAATTTCATTTGTATGTGTGGAAGCGTTTAGCATTAACCTTTCTTTACCAAACCTGGGAAATACAAACTGAAAATTTTATCGAACAGTAAATACAACCATTAACTTAAGAACTGGAATCTTTTTGTCATTAAATGGGAGTGACAACAACTAGTTACATGCTAGCAGTACAAATAGTTATTTCTACTCTGTTAGTGATTTTTTAGGGGGAGAGGGGACCAAAGAAATTTGATGCTTTCGAAAATTAGTTTTTAAAGTGATATTTAAAAAAAAAAAAAAATAAAAAAATAAAGAATAGTCCTGACAAAAAAGGAAAACCTAAGTTTCTTTGTTTTTGTGATAAAAGGTTTTCATTTGAGGACTACTTAAAACTTTTAGATAGTAATAACATCAATTTATTTACTTATTTTAAAGACTATAGACATTATATATATATATATATATATATATATATATATATATATATATATATATATATATATATATATATATATATATTAATTTTACAGGTCTCTTAAGCATCTTCGATAATTGTGTCCATTTTCAGGGACTTTTACTTGAAAGGTCTTCAAATAATGGAAGTCTTAACGTTCTTTAAAAAAAAAAACTGCCGCAGCTAATTTTGTTTCCTATAAAACAAATTTTTTAAAAAGATTTTTCGAAAACGAAATATTTGAGTTTTAAAAACTAAGAGAAAATTAATGCTAGTTTACAAACAAAACTATTTTCGAGTGGAACCAGAGAACAAAAAGAGGAGGACAACGATTCTTAATCTACACCTCTGATTGCAGGTTATTCTTTAAAGAAAACATTTCTAGTTGAAGGGATTTTGATGTCAATTTTTTGTTGCAATTTTGAAAAAAAAAAAAGTTTTAAATTCACAGAAGAAAATCTTGAAAAATATGGCAATAATGCTACTTTTTTTAAGAGCATTTATTTTATTCTTACTTAAAAACAACTTTGTTTAACTTTTAAAGTTAAGGAATTTGGATAAAAATACCACTTCAGTTTCAGCTTCAAGATATATAATTATATACATTACATACTAGCTCGGTGTTTTAATTAAAAGTAAAAAGAATACTAAAAAATAATTGAAAGAAAAAAAAAACACCTCATTCCTAACAACTATTTTAAGACTATACTGACCTCAATAATAAAAAAAAACTTTACCTAATCTAAAAAAATTATCAACAAGTTGAAAATATAACACCTCATTTAAAACCTTGAGGTTAAGAGAGTTATGCAAATTTTAATATATTTTCTTTTTAGAAGTAAATTCGAGACATAGTTGAGCGTGAAAATCTTTTTTTATAATTACTAAAAATATAAACAAATAAATAAACTATATTATATATCGGTAGTGTTTTATTTAAAATACTTCAAATTTTACACAATAACTGGTTAGCAAACTTTAAGACTTTCCTTTTCATCAATTTTAAATAAAAATGAATATAACATTAGCGTTGGCCCAATTTTGTGTGGGCGGACCTGGGCCGTAGTTTACAAAATCATTGAAATTTACCGCTAATCAAATGTATTTTTTAATGTACAAAAGAGATAAAATATGTATTTGATTTTTGAAAGGTATAGTCGGATTGCTGTAAGAAAATCGAATAAACTTTTTTTTTAAATCCTGCTTTTGTAAATGTCAGTAATTAACACTTAAAAAAAAAAAAAAAAAAAAAAAGTGTCATTGTTTACAAAAAAAAAAAAAGAATGTGATAACCTCCAATTCCCCCAAATTGTACGAAGCTATAAGTGAGGGTCACATGTGAATTAATTATAGGAAAAATACTTTTTAACACGGTTGATTTATTTTTAATTTTCCTTTCTTAAGGTCGAACATTATCTGATTTTGAGTAAATATTAAGTGAATAGTGTAGTGTAGTTTAATGACAAAACAGGTTAATCATCCGTGATGAGTCCCGTGACGTTTTTATACCACAAACTATATATATATATATATATATATATATATATATATATATATATATAAAGTTCTTGGATGTCTCACTGTGGTAGGGTAAACAAACTAGTGCCACAGACCATTTCTCTACCTCACAATGGTAAAATGTATGCAGTTTTGTGGGTGGAATCTGTTGGTTGTACTCACTCGGCACAGCACATGATTCAAGGTCGGAATTTATGGTGTTTCATCTAGAAATATTACCCCGAGTTACTTAGCTCGGACAATGATGAAGATACCCAGACATAAACTCGCTCACCCTAAACCCTGTTACTGCAAGGAGAATTACTCTGAGCAAAAGTTAGCCTTCATCCTCGAAGGACCACAAAACAAGAAATTAGCTTACTATACACTCCACAATTGTAGCCTTGTGCCTTACAAAGAGCAGTTTAATTATCATCGAACACGTCGTCGAGAATTCGATTATCAATATCCTTTTCGCCTTGTGCCAGTTTGGATTAAATTAGATACACTAAGTACAATAAGTAAATATTGCGAGTCTCATACTGAAATCATAGTTTTTAAAAAAAAGTTAGTTTCGTAGGTCATTTATTTACTACTTGTCTGGGCATCACTGCTGGGTACCCCCACATTAGAAAATACACGGGTACCTTATTGTGTAGACTCATAGAAAACTAGTTTTAATGACCATGGATTGTGATTTCGATCTAGAGTCTCTCCGCACTTTTGGGTTTATGAAAAATTAAACTCATCTTAAATAAATACCTACAGTACGGGACTTAATCGTTTGATTTGTTTATATGTAACCGTTAGACAAGAAAAACAACACAGCCAGATTTTTTATTAGAGAAATAATACACGTATTGCTTTAACTTAGCAGTTTTCTTAATTTGCAACTGAGAATGAAAATTTTAATTCACGCTAAACGTCATTTTATTATTTTAAACATCCAAGTTCTCAATATAACGAAGATATATGAAATACTAATCGATTAGGATCTTTCACTCCTTGCTAAATAGAAGCATCAATATCATCAAAGACCGCTGTTAAAACGCGAATCCAACAGATTAACTGGTCATCAAGTATAAGTTAGAGCTTAGCCTAACTTTAAACAGTTTTATTTAACTTAATATACTGTGTCGGGTGATATAAACTGGCTTATGTGTATAAGAGCAAAATAAACTTATTGTTGACTTTATGACATTGGGATAAACGAAGTTAATTCATTTCACTTGAAAGCAATTAAACAAACAAAAAATATCACAGTGAAGAGATTTAAGATTAATATCAAGTATTAACTTACCGTCAGCAGAATCCATAACGTGTCCTTTTTAAAGTTAAATTTAAATCCAGTTTGTTTTGGGTTTAAAATGTTTTCTTCTGCGCGATATTTGTTTTAAAATAAAGGTAAGTTTAATACATCCTTTTTGGAATTGATATTTATCTCTTATAAATCCATCGAGAAGTAATTTTGGTAGGATGTGAATAACATTCAACAGCTTTGTATAATCCCTAAGCACATCTCCCCACTTCTTGGAAGTTGCACAAACCCCTTTCTTTAAAACAAGACAGCCTTCTTTTTCTTCCTCTTTTTCTTCTTGATAGATATTCTTTTAAAAAATAAGACGTTTGTCTGGTTTTTCTTTTTCATTTAACTTCACTACAGTCTTTCTTTATTCTCTGCTTACTTTGTTCATCGTCTTTTTTCTTTTGCATATCATGTCGACAAGACAGTCACTATTTACATTTTGCTTAATATACATTTCTTGACTGTTTTCACAAAGTAATCTCCCCCCAAAATCTTTTTCAAAAAAATGTGTGAGTTAAAATATTTTACAAGAAGTTTGACAAAATTTGTGTCAGCTGAAGTCCCGGTTTTATTAAGAGGTGTTTTAAAAAGACACAGTCAGTCGCGCACTGTGCAGAAAAAGAGTGAACGAATGAGCTACAGTGACAAGAGACGGAAAGAAAGGAAGAGGAAGATGAAAAAGAAGAAGAAGAACAAGAAGCAAATGTGCGGGTGAAAATATCAGTCATGTTCTTACACGAAATACTGTGGCTGATTGACTGACTGACTGGCTAGCAGGCAGGCGAACACTTAGTAGCTACAAGAATCTCGAGCCCTCTTCCCTGTGTGTCTATCACACTAGTAGTTAAAGAAAGAACTTTTTTCTCCTTCAAATTACTTGTCTCTGGTTTCTCTTTCTTCTACGAATACACAATTTACATAAAATTCTCCCCATCTCAACTTTCGTTCCCATTTTTTCTTTTTACTCTTATTCTTTCCTAACCTTTCACATGTGTTTTTTAAATATTTTTTAAAAATTAATTTACTTTCTTCCTCTCACTTTTGATATCACTCATTGTTTCTGGTATCCTTTTTCTTGGTGTACTTTTATTTATTTAGGGCTTTTTTTTCTTTTTTTACTAATTTTTCTCTTTTTCATTAAAAAAAAAAACTTAATATATTTTTATTTTTTAATTAATTTTCTTTGTACTATAACAACAATAATAATAACAATATTTTTTATAACTTTCTGTATTTTGTTTTTTAAGGTTTTTTCTTTCTTTACATTTTTTTAAAAATAAATATTTTCTGACTAATTTTCTTCTTACTTAAAAATCAAAAATAATTTTCTGTGATATTTTTTTTTTCTTGTATTCTTTCTATAGCTTCTTTTTTCTTTTGTAAAATTTTCAGTCTTTTTCATTTTTCATTTTCTTTATTTGTCGTGTGCTTTAACTTTTTTCTTGACTCTTTTTTTTTTTTTTTAACTAATTTTCTCTTCTTTTTTTTTATTGAAAAAAAAAAAACTTCATTTCTATTTTTTTTTTTTTTTTTTACCAATTTTCTTTCTACTTTCAGTTTTTATAATTTTCTCTCTTAACTTTCCTGTACTTTTTCTTTCTTTTTTAAAATTCTTTCTGTACTTTCATTTCCTTTTTTTCTTTCGTAATGTTTCCTGTACTTTATTTTTAAAATATTGTATTTAATTTTTCTTTTTTTAAAGTTTTTCCGCGTTTTTCCTCTTTTGCAATTTTTCCAGTATTTTCTTGACATTTAGAAATTTTTTCTGTACTTTCTTTTTGCCTCTGTTTATTTTTATTTTTCTTTTTATTTATTTATTTATTTTATTTTTTCTGTACTTTTAGTTTACATTTGCCTTTTTTTTTTTCTCACTTTTCTTGAAATTTCTCTTTACTATATTTTTGTTTTTATTTTACTTTATTTTCAAAAATTTTTTTAAAATAATTTATTTATCTATGTTGTTAGTTTTTCCTTCTCCCTTTTTCTTTTTCTCCAATCTTTTGTACTTTCTATCATTTACATTTTTTTTCTATGACTATTTTCTTTTTCTTTCATACCAATTTTTTCCTCTTGACAATTATCATTTTCATCATTCCAATTCCAAAGTCTATTTTCCTCATTTTCCTTTCTTTATAGAAAATAATCCACCATAAATATCTTCATTCATATCCATTTCTACTAGTAAACCAAACGTACAATTTCTTTATTCTTAATATTATCTAATTCTCTTGATTCTTTTATCTTCTGCTTTCTTCAGTTTATAAATTTAATAATAAATCTTAATAAGTACTTTTTTGCTTTCATTCTTTATTTTTCCTTCTTGATCTTCTGACAGCGTTCTTTTTCTTTAGTTGTTGTTGTTTTGTTTTTTTCTTCATTGAATGTATTTATCTTCCCATATTCTTTGATTTCCACCCCCCCGTTTATTCTTTCAACTAATCCTTTAATATTTTTTCTGCTTGCTGCTTTAATTTATCAATGATTAAACCTAATTCTACTTTTAATTGGATACAATTGCTTGTATCAGTAGTATTGTAATTCTAACAGTCACACAAAGTCTTATTACATGTACATATCTTAGTTACGTGGTCCATTCAGTAAGTTTCCAGACTTTTTTTTTTGTACAGGCATTTAAAATTGTCGTAGACTCTTGAAAATTCAGTATGTTATTGCTATACATCTTATGAGATGACTGACCAATTTTTATGATTTCAAGTTCAAATGAACAACTACAGCAGCGATTGGAATACAACCCTACTAAAGCCTGATGTCACAGCTGGTGTATTTCAAAAATGCAATCTGACACATTAGAAGAACGATATGCTATAAAATTCTGTTTTAAACTTGGAAAAAAAAATGCCATAGAAACGTATAGAATGCTTCAGACTGCTTTTGGAGCATCTTACATGAATCGAGCATGAGTTTTTGAGTGGCATAAGAGATTCAAGGAAGGCAGGGAGTCTGTGAGGGATGATGAGAGGTGTGCGAGGAGTAAGGAAGTCAATACACCAGAGTTGATTGGCCAAAGGGTTAGGGTTACGGTTACTATGTTGAGGTTTTAAAGGAGTTCAGGAAGAGATTCTGCTGGAAGAGGCCAGCACTCTTCAAATTGGGTCAGTGGCATTTCCACCAGGACAATGCACCAGTCCACAACTCCATCGTTGTCACAGAGTATTTGACCAAGATGGGCATCAAGACAGTTCCTCACCCTCCCTATAGTCGAGACTTTGCTCCCTGTGACTTTTGGTTATTCCCTAAGCTCAGAGGCTGTCGTTATGAGACAATTGAGGAAATGAAAGAGGCTGTGACGAAGGTCATTGACATGCTCACACAAGAGGACTTCCATAGGGCTTTCCAGAAGTTGTTGGAACGGTACAACAAGTGCATTGCAGCCGGAGGAGATTACTTTGAAGGGGACTAGAGTTTCATGTGTGTACTATCAATAAAAGTGCCTATCCGAAAAAAGTCTGGAAACTGATTTAATGATCCTCGTATCTGTGACTCTTTTATATTTTATTATATGTTCAAAAAGTGTCAGTACTAAAACTGTATTTATCGAGAAATAAATGAAAAATGAATAAAATGTTACTTTTATTCAAAATAATCTCTTTAGCATTCGGTAAAATTATTCCAATAAGTGTATCAGTGGTCGAAGCACCTATGAAACTCTTCTTTTCATATGATGTAAAGTTGAATATTCATTTCCGATGAATTTTCACTTTTTTTTCTTATAAGTTGCTCAGCTGTGTCCACATCTTAATTTTAATCATAAGATTAAAAAAAAGGATTTAAGGTTCAGTCCTCATACTTTCTAATTACACCTTGTATAAACAAGATGGACTGCAAACCTTTTGTTGTTTCGCCCTGTTGGCTGGGGCTATAGAATACACCGACTGCATCTCTACAGAAGGGTAAGACCCTCCCCAATTAGGCCACCTATTGGCTGTGGGCGGTGACTTCTAAGGCGTGAGGATGGGATCCTGGTGGTTGAGCAGTCATTGATCCGGTGACAGAGTAGTCAATGGCTTGCAACACACCACTTTGGCCTTTATTTGGTTTGACAGGCGATCGAATAGGCCCGATCTGATATGTGCCCAAGCACCCATATGTTTTATCCCAACTGTACTTCTAAATCTGCACTTGCAGCAGCTTCCCAACCCTTATCTTTTAGGTACTAGAAGGCGGTGGCTGAGGTTCAATTATGTTGAGAGAATAGGAATTTGACCAATGCTGAGAACCTGAAATTAGCAACTGCTCGAAAACCTACTCTCAGCTCGAATATACTGGTCGTGTATCCCCGTCTCAGCCAAGGCGAATGGTGGGTGGTGGAGCACAGGACCAGCGAAAAATATACGGCACCTATGGCATCCTCTTATAAAAAAAAAACAAATGAAACCTGTCAGAATCAGATTCACAGAGTGAGGCAGCAGACTTCCCGATATTCATTGTCATTGAATCTTTGGAGGAGGTATGCCTAGCTAAATTCTTACTTTTCCTAAAAGAAAAAGTATTATCTACAAGGGCCCCACTGAAAAACGTGAAGAAAATCCGAAACGGAAACTTGCTTGTCAAGGTGGAGAGCCAGAAGTAGGCAGAAAGTATATTAAAAATGAAAATCTTCCATACGACCAAGTGCAGGGCATACTCGCATGCGAAACTTAACACTTCCAAGGGAGTTATCAGGAGTTCGCATTGACAACAGAAGAGATGTCGGCAGCCCTGGGAAAACAGGCGGTCACAAGCATAAAAAGAATAACTATTAGAAAAGGAGAAGAATAATCAAAACTAACACCTACATCCTGACATTCAACCAACCGCACATTCCCAAGGAGGTGAAAATAGGCTATTGTGTAGAGAGGGTCGAACAGTACGTCCTAACTCCCCTGAGGTGCTTCAAATGCCCAAAATATGGACACCACAGGGAAGCCTGCAGAGGACGTCATACATGTGCCAAATGCGGTGAAAATGACCTGGACCATATGGAGGAAGATTGCTTGAAGGAAACGAGATGTGCGAACTCCCAACAAAATCACCCGGCTTACGTAAGATCTTGCGAAGCCTACAAAAAAGAAAAAGAAATACTTGTGGTGAAGCACAAGAGAAATGCATCTTTCCTGGAAGCAAGGAAAATAGTAGGTACCTACATGGACATACTGGGCGTGTATCCCTGTCTCAAACAAGGCATATGAATTTCCCCCTTGGTTCAATCCCAACACAAGTTGGACTCCATGGTGGGTGGTGATGGAGCACAGGCCAGTGAAAAATATATGGCGTCTTCAAATAAAAAAATTAAACGAAATCTGTCACATTCAGACTCTGAGAATGAAGCAGCAGACTTCCCCAGATTCATTGTTATTGAATCTTTGGAGGTGTGCCAAGCCAAATTCTCGCCTTTCCTTATAGAAAAAAATTATTTCTACAAAGGCTACTCTGAAAACTATTAAGAAAACAAGGAATGGCAACTTGTTTATTGAGGTGGACAGCCGGAGACAGGAAGAAAACATTAAAAATGAAAACCTTTTATATGACAAAATGTAGAACCTACCTGCATGAGAGAGAGTTGACATTGGTTACAGAAGAGGAGTAGCATCAGCTCCGGAAAAAAAGGGAGTTACAAATATAAGAAGAATCTCCATCAGAAAAGGCAAAGAATAAATCTAGATCAATACTTACATCCTGAAATTTAATCAGCCCCGTACTCCCAAGGAGGTGAAGATCGGATATTGTCTCGAGAAAGTTGAGCAGTACGTCCCAGCGCTCCTGAGGTTCTTCAGATGCCAAAAGTATGAACACCACAGGGAAGCCTGAAGAGGACGACACACATATGCGGTGAAAAGGACCCGGACTACGTGGAGAAAGATAGCTTGAAAGAAATTAGATGTACAAACTGTCGACAAGATCATCTGGCTTACACAAGACCTTGTGATGTTTACAAAAAAAGCAAAGGAAATACTTGAGGTAAAACAAGAGAAATGAATCCTTCCTGGTAGTAAGGAAAATTGTAGGGGCTACATGGGAGAAAACAGCTACACCTCTGTTGCACGGAGGGCAGATCCAACCAATGAAACAACAAATATAGAACGCTCGTGGAGAAATTGATCCAGTTGGAAGTGAATGATTGGCCAAAGTTTCTGGAGCACCTAAAAAAACTACACTCAACCGAATTTTACCAACCACTAGCTCAGCAACGTGTTGGGAATGGGGAGAGATCCAATGTTGTAGTTCAAACAAAAACACACGTAGGATCTGCCACTACTTGAAATCATTTAAATGTGAAGGAAAATGAGCTCAGGTTTGTTTGGGATGTTATTAGAAAAATGATCACAGACCATGTGTATTTAATGTATAATTCTAGACAGGATTTGTCATTGAACAATTTGTAAAGTTTGATGTGACATAAAACCAAACCAACTTACTAAGAACTGTTTTTGACACTTGAACTGCATGTTTATGCTAGACTGAATTGTTTGAAATAGAATTGTTTTTACATTTTACTAAGTGTAAACAAAAACTGTACTTATGCTAAACTGTACTGTTTGAAATAGAACTGTTTATATGTATGAAATTTATTTGGCATTAAATAACCTAAAATGGTTGATATGCCATAAAACCAAAATCAAACTACATGGGCAAAAACAGCTATGCTTCTGTTGCATGGAGGGTGGATACAATCAATCAAGATAACAGATATAGGGCTCTCATGGAGAAATTGATCCAGCTGGAACTGAATGATTGGCCAAAGTTCCAAGAACAACTGAAGAACCTGTACTCGGCTGAACTTCAAACCCAAACAAGACCAGTCAGTGCAAATAAAGAAAAAGCCAGTGAAACAACCAAAGTAAAATCACCAACCAAAAAACAAACAAACAAACCCTACAGCTCAAATCCAAACTACTCCCCACAAGAAGAAAATCATCTGCAAAACTTAACTCCAACAGATCGCCAATCCGACCACCTTCATCTAAATTAGATAACGCAAACCTCGAGCTGAATTGTGACAAACATGAATGCTCCTTACAATCCAAAATGGATCATGCCACATCATCAACTGGACGGGAACAACTGAAAGTGTCAACTCTCCTAAATCAGATTGCAGAGACTAAAAACAAATTAAACCTTCTAGAAAGAATGGAAACAGAAGAATCAAATAATATCAGAAACAAAAAGAAAAATAACCCCAATCCATCATGATAAACTCCAACATCAACTCAAACAAAACACCTAGCCCAACTCTCATACAGTGGAACTGCATCAGACTTCGGGCCAACTATGAAGAACTCCAACACCTTCTGACCAGTTACAATTCCAAATAGTTTGCCTCTAAGAAACATTCCTGAAAGAATCGAATACAATTAGATTAAAAAACTACACACTGTACAATCATTTTAAGAAAGACAGAAACAGAACTTCCGAAGGTGTCTCAATCCTAGCTCAATACCACATCCACATAGACACTGAACTTCAAGTAATTGCAATCAAGGCAACCCTACATAAGCCAATAAACATCTGCAACATCTACATCCCATCACACGACCCTATAAATGACACCAAAATAAATAAACTAATAGAGCAAATACCTAAACCCCACTTTTTGCTGGGTGACCTAAACAGCCACAGCACTGTATCGGGGTCTCAGAAAACCAACAAGAAAGGCAAAAATCTTGAAAAAGTAATCAATACTAATAACCTCTGCATTCTAAATAACAAATCCAATACTTACCTCAACCCATTTACAGGCTCTTACTTGGCCATTGACTAAGCTTATGCGATCCTATAAACTATATGGACTATAGGTGGAAAGTCCATAATGATCTCTGTGACAGTGATCACTTCCCTATAATACACAAAAGTTTACCTCTCCATAAATATAGACTCTGTCACTGGAAAATAAACAAAGCAAACTGGCGAGTCTTTGAAACCATGTGTAAACAGAAACTGTTAAAAGATCCTAATATCAAAGACCAAACAAAACACTTCACTGAAACCCCTCATCTCAATAGCAAACAAAACAATAGCAAAAACCTCAGCCTCAAACAAACACAGCCCTCCTTGGTTTAACAATGACTGCAGAACAGCTATCTGCCTATGTAGGGCTGCCTTAAGGAAATTTAATAAAGAACCAACTACAAATAACCTCAACGCTTTCAAACTTCTCAGGGCAAAAACAAGAAAAATCATAAGGGAAACCAAGAAAAAAAATTGGCAAAATTATGTCAACCAATTTGGTTCCTCCACCAGAGCAAACTCTATCTGGACAATGATGAGGAAAATACCAAGAAAAAGCCAACCAACTGCTCTCAAACACCTCACAAAAAACAAAATGGAAGCAACTACCAAGAAAGACATAGCAGACACATTAGCTGAGACATTTTCAGCAAATTCTTCCATCAACAACTCCAATCTATATTTCCTTACTTTCAAAAACAACGCAAAGAAATAAAAGCTCTACTCCAAGTTCAATAATTCTGAAAAATACAACCAACCCTTTACACCAGCAGTACTACAAGAAGCTATCGAAACATCACACTACATAGCAGTCGGTCCAGATGAAATCCATTATCAATTTCTAAAACATCTACTAAAGAATTCACTTGGCTACCTTCTGACAATATTTAATTATATCTGGATAAACAGTAAATACCTAGAATCATGGAAAATAGCAACAATCATCTCTATATCTAAGCCAGGGAGAGATAGCTCAAATCCAGCTAACTACCACCCAATTGCACTAAGTAGCTGCCTCTGCAAAACAATGGAGCATATGGCCATCAAAAGATTGGTCTGGTTTCTCAAGTCCAACAAACTTATCACCAATTTTCAATGTGGATTCAGAAAGCGGAGATTAACAATTGATCATATGGTCAAATTGGAAAACTCCATAAGAGAGGCCAACATCCAAAAAGGCTTACGACACCACCTGGAGGTTCTGAATAATGAAAGACTTGCATAGCATGGGGCTGCAAGGCAGATTGCCTAATTTCATAAAGAGTTTTTCTTGGACAGGAAATTCCAAATCTGAATTGGATCATCATTTTCTAATCTCCACAAGCAGGAAGAGGGAGTCCCCCAATGGAGTATTTTGTCTGTGACACAGTTCAGTATAAAAATAAACAGCATCATAAAGTGTCTTACTCCTTGAATTGAGGATTATCTCAATTTTGACGACTTCTGCATCACTTCCAGATCTAAATATATGTGAACTGCTGAGCGCCAACTACAACAATACATCTGGAAAATTACTCCTTGGGCTAACACAGTTTCAGAATTCCCAAAATCAAAACACAATGCATACATTTCTGTCAACTATAAAAAATGCACAATGACCCACTCATCAAACTTGAAGATGCAGACATTCCTATTGTTGACAAATATAAATTCCTTGCTTATATTTGACAGGAAGTTAACATTCATCCCACTCATAAAATATCTAAAAAACAAATCCACCTGAGCCCAACAACTTCTGTGAGTGGTCGCTTACACAGAATAGGGAGCTAACTGACAAACACTCCTTAAACTATATAGATCCCTGATCTGTTCAAAACTAGACTATGCTATTTTTATCTACAGATCAGCCAGGATGTCCTATTTCGAACAACTTGACCCTATACACCATGAATGCCTAAGACAAGTCTTAGAAGCTTTTAGAACTTCTCCAGTTGACAGTCTACACACTGAGGCTCATGAAGCCCCCCTACAACTCTGATGTGAAAAACTGGCTCTGCAATACTATACACAACTAAAATCTTGCCCATTCAACCCAACTTATGACTGCATCCTCAACCCCAAATACGTGCAACACTTTGAAAAAAGGAAAAATCCATGAAATCTTTTAGCCTTCAGATTAAATCAACTCTCAAAGAATCAAATATCTCTCTAAATGATATATATGAAAGCATCCTACCTCAAACACCACATTGGATCATTAAAAAACCCAAAGTGATCTTCAAACTCAATGAACTTCCTAAAACCAAAACCCATCCCATTACTTATCAGGAGAAATTTTACAATATCCTTCAACACCATCCTGACCATCTATATGTGTTTATGGATGGCTCCAAGGACAATAACAAAACAACTTGCACAGCTGTTCTAAACAAAACAATTATCAAGAAAGCCCTTTCAAAGGAATGCTCCATCTTAACAGTAGAAGCCTGTGCAAGAGACCTTGCTCTTGACATCATCTTGAAGAGCAAACATAAAAAATTTATCATATTCTCGGATTTGTTCTCGGTTTTACTATCATTATGAAATAAAAAACTTGAGAATCCTCTGATTATTAAACTGTTGAGTAGATGAGACTCATTGTCCAATCTATGTGATTATATGGTGGATCCCAAGCCACATTGGAGTGGGAGAAAATGAAAGAGCAGACTTAGCTGGAAAATCAGCCTTATATCTGACCCTTGATAATTTCAGGATTCCATATACTGACCTGAAACCCAAAATCAATAAACTCCGTTATGCCAAAATGGCAATGCTGGAATAATAACATCCACAATAAACTCTTTCAGATCCAACACACTTTGGGAGAATGGAGAACATCTTTCAGAAAATCAAGAAGAGAACAAGCCATAATATCCTGATTGTGCATTGGTCATACAAGGCTCACTCATTCTTTCATATTGAACCAAGAACAACAACCACAATGCTTGACATGTCAAACACTTTGCACCGTTAAACACATTCTCATAGAATGTAGAGTTTTCGCTCTTATCAGAATGCAATTTTTCAAGGTGAATAGTTTGACGGATCTGTTTGAGAATGTCAAAATAGAGGACATTCTGTCCTTCTTGAGAAAAACAGGATTGTACCCAAAAATATGATGAATTGAAAGCATTTAATCCTATTCAAACAAAATAGATTCTGCTTATCTAAAACTTTATCTACCAAGTATTCATTTAGAAATTTTTGGTTAAACATATATAAGAGAATTTGGCATTAAATAACCTATGAAGGTTGATATGCCATAAAACCCAAACAACCAATCAACTTTTATCATTATTATTATTTGTTTGTTATGCCTCTTTGGCATCTCCCTTTTTTTGCTCTCTTCTCTTAAAAAGTCAAGTGAATCTTTGTGCAAAACATTTATAATATTAATACATCTATATATAGATCAAATTCTATCAAGTAATTCATCTGATAGTTCCCAAAAATGCCTTCTTAAATTTTTTTTCTTACCCTTTTTCTCTGTAACTATCCAATTTAATCTAAAATTTTTAATACTGTTGCTGTTTTTGATCTGATTATGCAAGTTGTTCCAAAAATATATTAGCAAAAAAATCCAATTTGTTAATAAGTTTTTGAAACTTGCCTTGACTGAAGATTATTGATTTAGTTTATTTGTTTAAAAGCATATCAACTTCTTATGGGATATTTGATGCTAAAATGGGATTAATGTGGAAATTTTTGATTGTAATCATATTTTCAATATTTCATGGCATTTTTTTAAATTACATTTTTTTATTTATCTGCAACCAATTATATGATATTAGCTATTCCAATTTAATATAAATAATTTGCAGACAATTGTATGGTTTCAAGTATTCTTATCTAATACAAATAATTTATACACATTTATATGATTTAAAGTAACAATTACAATTTAATGATATTATTTGTTAACACACAGTAATATGGTTTCATGGCCTAGTTGGCTGGGGCTGCAGAATGCACCGACTGCATCTCTGCTGAGGGGTAAGACTCTCCCAACGAATGTCCTGAATTGACGCTAAACCATCCAGAGTACCCCTTTATTGCTATTGCTCCCAGGTCCACTCTGGCCTGGAGTGGTAGCACCTAATAGGGTCCTATTTATGGGTCAAATAGAACTGTGTACTTATGCTAAACTGAATTGTTTGAAATAAAACTGTTTCTAATTATAAAAATCAATTTGGCATTAAATAACCGACAATGGTTGATATACCATAAAACCAAATCAAACCAAACTATATAATTTCACGTATTTCTATCTAACATTAATAATTTCCAAGTGATTATGTGGTTTCAAGTAACTAATAACCCTTAGTAAATTATAGCTTCATGTAATTCTTTATAGAAATAATTTGTCTACATTTATAGTGTATCAAGTATTCTTATCTAATATAATTTCTAAACTGGAGCCTTACCCCCTCTACATAGGATGCAGTCAATGTACTTTAAGCCCTATCAACAGGTCAACTGATCTATTTGTCTATAATAATAATAATAATAATTTGTTAGCAAAGTTATGATATCAAGTGTTTCTATTTAATACAAATAATTTAAACACACTTATGATTTAAAGTAACTATTAGTAATAATTATTTGTTTCTACATAGTTATACAGATTCAAGTGACTAATAAAGAAGATAATCCTAAGTAAACAATGCCCAGTTGGCTGAGGTTGTAGAATACACCGACTGCTTCTCTGCAGAGAGGTAAGCATTGCAAATTTGGTATAATTTGTGGGACTTATCTGAGAGAGAGTGTCTGGAAAACTAAGTTCTTTGAATTTAAGTAGTTTATGTGGTTTCAGTGAAAAGTTTCAGCTTTTGTTTAATTTAGCTGAGTTCTCTGTAAAGTTGTCTTTTTGTAGAATTCTCAGGTTGAATTTTCAGCTTGCATAACAAAATTCTTGGATCAAATTTTCAGTTTTCATTTAATTTTAGTTGAGGTCTGTAAAGTTGTCTTCTAGCGGAATTTCTCTGGTTAAATTTTCAGTTTTCATTTGATTTTGTTGAATTTCAATAAGGTTGTCTTTAGGTTGACTTTTTAGTTGAATTTCTCGGAAAGCTTCTTGCGTTTTTGAATACTTATCAGCTATTCAAGAAGCGAGTGACAAAACCTTTCTGCTGGCTATTTTTTCCTGCATTAATAGTCTGGTTCCCAAGTTAACACTGAGAATTTAGTAGTAGTTGCTGATAAAATGGTGGGAGGCAACTTTTGATGCCTTATTGTCTAGGGTTGCTTTGCTCTTCTCCACTCTGACAAAATTAAGTACCACATTTGGTCGGTATGTTTTCTTGTAAGAAATAAATTTTTATAAATTATATGGTTTTTAAGTAACTATTTCCATTCAATCATAATTATTTGTTTGCACATTGTTACATGGTTTCAAGTAACATCTATTCTTAATTCAAATAATTTTCACACAGATAGTATCATGTATTCCGGTCAAAAAGTATTTTTCAACTTGCCCAACCAGCTGGGGCTGTAGAATACATCAACTGTTTTTCTGCAGAGGTATAGACTGCTCCCCCCAACAAGTGTCCTAGTTATGACACTAAACAATGGTGAGATTCCAGTAATGCTGGAGCTTTGGGGAATGTGGAGTATCCTTTCATTCCCTTTGCTCCCTGGTCCACTCTGGCCTGGATTGGTAGCACCTGATAAGGTCCTATCTATGGGTCAAATTAAACTAAACTGGACTTATGCTAAACTGAATTGTTTGAAATAGAACTGTTTTTGTATGCTAAACTGAATCATTTGAAATAGAACTTTGTTGATATTTAACTATGTGTAAACAAAACCTATACTTATTCTAAACTGAATTGTTTGAAATAGAACTGTTTTTATATTTAACTGTATGCAAACAAAAACTAATACAAAACTGGATTGTTTGAAATCAAACTGTTTATATGTATAAAAATGGATTTGGCATTAAATAACCTACAATGTTTTGTGTGCCATAACCTACAATGTTTTGTGTGCCATAACCTACAATGTTTTGTGTGCCATAAAACCAAATCAAATTTTTAAACAGATCTAATTGACATGTAGATTGGACGCTAACAAGTTCTACCATTCTGGATCAGAGTGGATCTGGAAGTAATGGGAATAAAGGTATGACTCCATATACCACCATACCTCTAAAATAGTCTCACTAATGGATGAAGTTATGGGTAAGTCTGCAAATTATAGAGTTAGTATATTCTAAACCCTGCTGACCCGGTGAATGACTTTAAGTAATTTCTGAAGTCTTGTCAACATGCATCCCAAATGTTTTATACTTTCACTCCCAACTTTCTATGTGGTTGAAGCTGGTTTTAGACATGTAAATTCAGCTCTCACAAAGCAAAGGGTGGCCCACTCAGTTGCTGTAGAGTACTCCAACTGCATCACTACAAGAGAGGTAAACCCCCCTCCCCAATTAGTGTCCTGATTATGACACTAAAGTGCATCTGGTGATGAAATCAGTTGGCTGGGGCAGTAGAATGTGGCACTAAACCAGCTGATAGTGAATCTCCAGTCATAGAGCGTTGGAGAATATTAAGTATTCTTTAGTTACCATTACTCCCAAGTGAGTCAGAGCCCTTTTGTTTACACACACAGTTAAATAGTTTCAAGTATTGCTATTTGACACAAATAATTCTATTTAATATAAATAATAATCTCAAGTAAAAAATTTAAGTTTTATTTGACCCATAGATTGGACCCTAATAAGTACTACCACTCAGTCAGAGTGAACTTGAGTAATGTTATCTACAACCTATACATTGACAAATCATGTATAACACGTTTAAATAGGATTTGGCATTAAATAACCTGCAAAGGTTGATAAACCTTAAAACAAAACCAACCAACCAACCAATGTTCAATAACAATACTTGAAAACATTCAATTGTGTGCAAATAAATGAGCTCTGGCTCATTTGGAAATTATGTTACTTAAAAACTACTCATTTACAATTTTTTTGAGGTGCCCATGGTGTAATGGTTATCGTCATAGGAAATGGACACGGCGACACAAATTCAAATCCTGGATGAGACTGATTGCATTTCACATAGCACTAATACCCTTGGGAAAGGTATGAATCCAATTATTCTCCCTCCAGCTATGGGTAAATAGTAGGAAAGACTGGTTTCTTCAGCCTTAGTGAGGCAACTAGTCTAGGAGAAGGAAAACTCTGAATTCAAACCAGTTAAACTCCGCTTAAAAATTGACCTTGTGTCATATCCTGCCCAAGCGGAGGGGTTGGTAAATAGGATTTATAATTTTTTTGTTGGAGGTCCAAAGAGAGAAAAAATAAATATTTCAAAATGAATAGGTCCACTAAGAGATTTGGTTTTTTTTGTTTTTTTTCAAAGAATTATTTATTTCATTCTTACATACATGTATGTTTCCAGTTTGTTACTTTCATCAGAGAACATGTGACACAAGGCCATGTGAATGGAGCACTCAGTGAGACTCGAACTTGTGTTTGATAGAATGTTCTTCAGGTTTTGTATGGATTTGTAGAGAGGTCACTATTGTGTGTTAGATTTCATTTTCTCTTCCTCCCTTTCCCTTTCTCAGAGTGAGTCTATTTTGTTTTTACCCCCAATTGGTCTTTGATATATGATATACTATAAAGTTTTTGTTGTTTTACTTTGGATTGTTGTGTGTGTGTGTATGTGTGTGTGTGTGTTAAAATGGTTTCGAATTCTACTAACAGTTACTTTTTCTTCTCCGTTTATGTGCATAGTTTTGGTCTTGAGCTTTTTTTTAAAATAGTGTTGTTTAAAATTTACTGGTAATTACTTTTTACTAATAATTTTTTTTTTGTGTGTGTGTATATATATATATATATATATATGTGTGTATGTTTGTTTCCATTTGTGTGTGTGTGTGTGTGTGTATAAAGTAAGTAAAAGTTGGCAACCAATGTCGAGGGTGACCCGAAGGCTCCCTTTTTGATAGCTACTACACCAAGGTGTAGGCGGGCGCTACCCCTTTCCCTGGATTTCTCCACTTTACCCTTGATCCATACCTTATAATGCTGAGTGTTAAGCAAGGAGGCATCAAGTACCATTTTTTAAGTCTTTGGTATGACTCAGACAGGGATTGAGCCCAGGTCTCCAGGGCCATTGGTGAACACCATAACCATCATGCCAGTGTGTGTATAATTCATGTTTTATTCAATGTGGGCTTCAATTTATCTATGAAGTTTTCTTCTTTTATTTGAAGTAATGTGTAATTGTTTGTTTGATATATGGGCATGACTTTAAATTTACCTTGACTACATTTGTATGGGTGTTTAGATACATTTAATTTTGTATTTTCTGGTATTTTAATATTGTTTTTGTGGAGTGATATCCTGGGCTTGAGGACTTCTTTTAATACTATGTACTTATTGGCCTAGTGGGTAGAGTGTTCGCCAATGGTTTGGGAGACCTCGGTTCAATCTTAGGTCACGTCATACCAAAGACTTTAAAAAATGGTACTTGATACCTCCTTGTTTAACACTCAGCAATATAAGGTACGTATCAAAGATAAAGTGGAGCAATCCTAGGAAAGGAGTAGCACCCTCCCCTACACCTTGGTGTAGTAGCTATTGAAAAGGGAGCCTTTGGGTCACCCTCAACTAAGGTCGCCAACTTTACTTTCCTATATTTCTCTACTTTTGTTACATTTGATTATGTTGATGGTTTTTTGAGTTGCAGCTTAAGTCTTTATTTATTCTGGATTTTATTTACAGGTTTTTAAAGGTATAGGATTTTCTTTCTATAATTATATCACATACTCCACATCTTTTATTCTTGCATTTGGTGACTCCTTGTGTTGTGGGGTTGTCCACGTGGTGTAATGGTTAAAGCGATGGACTGCGGAATTGTAGTATGCGAGTTTGTACTCCAGTCGCGCTATTACATTCACTTTCGGACAAATACCCTTGGGAAAGGTATGAACCCCCTTATCCTCCCAGCTATGGGTTAAATAGTACCACTACTGTTCTTCTAGGAGAATGGCTTTGGCATTAAATAACCAGAAAAGAGTTGATATGCCATTAAAAACAAAGAAACCAAACCAAACCAAACCATCCTTTTGTTGTTTTCCCTGAATGTGGAAGGGGTGAGTATTCTTTTAAAATTTTTTGGTTGTCTCTGGCTTTTAATGACTTTTTATTGTGTCTAGAATTTCTTTGATTTTTGTCATTGTTCTAAGTTCTTCCAGATATTTTATTTCTATGAATAGTTCTAGATTGTTTTTGTTGTAGGTGGCGATGTATTTATTCTAGGGGTTTTTCATTGTTATGCTTTTTCAGGTTTTGTAGTTCTTTGGTATTTTTTCTCATAATTTGAATCCCTTATTTATCAGTGTTTTTGGGTATCCTCTCTGGTGTAGGGTTGTGTGTAGTTCTTTAGGGTGAGTTTTTCTGAGGTTTTTATCTGTGATAATTGTGTGTATTCTATGTGCTAGAGTGTAAGGGATGGATTTTATACAGTTTTTGGGTTGGTGGCTATTGAAATGGAGTTATTGCTGGGTGTCTGTGAGTTTGTGGTAGATATCTGTGATGATTTGGCCATTTTTATTGTTATGATGATGTCTATAAATGGTAGTTCTTTTAAGCTATTTTCCATAGGGAATTTTATTTTGTGGTGTAGGTTTTGTAGTAGGTTGTGTAATTCATAATGTCTCCCCAAGGACATTTCCAGATTATGAAACAATCATCGAGATGTCTTTTCAATGACTTAGTAAATTCTCCTTTTATGTTGTTATCATATCTTTTTACCTATTATTTCATATAGATTTTTTTTCTATATATGGTAAGGTTAGGGTGGCATATGTTGGTGCCGTTTTAGTTGCCATAGCTGTTCCTAGGGTCTGGATGTAGTTAACATTATTGAATTAGAAGGAGTTATTAAGTTGGTTGATTGGTTATTTGGATTTTATGGCATATCAACCTTTGTAGGTTATTTAACACCAAATCCATTTTTATGCAAATAGTTGGTTCTATTTCAAACAATTCAGCTTAGCATGAGTGCACAGTTTGTCAAAAACATTTCTATTTCAAGCTATTCAGTTTATTCAAACAGTTCTAATTCAGTTTAGTATAAGTATAGATTTTGTTTACGCAGTTAAATGTCAAAACAGTTCTGTATTAAACAATTCAGTTAAGTGTAATTATAGTTTCAATGTCAAAAACAGTTCCATTTCAAACAATTCAGTTTAGCATAAGCACACAGTTTAAATGTAAGTACAGTTTGATAGTCAAAAACATTTCTATTTCAAGCTATTCAGTATAGTCAAACAGTTCTTATTGAAACAATTCAGTTTAGCATAAGTATACAGTTTAGATGTCAAAACAGTTCTATTTTAAGCAATTCAATTTTGCATAAATACACAGTTTAAATGCAAAAAACAGTAAACTCAAGAAACCAGTTTAGTTCTATTCAACCCATAGATAGGACCCTTATCAGGTGCTACCACTCCAGGCCAGAGTGGACCTGGGAGCGATGGCAATGAAGGGGTACTCCGCATTCCCCAAAGCTCCAGCATTACTGGAACCTCACCATCAGATTGTTTAGTGTCATTCCCAGGATACTCATTGTGGGAGTCTTAGTCCTCTGCAGAGAAGCAGTCAGTGTATTCTACAGCCCCAGCTGACAGGGCAAGTGTTATTATTAAGGATTATTTCTATACTTCTATATATATGTGTGTGTGTGTATGTGTGTGTCTATATATATATATATATAAACTTAATTTGGCATCAAATAACCTATGAGGGTTGATATGCCATAAAACCTTATTAACCAACCAACTTTATCAGTTAATTCAAATCTACATCCTTGAATTAATGCTCTATTGATGAATGCTACAAAAGGGGGTGCCTCTGGATCTGGCATTGCCATGATGTGATGAAAAACCAATAAAGTCTGGTGGTATTGTAAGACACTGCAGGGGCACTTTGTGTTAGTGGTAATGATGCTTTGGCCCTAAAATTTGAGACATGAAGATTTTGTTAGCTGTTATTTGTGTAGGTATAGCTAGCGGTCTAGAACTGAACATTTACTTTTGAGTCTGTAAGTTTTGCTTAATCAAATCTTAATCTTTTTGTTTAACCATATAAAGTAGACATCAAACTGAAAATTTTTGAACCAGAAACCAAAGTCATAACTATTTTTTGATGACTTTATCCTTGGTCACTAATGTAAACATAATGTTAAACAGGTCTGGTTGGTTGATTTTACAGTTTGTTAACACTTGTTGGATTGTTTTATGCCAAGATCAGTCTGTTTTTTCATTATATAGTTTCAAGTAATAATTTATATTTATTATTTAGTAGTTTTCATACAGTTTTATGGTGTCAAATATTCCTATCTAATACTTTTAGCCAAGTCAGCTGAGGCGGTAGAATATGCTGACTGCTTCTCTGCAGAGAAATAAGACACCCCCAGTGAGTGTCCTGGATATGACTCTGAGCCAGCTGATGATGAGGCTTTGGGTAATGTGGTGTACTTCTTCTTTGCCATTACTCCCAGATCCACTGTGATCCATCATGGTTGTACCAGTTAGGATCCCATGTAGGGGTCAAATAAAACTGTTTAACTATTTAACTCTGTGTAAACAAATGACTGGTGTTAAATTGAATTGTTTGTGTTACACAGCATTTAAAAACATTTAATTCTATGCAAACAAATAAGCTTGTTTAAAATGCTACCTACAAAGTATTCATTTACAAATTATATATCTTGTGGTGGTCTCGGCATCTACAGAAGTCGATAGTACATGGAAAGGGTGTATATACATGCAGGGCTGCAGAGATTAATGGCTTATTTCAAGCAGAAAAGGTCAAGCAAAGGTCATTACACCTCTGTCCCTCCATAGTTGCTACATTTTGTGAATGAAATTTATATCGAAATGTAACAATTTTTATGGGACAGTGGTCATAAATCCAGACAGAATTCAGACATGAGATGAATTATCAGTGCAGAACAGAAATGGGTTTTTTTTTCTCGGCTTGTTTATTTGCAACTAAAATATGCAAGATATACAAATGTTTCTTTTTCAAAAGAAAAACAGGATTTAAAAAACTCTATTTAATTTTTTTTTTTTTTTTTTGTATTATTTCCAAAATTTAAGCTTTTTTGTGTTTAATATGCTTCTGGATTGCCCAGTGGTTAGCACAATGAACTGGTGGATGGAAGGTCAAAAGCTATTTTGTATCTGCAGGTATAGGCAGCTGCACAGAACTTTGATCTTTAGAATTAATTGATTGATTTTAATGGCATATCAATCCATCTAGGGTTATTTTATACCAAGAGGTTAGAGAATCATGTTCATTGTATATTCAAATATTACCTTTTTTGTGTAGTTGTTTCTTAAAAGAACTGCATGCAGAAAAAAAGACTACTGAATATGAATATTTTTAAACATCTATTTGACCCATGGATGGGACCCAAACTAGTACTACCACTCCAGGTCAGAGTGGACCTGGGAGTCATGGCAATGAAGGATGTACTCCACACTCACCAGATCTCCAGAACTGGAGCCTCACTATCAGATACAGTTTAGTGTCCTATCCTGAACATCTTTTCTTTTTTTGTGTGGTGTTGGGTGTCTTAAACCTCTGTAGAGGGAACATAGTATATTCTAAGCCCTGCCAACAGCTGTTCAGGTTGAGAGATTTTCCATTCATCAAGGAAAAACTTTACTTTCCTAAAGGTGTAATTTAATCTTATGCTTTCTAAGTATCTATTTACTGAACTCCTCGGTCATCAGTAAGATGTGATACAAAGGCAGTTTTTCAATGGAGTACTTCTGATTTGAATTCAGATGTAAAACATTTTAGCAATAGCACATTGATTCATTTGAAACCACTTAAAAATTGGCCTTGTACCACTTAGGCTCTTTCATGCTTTGTGCCCTCAGCATTGGATGAGCGATGTTCAATTGATCAGTCTGCATTAGGAGGCATTACTTTCAGAGTCTCCTCCATATTTAACTGAATTAGTCTTCCTCAGGGCTAAAGTAGTTGTGTATTCACAATTAGTACCAATGGTCAGTATACAAGCCAGGATATCAAATGCTGATTTTCATGAGAGGTAGACCTACCCACAAAATGGGGCTTTGTGTTTGGTATGTACTTACCAAACCCAAAGAGCAGGATGTAACACAAGATTTGCCCAGTCAGCTGAGGTGGTAGAATACACTGACTGCTTCTCTGCCAAAGGCTAAGACCCATACTCCCCAACAAGTGTCCTGGATATGACACTAAACAATCTGATGGTGAGGTTCCAGTAATGCTGGAGCTTTGGGGAATATGGAGTACCTCTTCATTGCCATTATTTCCCAGGTCCACTCTGGCCTGGAGTGATAGCACCTGATAGCGTCCTTTCTATGGGTCAATACAACTAAACTGTGTACTCATGCTAAACTGAATTGTTTGATATAGAACTGTTTTTGACATTTAACTGTGTGTAAATAAAAAAAATTATATTGATACTAAACTGAATTGTTTGAAATTTAGTTCAGTGTTAAATGACCCAAAAAGTGTTGATACGCCCTAAAACAACCAACCAACCAATGCTACACAAGGTGAGTATTTCAGCTGAATTCTGCTGGTGTGAATTCAAAGTTTTCCTTCTCTTTGACCAGTTGCCGAAATAAGGTTAAAGTTCTCAGTTTTTGAAACTATTTACCCATAAATGAAGGTGAGGGAAGAGATAGATTCATGTTTTTCTCAAAAGTACTTGTAAAAAAAGTGAACTACAAACAACCTCATCCATGACTTGAACTCTGATTACCAACTTTATAAGGTGATAACCAATACTTTTAAATTATGTTAAATAACCAAAACTTTCAAAATATGGTGAATCTTTATATAATTCACCAAATGTCTTCTTTTTTTTTTGTCTATCTGTCTCTCTTCAAAGACGTCACAAGTTATGGTTTGCAAATTTTTTTTGTAGTTACTAATGAGACCCAAGGGATATTTTTAGCATATTAGTTTTTTTGGAAATTTCAAAATTTGTTAAAGTTTTTATTGAGGGGTTTTATTTACAATGTAAATATGTTAAAGATGTTTGGTTAACTGTTTGCTTGGTTTTACAGCATGTCAACACTTGTTAGATTATTTCATGACTAGGTCAATCTTCTTTTGCAGTTATGATTTCAAGAAATAATTTCCATTTAATGATGATTATTTCTTTGCACACAGTTATACGGTCCCAAATATTCCTATTGAAATTTAACTGTTGTCATATAGTATTACTCAAAAACAGATGCCTCTCATCCTTGGTATTGGATTTCATATCCATTTGCCCCGTTCCCAAAATGCTTCTTATTTCCAGTTTACTCTCTATAAAAAAGTCTCTTATCTGAGCCACTTTTCCCCTGGACAAGAGGTAAGTGAGGTTTCATTCTTTATTCAAACTGTAACAAAATACTTGGACAGTTGCAATGTAATTTGAGTCTCCAGTTGTTTTTTATAACATATCAAGCCTTATAGGTTATTTAATGCTAAATCCTGTTATATATATATATATATATATATATACGTGTGTATGTCTGCTTTTTGTTGATCTGGTGTATATATAGATATATATTTCTTTTAAAAACTCTGTCCAGAGGCAAAGCTGCTTGGTAGCGTCAGGAGTGGCAGTACCGCCTTGAGCTACCGAAACTGTGTTATCACCCTGGTTGGCAGCTGATGAGGACAGAGTATAGCACGTGCTTTCACACGTTGTATGATGAAAAAAAAAATATATATATATATATATATATATATATATATTTGTAAACGTAGTTTGTAGTTAACATTTTAAACAAGCCAGAGTTCATTTGTTGGCATACAGTTAAATGGTTTCAAGTATTGCTATCTAACACTAACAATTTTATTCACCATTACTCATTCGTTTGCACACAGTTAAATGGTTAAACAGTTCTATTTTACCCATACATGGGACCCTAACTAGTACTTCCACTCTGAGTCAGAGTGGACCTGGGAGTGATGGCAATGAAGAGGTACTCCACATTCCCCAAAGCTCAAGAACTGAAGCCTCACCATTAACTGGTTTAGTGTCATACCTAGGCTACAAATTGGTAGTGTCTTACCCCTCTACAGAGCTGCAGTGTGCATATTCTAACTGGGCTAGTTTTTATTGAGGGTTTTATTTACAATGTGAATATAATGTTAAATAGGTTTGTTTGATTGGTTGATTTTATGGCATGTCAACCCTTGATGGATTATTTTATTTCTCAGTCAGTCTTTTTTTTTCTTTTTTTTTTCTTTTTTTTGCAATTATACGATTTTTATTTCTTTGCCCACATTTACATGGTTTCAAGTATTCCTATCGAATACTAATGATTTTCAAACAGATCTATTTGACCCATAGATGGGACCCTAACAAGTACTACCATTCTGGATCATAGTGGAGCTGAGAGTAATGGCAAGACACTCAATGGGGGAGGCAGATCTATTGCTCTGCAGGGATGCAGTTGGCGTATTCTATGTTCCACTTACAGGGCAGGCTAAACTGGAGATTTTCTTTGAGTCTTTAAGTTTAACTAAACTAGATCTTTACTTTATATAGTTAAACAAAAAGATAGACATCAAACTGAAAATTTCTTTGCCAAAACTAAAGTTATAACAATTTTTTCCTATGTCTCATTCCCCTGGTCACCAAAAAATCTCCTCCCTCCAAAAAATTTGTGTTGTTTCATTTATATTTGTAGGGCAAACAATGGCCACCAGGCTGTGATACACATTTACTTTGTGATGATGTTTATTAACTTGTAAATCCTCAAAGAAATCTAGGGCGATAGAATACACCATGAGGGTTCATTTTATAATGTAAAAACACTGCTAAACTGAACCCTTACTTTGTGCCCTTCAGGTTAGCTAATCCAAATCTTTATTTTTTTGTTTAACCATATAGAGTAGTGTGATGATGAAATGCAGCACCCTCATACATTCACTATGGTTGTGAGGAGGAAACACAAACAACTCGAGAAAAGACTTTGATGCGAGGAGACAGTAGTCGTCAGAGTAGAAAGCTCTAGGTGATAGGAACGCTGTCTCTCCTTAACTCTCTCTATTAACACTAGGAGAGATGGTCATGCAAAAACCTCACTCACTACTGAATTATGTATGTGTCAGTGGACCGACAGCGACTGTGATTGGGGTGAAGAAATAAACCGCCAAAATGTTAACACGTGATCATTTTTTAAACAACGGAAAAGAACCAGTTGCGGTTTATTCTCAAGAGGGAGAAGATGTTATAATTTGGATATGGAAGAAATTCATATCTATGATTCTGGAACAGGAATCCTGCGAAGTAGTGAAAAAATGAAAGAAAAAGTCTTCTTGAATAAATTCACACTCCGAGGTCTGGGGACCTCACCAGCTGAAACACCTAAATTTGAAGATCTGTCTATGAAAAAAGAAATAAAATAAACCTCAATAAATTTTAGTCTTATATGAAATAAGATGTGTGTCTTTCTAGTAATGTGGCTATGAGAGCCTATAATGAAAGAGATAAGAGAAAAGAAAAGACTAGAAGTCAAGCAAGCTAATTCTTCAGAATCCCAAGTAAATGAAAGTATAATTGAAATACGTTTCTCTTGTTGATGTGAATAAAAGAAGGCGGAGAAGAGAAGAATATCTCTGATTGAAAAACCTTTTGAGTTAATCTGGTGTGACTGATCTAGAAGGGTGAGAATTAAACTATTCATCCCATTAAAGAATTTTTATTGTCATCCTCTTCAATAGTAATTTCCTTCTTCCTTATACTGTTGCATTGAACTGCATAATTGATAAGTTGTTGAATGAATATTCTGTTACCAGATCTGAAGTCCGATAAGTTGGACTGTATCTATTGTGTTGACAAACTCTATTTTCATTCCATCTGTTAAAGGACAATTTTCTCATTTCTATCTTTTGCCTGAGTTGTTTTGTTCAATAAAAGAATGTTGCTATTTTGATTTAATTAAACCAACACAGCAGTTCGGATTCATTCTTTTACTGTTGGAATGTTGTATTTGTTGAAGGCCTCATATTTGAAGAGGGAAAGCTAGCTAGTTAGCTGTATTTGATTTCAATATCTCACCTACAACTCAACTAGTGGTTTTAAAATTTGGATCAACTAGGGGTTGGTGATATCTGTCATATTATTAAATAATGTTGGTAATCCACAGCCAACCTGTATGTCCAGCTGGTGAACTTGGCGGGAACAGATAGGACCCTGCAAGCCTGCTGGGCATATGACGGTGTAACAGTAGATATCTTGCTGAAAATTTCCTTGTCAGAAACCAAAGTTATGACCGATTTTGGATTGCCAGAAAAACAAGACTTTAAAAATTCATGTTGGTTTGTTTACATTTGTAGTATGAACAATAATCAACAGGGGGTGTCCTCGTAGTGTAATGGTTAAAGCGATGGTCTGCGGAATCGTAGTACGCGAGTTTGTACTCCAGTAGCACTATTACATTCACTTTTGGACAAATACTCTTGGGAAAGGTATGAACCCCCTTATCCTCCCAGCTATGGGTTAAATAGTACCACTACTGTTCTTTAGGAGAATGGCTTTGGCATTAAATAACCTAAAAAGAGTTGATATGCCATTAAACAAAGAAACCAAACCAAACCAAATAATCAACAGGGTTCATAAACTTAGCACTACTTGAAACCATTTAACTTTATGCAGAAAGAGCTCAGGCTCATTAAAGAATGACAAATCCTGTTTATATATATATATATATACAGTGTATCACAAAAGTGAGTATACCCCTCACATTTCTGCAGATATTTAAGTATATCTCCTCATGGGACAACACTGACAAAATGACACTTTCACACAATGAAAAGTAGTCTATTTGCAGCTTATATAACAGAGTTATATTATTTTGTCAGTGTTGTCCCATGAAGAGATATACTTAATATCTGCAGAAATATGAGGGGTGTACTCACTTTTGTGATACACTGTATATATATATATATATAAACAGGATTTGGCATTAAATAACCTACAATGGTTGATATGCCATAAAACGTAACCAAACAAAGAAATCCTAGTTTGGTGCTATACATGTACTTATTAATGTGATAACAAGATATCAAGTCGCACTGGCAGCACAGGTTTCCTTGACTCTCTCTCTCTCTCTCTCTCTCTCTCTTTCAACCTGATCATCTATCACTCTTGGCTTGTCCTCCAAACTACACCCAGTAGAGCTTATATAAGTTCTTGTTGGTTGGCCAACTTTGGTATGTCCATGTGTAGGCGTCCATAGATGAATGTTGCTTACGAGTTTGCCTTTGCTTCTCCAGGAGTAACCAACATGTCTTGTTTGTCTTACTTGGATAGTTTGTGAAATTAGAGGCAGGTGGCCTTACAGCTCCTGTTTTGTGAGATGTGGTTTCTGGGATTTATTCAAAAGAGCATGTAGCATTCTTGTGTAGTTCTTGTCTAGCTTTTTCTCCATGCATTTAATTAAAATCCATGTGGTGCATCCATACTGTAGAATGAACCCAGCGCAGCTGAAAGAAATCCTGTTTTATTTTATCATAGGATTGATACATGTCTAAGTTATTTAAAATTTTGCCCATAGGGTATATTTTCAGCTTGTTCAGAATTTATTTGGCATTCTTCTCACAGTAGTCTGGGGTACTTGGTTCAATATAATGATCAGATATGAGCACGCCTCACATGGTTTCTTTGATACCACAGGCTCCCCACTCTGGTTTTATGGAGCCCCCCTGTTGATTGTGCCAGGTGGGTGTTAACCTGATCACCTGGTTCTTGGGGCCTTCTTCCTTGGCAATACCTAATTGGTAGTACTGAGTTTATCACTTGGTACCTAAGGTGCCCCAGAGTGAGCAATCAAGCATTTTTTGTGACAGTCTTGATTCATGTGCCCCCCCCCAACTACCACTATAAAATGATTTCATATCTAATCTTATTTGGTGGGGTGTCAGATGAATATCTTGCATGATTGCCTCTAGCCAATGAACCATAGTATATATACTTCTCACCGCATCCCCCTTTTTTTAGTCAGTCACATCCACCATAGGTTACTGAGGTTATAGGCAATGAAGTGTGAATGAGCTTGGCTATCAGATCACTGCCAGTGAGAATTAAATTCTCTTAGTTCAGTGTATTAGTTTGTTTGTTTGGGTTTTATGGCATATCAACCTTTGTAAGTTATATTTAATGCCAAATCCATTTTTATATAGATAAACAGTCCTATTTCAAAGAATTCAGTTTAGCAGAAGTACACAGTTCTTTTGGACTCACCATCAGATTGTTTAATGTCATATCCAGGACATCCATTGTGGGGGGTTGTCTTACCCCTCTGCAGAGAAGCAGTCGGTGTATTCTACAGCCTCCAACAGTGTCTTAGCTTAGTTTGCTAACTATTACACTATTTGAGGCACCTATCTTGATTACAATACTTAGCACAGGTCCAAAAGTATGGGGTACCCATTGTGAATCACTCACTAATAATTCTTTGCTAGTCTCATCTAGTGAGTAAGAGGTAATAGCCAACGCTTATTCAAATAATTAGTCACATTTAAATGAAATATAACTAATTAGGTTTATAAGTAGTTCAATTTGGAGATATGGAATGGTTACTTAGTATTTTTGCTTTATTTGGATTAACAGTATCAACAAGAAGAGTATTTTCATAGTAAATTTATTTTCGATGAATTCATGTTGTTCAGTAATGCATAAATTAATGAACTTGTGCCAGATTAATATTGATACATACAGTATCACCCACAAATAAGTACACTTCTAATAATTTTTTAATAAGTAAATTTTTTAAATTAAAGATACCAGGGTTTTATTACTTCTAGGGCTATGGTTCACAATTGATTTTGGACCATGTCCCACTTTGGTACTTCTAAAAATTCTGATGCCCACCTGTAATATTTAATTCTTACATATTCAAAATTTTACTGCAATTCACATGAAGGAAGTTTAAAAAGCCATTAACTTGGTTTCTAAATAAACCCCACCTAAATATTGCATGCCACACTAAAATATTACCATGCCCCACCAATGGGACATGCATCCCACATCAGGAATTACTGTTCTAGGGGAAAATTATACAATCAAAATGGATATATTAAATATGAATTTGTAAAAGTCTGAAAATAATTACATCTCTTAGATGTATCTATGTAATTTTATTTTTTGTTAGAGTTTCAATGCTTTAGAATTTGGTAATAAATAGTATCTAATGATATCCATTTTAATTTTATAATGTTTTCTTGAAATCGTAAAGTCCTAAAATCTTTGGTTTAGTAGAAAATTAACTTTATACAAATAATTGCAAGGAATTTACTTATTTATAGGCACTATTGTAAATCTTTGAGTCTTTGCCCTGTTGGTGGTGCTTAGAATATGCTGACTTTATCCCCAGTGAGGGGATCTTATCCCCCCACCCCAAAAAAGTGGTGTCCTGGATATGACACTAAACTGTATCTGATAGTGAGGCTCCTGTTCTAGAGATCTAAAGAGTGTGGAGTACTTCTTCATTGCCTTTACTCCCAGGTCTACATTGTCCCGGAGTGGCAGTACCTATTAGTCCCATCTGTGGGTGAAATAGACCTGTTTAAAAAAATTATTTGTCTTTGATAGAATTGTGTGCCAAAAATACATTTTGAAATCGCCACACAAAAAAATGTAAGGATGAATGCACAATGAATGCAATTTCCTCACCTTTTAGAGGGGGTGTCCTCGATGGACTGCGGGATTGTAGTTAGTGAGTTCGTACTCCAGTCGCGCTATTACATTCACTTTCGGGCAAGTAACCTTGGGAAAGGTACGAATCCCCTTATCCTTCCAGCTATGGGTTAAATAGTATCACTACTGTTCGTCTAGGAGAATGGCTTCGGCATTAAATAACCTACAAAGGTTGATATGCCATTAAACAAAGAAGCCAAGTCACCTTTTAGACATAAAATAACTGTTAAAATCAATCAGTCGAGTTATATCAAAAATAACCATCCATATTTTCAAAACTGCAACTTTAAATTACTTATTGATGAAGAAGCTTTTAAGTCCTCACAACAGTTATAGTATATTTTCTTTTTTACAGATTTTATCCCTGTTGAATTCTTTAATTTGCCGGTGTCATTGATAAATACCAGGTTGAGTCAAAAGATTTTTGGATTTCAGCATCTGTTCACAAGGCCAAGCTTATAAAGGTGTTAATTGATGGTGCTTTGTAAAGTTCTGTTGACAATGTACATGTGCTTGTGCTTGACTGTTGTTCAGCCATTTCAAACGAAGCTTCATCTTCCATAACAGAAGATCTCCCTGATCTTGTTTTGTTTTGAGGCTGGTGTCCCTTTCCTTGAAATGTCTGAACTAATTTTGTGTCACATGTTTGCTGACAGTTCTTGGGCTTTCCACATCATTATTTTTTTAAATTTTATTAATTTGTAACTCCATTCACACTATTACATTCACTTTCGGACAAATACCCTTAGAAAAGGTATGAACCTTCTTATCCTCCTAGCTATGGGTTAAATAGTACCACTACTATTCTTCTAGAAGGATTGCCTTAGCATTAAATAACCCATAAAGGTTGATATGCCATTGAAGCAAAGAAACCAAACCAAACCCGATTTGTCTTTATCATTATTTGACATATGTTTCTAAGGCAGGTCATTTTTTTGTTTGTTTGTTTCAAATTACTTGTGTTTGTATTAATCTCAAAATACTGGCCGAGTCATTTGATTCCATTTTGAAATATGAAACAGTTTTCCAAGCACATAAGCATTTCTCTTTAAACCTTTTTATTTTATTTTATTTTCCCACCCTTTTTAATTTACAAAAAAAAACACTCAAGTCTGTACATCTTAAATTTACATTTTTCTCCATAAGTTTAAATAATATTATAATATGCTAATGTTTGCTTTATGTTAATGCTGTTGAGAAAGGCATGGATCCACTTCTCCCTACACTATGCGTTATTTATAGTCGTCTTGAAAAAATGTCTTATCTCAGGAATGCCATGATTGTCAGAGAAGAAAGTGGGTGTATGAGGACTTGTACAAACCACTTTCCCATTATTACTGCCCTGGTAAAGAAACACAGAAATGAAGCTGTTACACCCATAATTAACCTTCACAGAGGCCAGTCTCACACACATGTGTGTGTTTGTGTACGGAAGTAAATAATGGAAAATAATCCGACAACGCAGAGAAAAATATTGAAAATAAAATAGTCTAAAGTGAAGAATTTGATATGAAAGAAAGTTGATGTCATAATGTTTCGGTTTCAATAAACCATCATCAAGACTTAGATCACTGAACGATGGTTTATTGAAACCAAAGCGTCATAATGCTGACTTTCTAACATATTAAATTCTTCACTTTGGACTACTTTTTTAAAAAATATTTTTCTCTACATATGTATATACAAAGTTTGATCTCGAAGTATTAATCGTTTAGTTTATTTGTTTTAATGGCATATCAACTTCTTATGGGTTTTTTAAAGTTGAAATTTAATTCATTTGTAGATAATGGGTTAAATAGAACTAACAGAATACTAATGCTAAATTGAATTGTTTGAGTAAACTGAATAGCTTGAAATAGAAATTTTTTGACAATTAAACCGTACTTACATTTAAACTGCATGCTACGCTTAACTGAATTATTTGAAATAGAACTGTTTTTCGACATTAAAACTGTATTTACACTTAACTGAATTGTTACATATAACTGCTTGAATAGTTTGAAATGGAAATGTTTTTGACAATTAAACTGTGTACTTATGCTAAGCTGAATTGTTTTAAATACAACAGATTATTTACATAAAAATGGATTTGGCGTTAAATAACCTATAAAGGTTGATATGCCATAAAACCAAACCTAAACTCATTTGTAGATATTCAATTGTTGTCATAACTATTTTAAATGTACCATTGCATTTTTTAATCTAACATTTAAGTCTAATTAGTTTTTTGCCTACAGTTACATAAAATAAAATATTCTTATCTAATTTACAGAGATGGAGTGTGGCTAAAATGCTGCGCTGTGGCCTCAAAGTAAGTGAGTTCAAACTCCAGTCATTTTGTTCACTTTCAGACTTGTACCCTCGGGAAAGGTATAAACCCCCCTTATCCCCCCTGCTTTGGATTAAATAGTACCACTGCTATTCTTCTACAAGGATGGCTTTGGCAGTTAAATAAACCACAAAGGCTGATATGCCATTAAACTAAGAAGTCAAATCACACCAATAATTTATACCCAATTATATGGTTTCAATTAAGTATTTCTATTTAATAACAATTATTTGTTTGCACACAGTTATATGGTTTCAAGTATTCTTATCTAACAGCAATAATTTGCAAACAGTTGTATGGTTTCAAGTAACTAATAATAATAATCCTTAGTACGTAATCATAGCTTTAAGTAACAATTTTTTAATACAAATAATTTGCTTACCATTATATTTGAATAGATCTATTTGAACTCTAGATAGGACCCTAGCAGGTACAACCACTCCAGGCCTGAGTAGTGACAATAAAGGGGCACTCCACAGAGCTCTTGAACTGGAGTTTCACCACTGGATGCAATTTAATGTCATATCCCGGCCAGTCCTTTTTGGTAAGGGTCTTACCCCTCTGCAGTGGATGTAGCCAGCATATTCTACACCCTGCTGACAAGGCTGAAGGAGTTTTGAGACTAAAGCTTTAATTCTTTTTGATTTTAAATTTAAATCAAGACCTGTGTTCAACTGTGCCAGTTTTTATGATAAAATGATGATGTCTAGTAGTCTTGACAGCAGTCTAGACAAGTCAGTGCCAATTCTTGATACTTTTTGATCTACAGTCTTTTTGAATGAAATGTTTTGATTGCAATACAGATTTGTGCAATCTTTTCTTCTTTTCTAAACTGAAATTTCATCTCAACTGTTTTTGGTGAAACACAGGATTGTGTAAGTGGAGCACCCATTATACTTATCAACTTCATGTGAACTTTTGTTGTTTTTTAAACTGAAAAGATTTGAATATGTGGAAAGCATTAAAAGAAATATTCACATTTTATCAAAAGAGGAACTTAAGAAGTACTTTGATCAGTGGGAAAACTCACTGGAATGTCTTGAATGCCAAGAGGAATGTTTTTAATTTATTGTTCATATCTACCTTGATAATTGTAGCTTCAATCTTGATAACCTTTTGAACACTCCTCATATGTGTGTATGTAGACGGCAGTAAGTACCTTACTACTAGAATAATTAGCTACTACAGTTTCACTTAACATCTGTTAGCCTAGTTGGCTAAACATTTTTCATTCAAAACTTTTAAACTAAAACTATTTTGCAAAATATATTTACAAGGAATAAAACTCTGGAAAAGGATTCATAGGTATGGTTATTTAATGCCAAATCCTCTTTATACATATATATTAAATATATATGATTTGGTTTAGTTGGGATTTATGACATATCAACCATTATAGGTTATTTAATGCCAAATTCTCTTTATACATATATACTAAGTATATATGATTTGTAAACACATTTTGTAGATAACATTTTTAAATAAGCCAAAGCTCATTCTTTTGCACACATTTAAATGGTTTCAAGTACTTCTGTAATATAATGGTGGAGGGATTTCGTTTTATATATCTTGCCTTTCGGTTTAGTTAGGATGAGAACCTTTCACTTAGTGCATGGGTTAGTTAGGTACAACATTAACGCAGGTGTTCATGCGTGCACGGATAGGATGCAGCATTCAGAGATGTCAAAATAAAAATCCCAGATAGGAATTGAAACCAGGGGATGTGAGTGACGTCATGCACCAGAAGCGTGGGCTGAGGATTTTGGGATTTGAGAAAAAAGCAGTGAGTTGAGTTCCTACATCTGAACGGAAAAGTTGAGATTCAGTCCTGGGCGAGGCTAGACGACTTTGTGTGCTACGGGCACCGCGCGTTGATTAGGTTGAGATGATGACGTAAAAGCAGTCAGCATAGAAAGATTGTGTCTCTCTCTCCTTATATTGAAAAACCTTTAAACTCAAAAAGGTGAATAAAAGTTTTGTACCTGAACTAAGTTGTAAAGTGTTTTTCTTGTATTTCGGATTCCTTATGTCTATTTCACACATCGGTATATCTGGCTATGTAACACTTCTATCAAATACAAATAATTCTATTTACTATCAATAATTTGTTTGCTCACACTTAACCGGGACATTGGCCCAGCGGTTAGAGTGTTCGCTAATGGCCCAGGAGACCTAGGTTCAATCCCAGGTCGAGTCATACCAAAGACTTTAAAAATGGAACTTGATACCACCTTGCTTAACACTCAGCATTATAAGGTACGGTTCAAGGGTAAAGTGGAGCAATCCAGGGAATGGAGTTGCGCCCTCCCCTACACCTTGGTGTAGTAGCTATCGAAAAGGGAGCCTTCGGGTCACCCTCGACTATGGTCGCTAACTTTACTTTTACTACTTACAGTTAAATGGATATACATATAATTTGTAAGTGAATAATTTGTTGATAAATTTTTAAAATGAGTTTGAACTAATTTGTTTGGACATTAGACTTGCTATTATTTCAACACAGTTAAATGGTTTCAATTATTTCTATCTAGTACTAATAATTCTATTCAATAATAATCATTTGTTTGCCGACAGAGAAGTGTTTAGAAGTATTGCTATTTAATAAAAATTATTTGATTTCAATGCTATTCATTTATTTGCACACAGTTAAATACTTCCAAGTATTGTTATGTAATATCAATAATTCCATTAAGGCACATAGTTAAAGAGTTTCAAGTTTACTATTTAACACTAATAATTCTATTCAACATTACTCATTCATTTGCCCTCAGTTAAATGGTTCTAAGTATTGCTATGTATCAGTAACAATTCTATTAAACATCAGTCATTTATTTACATGCAGTTAGATGATCAAACAGTTATATTTCTAACAATTCAATTTAGCATAAGTCATTTGTTTGCACACAATTTAAATGTCAAACAGTTCTATTTGATCTATAGATAGGACCCTACCAGGTGCTACCATTTCGAGTCAGAGTGGTCCTGGGAGCTATGGCAATGAAGAGGTACTCCACATTTCCTAAACCTCCAGGACTGGAGCCTCGCCATCAGATGATTTAATGTTATATCTAGGACACTTGTTGAAGGGAGGGTCTTGCCCCTCTGAAGTCAGTGTTTTCTACTGCTCCAGTCAATTGAGCTGATAATATTTTGAAAATATAGAAAAAAAAATTTATATCTTAAAAAGCATCAACATTTGCATCATCTAATGAGAAGCTTAAATTGATACAAAAGCAACTACATGTTAATAGATTAAATGTATCTATTATTTGAGAAGTATTGTAGATTTAAATTGTTTATGTCAACTCAGTTTAATTGACAGATGATGTTTATGTCAACTCAGTTTAATTGACAGATGATGACTCAATATCAATTGAGAACTTGGTTGAAATTAGATAATTTCAGTTAGGTGTGGTGTAGCCAGCTGGGGCTGGAGAATACACAGGCTGCATCTCTGTAGAGGGGTAAGACTCACCTAATGAGTGTCTTGGACATGACACTAAACAATCTAATGGTGAGGCTCCACTAATGCTGAAGTTTTGAGGAATGCAGAGTATCCCTTCATTGCCATTGCTACCAGGTCCACTCTGGCCTGAAGTGGTAGCACTTGATAGTGTCCTATGGGTTGAATAGAACTGTTTGATATTTAAACTATGTAATTATGCTAAACTGAATTACTTGAAATAAAACAGTTTTTACATTTAACTGTGTGTAAACAAATAACTGATGGCCCAGTTGGCTTGGGCTATAGAATACACCGACTGCATCTCTGCAGAGAGGTAAGACTCCCCCAATCAACAGTTTGATCATTTAACTGTGCAAACAAATCACTGATGTTTAATTGAGTTGTTAGTGATACATAGCAATACTTGAAAACATTAAACTGTAGGCAAAGAAATGATTAATACTAAATAGAATTATATATATTAGATAGAAATAAGTGAAACCATTTAACTGTGTGAAATAAATGAGCTCAGACTTGTTTAAAAATGTTATCTACAAAATGTGTTTACAAATCATGTATTTGATATATACGTATAAAGAAGATTTGGCATTAAATAACCTACAATGGTTGATGTGCCATAAAACTAAATCAAACCAAACTCAGCCAGTTGACTTAGGCCTTTAAGAAGTTAGATTCCAACTTTAAATCAGTTATTCCACAACTGCTGATGTGAGTTGATATTCATTTCCATCTATAGTTCGGCTAATTCCTGGTACATACTGTCGGCAATAGATATCAATGAAAATAAAGAATTGTACACGTTTTCATTATGGAACAATGTGGGACAGCATGAAGCAATAAAAGACGGTAGCAAGAGAAGATGACCAAAGGAGACAAGTTAGCCAGAAGGCATTCCAACACAACAAGAAAAAGTCTGCTTCCCAAAGTGTTTTGTCTAATTCATTTCATTTTTACGGTTGATTTGTTATTTCTTAGCAAAACTCTTTTCAATGAAATCTGTTTGTAAAATGATTTCTAATGTATCCCTATTGTGAAATCATTTCCTCTGTATTCCTTTATTTGAACCCTTTCTAATGTATTCCTATAAAAAAATCATTACTAATGCATTCCTATAAAAAAATCATTTCTAATGCATTCCTTTAATAAGATATTTTCCTATGATTTCTGCTAGTAAAATCCTTTCCAATACATTCCTATATTTAGGCCCTTTCCAATAAATTCTATTGTGAAATCATTTATTATGAATTCCTAACAAAGCATGCATGAAATTAATTACTCAAAATTGTAACAATTTGCTGATTGCACCCTCTGTATGTGTGTGTGTGTGTGTGTGTGTGTGTCTCCTATGGTCAGGGAGACCAGAGATCAATCTCAGGTCGAGTCATACCAAAGACTCAAAAAAATGGTACTTGATACTTCCATGCTTAACATTCAGCACTAAAATGTGCATATCAAGGGTAAAATGGAGCAATCCAGGGAAAAGAGTAGCACCCTTCCCAACACCTCGGTGTAGGAGCAATTGAAAAGGTAGCCTTCAGGTTGCTCTTGACTATGGTTGCCAACTTTACTTACTTATATATATATATATATATATATATATATAAAAAGAGAGAAAGTGAAAAAAATAAATATATACATCCAAATTTTCAATATAATGGAGATAAACTTAAGAACCAAGAGAAATAACATTCAATTTGAATTTTATTTCAATAGCAATTAAGAGAGCATCAAGAACTGAGTTAAGTATTTGAACAATTAATTGAGTGTCATAGAAAAAGTTCCAAGCCTCACCCCACAAAAAAAAGTGTTATATCTAAAGACTTTTTATTGAGATCTTAGTAGGGATTAAGTTTTCTACAAAATGGATCCCAAAAATGCTGATGCCAGAGGGCGTTTCAACACAACAAGAAAAAGTCTACTTCCCAAAGTGTTTTGTCTAATTCATTTCATTTTTTACGGTTGATTTGTTATTTCTTAGCAAAACTCTTTCCAATGAAATCTGTTTGTAAAATGCTTTCTAATGTATTCCTATAGTGAAATCATTTCCTCTGTATTCCTTTATTTGAACCCTTTCTAATGCATTCCTATAAAAAAATCATTTCTAATGTATTCCTATAAAAAAAATCATTTCTAATATATTCCTATAAAAAAATTGCGAAATCATTTAACACTAATGATTCTATGAAGGTTGATATGCATATCAACCCATGAAGGTTGATATGCCATTAAACAAACTTGACCAGACTTAGTCAAATTTTTTTACAAGCAATTATATAGTTTCCATTAACTATTTTTAATACAACTAACCTCCACACAATATAGTTTCAAGTATTCCTATCTAATTCTAATAATTTTCCAACAGATCTGTTTGAACCGTTGATGAGACCCTAATAGATATTACCACTCCAAGTCAGAGTGGGCCTGAGAGTAATGGCAATGAAGAGGTATTCCACACCCCTCAGAGCTCCAGAACTGGAGCCTCACCACCAGCTGAAAAGTGTTGATATTTCCAGGAGACTTTCGGACTCGTTCTGAGTGAGTCTTAGAACTTTTTGAACAACCCTTGTATGTCTATAATTCAACTCAATGAAATGTAGATAAGAATATCTCCACCCCCAAGTAGGGCTTGATTAACCATTAAGCAAAATAAGCATGTGCCTAGGGTATCAAGGAAAGTGGGGGCATTAATGAGATTTTTCATTGTTGGATTTACTATAAAGCATACCGTGCAGATGAACCAATGTTCACACAAAGGTATAGACATATATATATTTAGCAAGGAAATATATGTTACGTGTGGTTACGTTGTTGTTATTTCCTCATTAAATGTTGTTGGAAAATAAAGGAGAGAGAAGAACGAAAATGCCGTAAGGTTTTTATATGAATGTTTTAATGGCAGTGTGGAAAAGGGTTTATGTTTATGCTGCAAGTCTCGTAGGAAGGAAGGAAGGAAATAGTTATGGAGTTGAGAAGGAATTTTAACAGTTATTTACCTGAGTGAAATGTGCGTCGCTAGGTTAAGGCATTGTTGAATGTGTGAGTGAGATATGGTCGCCATAGGTGTGGCAAAAGTCGTGTTTGCTGGTTAAGGACAGGAACGTTGTCGTCATCCATGAATGTGTGGTCCTGGTCGTTTGGGGAGAGAAGTGTGAATGTTTCCAGAAAATGTTGCCCAGGGATGAAGTGGCTGGATGTCTGAGCGGAATTTTGCATCACAGTTGACATAGCCAAAGTTGAAGGCGACTTAAAGTTGTTCCTGTGTGAGGTGGATTGAATTCATCTAATTCATAATCAACTGAGAACCCTTGGTCTAAAAGAATAGACTCAAGAGGTCCATAAATTAGATGGCTTTCCTCATGGTGTCGTGATGCTGCTGCTAATGAAGAGAGCGGACAGTAAATACGTCTGTCCAGTTCAAAAGCTTCTGAGGAAGAGTGTGTTTAGCGGGCTTTTCCCAATTTGGTGCTGCCCAGAAAAAGGGTCTGGACTGAATAGGATAAGTCATCCTGATTGGGTGAAAATATGCATCGACCCTAACGGTCAAATTAATTAACGTGCCAAACAAAAATGCGAAGTTCTTTCTGCTACATATATATATACATATATATATATAATCATTATTTTTGTTTAGTTTGATTTCTTTGTTTAGTGGCACATCAAATTTTGTGGGTTATTCATATTTACCAACTCCTCCACTCGGGCAGGATATGACACAAGGTCAATTTTTAAGCGAAGTTAAACAGGTTTGAATTCAGAATTTTCCTTCTCCTAGGCTAGTTGCCTCACCAAGGCTGAAGAACCCAGTCTGCCCTACTATTTACCCATAGCTGGAGGGAGAATAATTGGATTCATACCTTTCCCAAGGGTATTAGTACTATGTGAAATGCAATCAGTCTCGTCCAGGATTTGAACTTGTGTCACCGTGTCCATTTCCTACGACGATAACCATTACACCACGGGCACCCCCACTAAATTTTGTGGGTTATTCAATGCTAAAGCCATCCTTGTAGAGGAGCAGGAGTAGTACTATTTAACCCATAGCTGTAGGACTTTCCTATTATAAAATCATTTCCAATGAATTCTGTTGTGAAATCATTTTTTATGCATTCCTAACAAATCATGCATTAAATTAATAACTCAAAATTGTAACAATTTATCAATTGCACCCTTTGTTTGTGTGTGTGTGTGTGTGTATATATATATATATATATATATACAGTTATATTTTTTTTTACTGTCTTAACAGTCCAGCTTCTGAGTTTGCACTGAGTATTCATAGGTGCCTTATTGTCAAGGCTCATTTCTCTTTCCACTCTGAAACACTAAAATTGCAGTTAAAAGCCACATATGGTCAGTTTTGTTTTATTGTTAGAAATAAATTTTTATAGCTTTGGCATTAAATAACCCATGAAGGTTGATATGCCGTTAAACAAACAAACTTGACCAAACTTAGTCAAATTTTTTTACAAGCAATTATATAGTTTTCATTAACTATTTTTAATACAACTAACCTCCACACAATATGGTTTCAAGTATTCCTATCTAATACTAATAATTTTCCAACAGATCTGTTTGAACCGTAGATGAGACCCTGAGAGTAATGGCAATGAAGAGGTATTCCACACCCCTCAGAGCTCCAGAACTGGAGCCTCACCACCAGATGCAGTTTAGTATCATACCCAGGAGACTCCTTTTTGGGGGAGAGTCTTCCTTTTCCATAGAGGATGCAGTCAGCATATTTTAAATCTCACCCACAGGGTTTCTTATCTTATATGGATAATTTATATACAATCATGTTTTCCAGCAACTACTATTTAATAACAATAATTATAATTTGTTTGTATCCAATTTTATATACATATATATATATATATACCTACCTACTTATCTAATACAAAGAATGCTTATCCAGTTACATGGTTTCAAGCATTCCTATTCAATACTAATAATTTTAAAACAAATTCG